>CM028676.1:36500014-37000014 GCA_016760335.1 Gastrodia elata
TAACCTTCACCCTATAAACTATACGTTAGATGCCTTGGTACGTGAAGAGACAATATGCTGGACAGTGACCATATATAATATCCATTCTGGCATCAGGTAGTTTCTCTTTCTCTCTCTTTTTTTTTTGGCTTCTTGGCAGGGGATATGGAAGGTCAATCTCGTACATTTTACTGATTCAAGCACCTCTGACAAGGACATATATGGGATGATCAGTTTTGGCTTACAAGCTTACGATGAGCTACATTTTGGATGGTTATGACGGGACTCGTGATTCGAGAGAAAATATCAAATTGTGGTAGAGCTTCTTATTGAAAAAAAATAAAATAAAAGTTTTGAATATTATTTTATTAGTATTTATTTATTTATATTAAAATGATCAGTTTTGGCTTACAAGCTTACGATGAGCTACATTTTGGATGGTTATGACGGGACTCGTGATTCGAGAGAAAATATCAAATTGTGGTAGAGCTTCTTATTGAAAAAAAATAAAATAAAAGTTTTGAATATTATTTTATTAGTATTTATTTATTTATATTAAAATAATAAAAATATTATCTTTAAAATTTATATTAAAATGATATCCAAATCTCAATGAACGAGTTTATTTGAGTGCCACATCAGCTGCTCTAAATAGCATTTCTCATAAGAAAAATGATATGCCTACATAATAATATACGTCAAAAAAAATATTTGGACCAATAAAAAAAAAAATTAGCTTCAATTTTTAAGAAAATAATAAATAAATAAATAATTAAATAAATAAAATAATTTATATATATATATATATATATAATTATTTACAAGACTAATTTAATTTAAAATATAGCTATTATATAGTTAAATATACAAATATGTATAAATATGTATTTTTATATTAAAGTAAATATATATATATATATATATGAAGTAGCAGCGGAGCACTAGTTGCTGGTGGGATTTTCTCTCGATGTTGCCGACCGGACCTCGTCTCTGTTGATGAATTTGCCATCGTAGCTGGGAGGTGTTGTTGTCCCTGACAGCACAGCTGGCAGGAGTACTATTTGTGGATCGTCTTTCCAACCTGCATATCAAGCAGAATACTAGTCTATCTAATCATTTGTTGAAGCATTTACTAATAATCCATCAAGTGGTTGGTGTCAAACCCATTGCTTTGCTATGAGGTAAACTGGCTTTTATACTGTTTAAAGAAGAATTGAATATTTTGGCTAAACCATTTGAGTACTCGCTTGTTGGGAAATTTGTCAATGGCATGCGGAATACTAGTCTGTCTGCCCCTAGATCATTCCTTGAAGCATTTACTAATGCTCCTTCATCGAGTGGGCTGGTGGGTATCAAACCCATTGCTTTGAGGTAAACCAACTTTTTTACTGGCTACAGAAGAAATGAATGTTTTGGCTAAACCAATTGAGTACTCGCTTGTTGGGAAATTTGCCAATGGCAAAAAGAATATTAGTATGTCTGCCCCTAAATCATTCCTTGAAGCATTTACTCATGCTCCTTCATGAGTGGGTAGTAGGTATCAAACCCATTACTTTGCTATTGGTAAACTGGTTCTTTTACTATATAAAGAAGAAATGGCTATTTTGGCTAAACCACTTGAGTACTCGCTCATTAGGAAATTTGCTATTGGCAAGCCTCCCTTGATTGTCATTCAAAATTTTCACAATAATTTGTTATTGTCGAGATCTTTCAACGTTGGTTTAATCGATGCTCGAGATCTTTAGTATGGAAAGTCATTTAAAGTTAGTTATGCGACATCTAATCTCCTCAAGTCATATGTTGCACCTATATTGGTTGAAATTGATGCGACAGGAAACCTTTTGAGTCAATTATTTGGATTGGAGACAAAAATGATGGTGTAACAACTCTTGCTCGTTGCAAAAGAAAACGTTGGCATCCCCACTCAATCTTATTGTTCGTTAAATACCCGCTGGAGTTCGTTTTGTGTTTATTACCTGCAAAATTTCGTGTCATTAATTTCCCGCCAAAATTCGCATTATGTTAAACCCCCGCCAATCTTATTTCACATTATAATTAACTTTAGATTGTGTAAGAAAAAAAATCTATATATATATATATTATATATACATACATAGTTATAGTTGTTTAAACGGCGAGAGAAGATCCATTGCAATTAACTGTCGATTCATTCCTTGACGCCTCATCGAAGGAGCGACGCCTCCAAGGTGCGACGTCTCCTGCGAAAGAGATGCGGTGCTTCAGCAAAGCCTGATGGAGCGTATTAAGGCATTCAAACCCTACGACATTTGATCGACTAATCATCGCAGCCTCTCGTATCCAAAGGAGCTTCTACCATGTTGGTGTTAAAACTGAAATCTTCAAGCACCACCAAGCACACTCTCTGCAGCGGAAGCAATTTTCTCAAGAGCACTCGATTGAGGACCGGGGTTGGGTTGACGGTTACCAAGCAAATCCGATATCACAAAATTACAATTAGAAAATCACATAGCACATGCATGCAAGATAAACACAAATATCCAAACACAAGAAATTACGTGACAAACCCAAGAACAAAAAAACATGGAGCCACGCCACAGAAAATATCACTATGAGAACTTGAAGATTACAGAGTTACAAAAAGCTTTATCCTTGACGGAAATAAACAAGCTCTTACTCTAATATGAATAGAAGAGGAAACAGCCACCACTTAAAGTGTCTTCTCCAACATGCAAGAAGTTTCTTGCACTGCAGCTTCCTTAGGGCTTCACCTTGGGATCTCCTCCTCACAGCACCAATCAGCCTCTAATCTGAAATGCCCACATTGTAAACTCCTCCCAACTTGTTTTCTTAAGTACCCAACTCATTTTCAGACCCTGAAAGGTTCAAAATGCCTTCCAATTTACTTAGGGTGTAACCTGAACTGGAGCAAAACTCCACTAGGTGCTACGGCACACCGTAGCTCCCGTGTTTCGAATGGCTTGCCGCTGCGGTGCGCGATAGCCTGTGTCTTGGGATGAATCTGCAGCGGCGCGCGCAGCACCAATTTCTGCTGCGGCGCGCTGAAGCGCCCACTTCTCTGTCTGCTAACCGCTGAAGCGCGCGATAGTGCCTCTGCCTCAGATGAGGGATCGCCAGGGCGCGCTGCAACGTCTGTGTTGTTCCTAAACTTCACACATTGTTCTGAATCGCCTTGGAATCTCCCGAAAACTCATCAGAGCATCATTAGCATCTTCATGATGGACTAAGAGGTCTCTACAACACAAAAATCCCCCACTTGGAGACCTTTAGTAAATCACCCCCTCTTACGTTTTTAATTCTTCATTGTCTTCTTCTAACAGTTAAGAACATGGTGTGGCTCACCCCGCTCTCTCTTCACGTACCAAGGCCAACTGAAGCTACACATAGCTTCAGTTTCTCCACTATTAATTCTTTTATAAGCATATCAACTGGATTCTTAAAAGTGTGGATCTTCTCTAATCCAAACTGTCATTCTTTCAATAGTGTCCGGATGAAATGGTAACGTAGTTGAATGTGCTTTGTCCTGGCACGAAATGCTGCATTCTTCACTAGGTGAATAGCGCTCATACTACCATTGTAGAGCTTTACATCCTCCTGCTCCTTGCCCAATTCTGTCATGAAACTCTTCAACCAGATCATCTCCTTACTTGCCTATGTGATTGCAACGTATTCCGCCTCCGTAGTAGATAGCGACACGATGTTTTGTACCCAGGAGATTCAGCTTGCCGCTGCACTTCCCAATTTATACATATAACCTGTAGTGCTTCTCCTACTATCAATATCTCCTACAAAATCTAAGTCTACATATCCCTGTAAAACAATGTCAAATCTTCCAAAGCATAAGGCTTTGTCCGTTGTACCTTTCTGATACCTTAAGATTCACTTGACTGCATCCCAATAGTGATTCCCTGAGATTCCCATGAATCTGCTAACCCCTCCCACTGCATGAGCAATGTCTCATCTCGTGCAGATCATCGTGTACATCAAGCTCCCAACTATTGAAGCATAAGGAACCTTCAGCATATGCTCCTTTTCTTCTTCAGACTTCGACATCTGTTCCTTTGATAAGAATAAGTGACTTGCTAGAGGAGTGCCCACTAGCTTTGCTTCACTCATGTTGAATTTTTTCAGCACATTTTCAACTTATTCCTTCTGTGACAGCTTCAGAATTCCTGCACTTCTTTCCATATTGATTTTCATTCCAAGAATCTACTTGGCCGGCCCCAAGTCCTTTATGCCAAACTCCTTTGACATCAGCTCCTTCAGAATCCTTATCTCCTCCATGTCCGATCCTGCGATCAACATATCATCCACATACTGCAACAGAATGATATAGGAGGACATACACTGTTTTATATAACAACAGTGATCCGCCTGATATCTCTTGTACCATGATTTTGACATGAACCTGTCAAATCTTTTGTACCACTGCCTTGGAGCTTGTTTCAAACTATAGAGGCTCTTCTTGAGCTTGCACACTAGCTCAACTTTTTTTTCTCTTGAGCCTTGTACCTTTCAAGTTATTGCATGTATAGCTCTTCCTCCAGCTCTCCGTGTAGGAATGTAATTTTGATGTCCATTTGCTCCAGATGCAAATCCTTAACTGCAACGATATTCAGTACAACCCTGATGGTTGTCATCTTCACAACTAGGGCAAAGATCTCACTGTAGTCAACCCCATGTGTGATGTCCCGATATTCGGGTGTTCACATATTGCATGATCATATTGAGCAATTTGAGAAAGAAAATAGATACATAAAAATCAAATATATTATTCATTTATTTCAATAGTTCATATTACAAGATCTTTTCATCGTACTCCTCGTACAAAAGTGAAAAAAAAAAGAAGATAAAAGATAAACAAGCAAAATAGCATCGTGGATTTATCAGCAGTTTGAACATTTTAAGCATTAGGGTTCTTGCGTGTATTCTCCCAGAAGCACCTGACCTGGTATTGTACATAAAACATTATCGGGATTGGAATTCCCAGAATTAGATAATATTCCAAGTACTACAGTAAGCAATGAAGTATTATATTTTATAATAGCAGAAATGCAATTTGCGAAAAAGGTACAAGAAAAATAATAGGTAAAAGTGCCAATGAAATAATTAATTTCCTGCAAAAAATATTAGCTCAAAGTTGTATGTTACTAATATCGTTTTTCCAATAACCAACAACGAATATTGTTACTAGTGTCATTTTTCCAGTAATTAGTCATAAATGCCGTTACTGATGTCATTTTTCCAGTAACTGGTCATGAATGCTATTACTGATGTCATTTTTCCAGTAATTAGCCATGAATGCTGTTACTGATATTATTTTTTCAGTAATTAACCACAAATGTTGCCACGTTGGTTCCGTACAACCAACCAAGCTTCAAATGAAATTTGGCTCAAAGCAAATAAGCGAAGCAGTAAAAGTGCAAAAATATAATACATGTCATGTGCTGAGGTTTGTTTCTTAAGTTCGGATGAGTAATACTTCGTTCAATTTGCATTAAAGTTCCTAATAATTCTTTGGATTAGCCCTTTTTAAAAGTAATGTGATATATTTTTAAGGATTTTTACATTCTTCTTTTCTATTGTCTTTTTTTTCACATTCTTATAATAATAGAAGTCTGTATTTTATTAAGTCACGATGCAATAATATAATATTATCAGTATGATGATATTACTATATGAAAGAATGAAGACAAATAGACATGAAATAAATTACTTAAATGAAAATAATAATTATTTTATAACATTTGATATGTTCCCATTATTAATTCATGAAAATAATAAAAATATGAATGACTAAATATAAATTTTTTTATAGCAATGATTTAAATGTATAGAATTATAAGATTAGCAAAATATTCCCTTCAATTTCCTCATTTCCAACTCTTACCTTTTAGGTTAAAATTGCCAGAAAACGGAGGGAGGCCGAAGGCTGCTGGTTGGTTGGCTGAAATTTTTTGATTCGGAGTAATATTTTATTTTATATTAATTTTTGAGGTTTAAGGGGGAGGTAGAATGCAAGACTTAAGGATTTTTTTTTTTAAATACTTAAACTTAAATTATTCGCATTTTTCCGCCGTTTGGCGTCCAAACACAATGAAACTTGGCACCGAAGTGTGTTATGACATAACAAACACCCTCGCACCAAATGTTTTTGATTCGGAGTAATATTTTATTTTATATTAATTTTTGAGGTTTAAAACATCAAAAATTAACCACGATCAAACCGACACTCAGAATTTGATGAAACTTCTCGATCAGCCTTTAAATAATATACTTAATACAACGACACTGAAAACGATGAATTTGGACATGCATTCCAATGTTCTCGATTTATAGAATTTAATTAATTCAAAAAATAAAGTGGGAGCTTCCGTTATTCGGATTTCTCCCAAATTAGGGCAGTTTAATCTTTATAATTATTCTTATCTATGGTATTTTTGTTTGCCCTAATTCAAAATTTCCCGGGATCCTGATTTCTAAGGCGGGATTTGACCTAATTCATAAAGTAACGACTTTGGGTCGTTATAAACTCCCCTACTTAAAAATGATGTCGTCCTTGACATCATAAGAACAAAAAGAAGATTTAAGGGAAGTCTTGGGTTACCTAAATTAAGAAATAACTATGAATACTTTCTTCGCATAACATCTTCCTTTTCCCACGTGACTTCTTTTGCAGTATGATTGTGCCACTGCACTTTAATCATCAGGATCGTTCTACTTTTTAATTTGTGGCGGTCTTTCTCAATAATTTGAAGAGGCTTTTTGACATAAGTTAAATCAGGTTGAATTTTGACTGTCAAATCAAAAATTTGTTGAGAGGATTCATGGAGGCATTTACGAAGTGCTGAAATGTGGAAAATATTGTGCACGGCAGAAAATCTGTCAGGAAGTTTAAGTCTGTAAGCCGAGCTTCCAATTTTTGCAGTTACTTCAAATGGTCCAATATATCTGGGGCTCAGCTTACCAGTAACTCCAAAGAGATGAACACCCTTCATCGGGCTAATCTTTAGATAGACGCGATCACCAACGTGATATTCTAGCATCCGATATTTGGCGTCGCGATACTTCTTTTGTCGGTCCGGGGCTCAACAATCAGATCTTAATTTGCCTTATCTTTTCATTTGTTTCTTCAATCAACTCCGAGCCATAAATTTTAACTTCTCCAACTTATGTCCAGGCTAGTGGAGTATTGCACTTTCTTCCATATAAAATTTCATAAGGGGCTATTCCAATACTTGGTGGCTATTATTATACGCAAATTCGATTAAAGATATGTGCTTCTCCCAATTACCACCAAAATCTAGAATACTCAATCGCAGTAGATCTTTGAGTATTTGAATAACTCTTTCGGTTTGTTCGTCTGTTTGGGGTGTAAGGCGGTGCTTAGAGCTAGCACGGCTCCTAGATTACGATATACCGCTTGCCAAAATCGGGATGTAAATCTACTATCTCGTTACGAGACTATGACTTTTGGAATCCCGTGAAGTTTGATTATTTCTTTGATATATAGCTTGGCTAACCTTTCAACGGTGTCAGTTTTTGCTTGATAGGAATAAAATGGGCTGATTTAGTCAATCAGTCCACTATTACCCAAATTACATCTGCTCCTGAACCACTCCTGAGTAATCCCATGATAAAGTTCATAGAAAGGAATGACCATTTTTATTCCGAAATCTCTAATGGGTGCAAGAGTCCACCTAATTTTTGATGCTCAATTTTTACTAAGCAACACACGTGGCACTTATGAATAAACTTAGCCACACTTCTTTTAAGTAATGGCCACCAAAATACTCCTTTAAATCCTGATACATTTTATTGTTTCCGGGATAACTGAATATCCCGAATTGTGAGCTTCACTTAGTATCTGATTTCGAATGGATGCGATATTAGGGACCCAAACTCTTTTCCTATGGTAAATATAAATCCCTTGCTGAAGTTGTAAGTCCGATCGACGTCCATTTTCTATGTCCTTCTTTAGATTTGAATACACCAGGTCTTGTTCTTGAGCGATATAAATATGTTGCAGAAGCGTAGGTTCGGTGGTACTTATCTGGAGTAGATCGTTTAAATGCTTGCTGAAAATGGACCTTATCCCAAGCCTATGGAATTCTTCCATCAATGGGGCTTTCCATTATTAACTTGTTTAGCGACACTTTTCTACTGAGGGTAACAGCGACAACATTGGCCTTTCCAGGGTGATACATAATACTAAGATCATAATCACAGATTAATTCAAGCCATCTTCTTTGCCCGCAATTCAGTTGTTTCTGGATAAAAATATACTTTAGGCTTTGGTGGTCGGTAAAGATTTCGCATCGTACCCCATATAAGTAGTGTCTCCAGATTTTTAAGGTAAAAATAACCGATGCTAACTCCAGAGCGTGAACTGGGTAATTCTTTTCGTGCTTCTTTAATTGCCTTAAGGCATATAGGCAATTACCTTCCCTTCCTACATTAAGACACATCCCAAGCCAATGTTGGATGCATCAGTGAACACTTGAAAATTAATTCCCTCTTGCGATAAGATCAGGATTGGTACGGCGGTCAGCAATTCTTTCAATTTCTAAAATGCTTGTTCGCAATCTTGATTCCAGGCGAAAGGTACCGCCTTTTGAGTTAACCTTGAAAGAGGTGAGGCTAATAGCGAAAATCCATTAACAAATTTTCGATAGTAGCCTGCTAGACCCAAAAATCTACAAATCTCGGTCACAGAAGAAGGTTGTGGCCAATCCTGAATGACGCTTATATTATTCTGTCAACTTGTATCCCTTCAGCACTGATCACATGACCTAGAAAAGCAACGGACTTCAACCAGAATTCACATTTTGCGAATTTTGCAAACAATGATGTTCCCTTAATGTGCTCAAAACGAGTTTTAGGTGATTCTCGTGATCCTCTTCACTTTTGGAGTAAACCAGGATGTCATCAATAAACACGATCACAAATTTATCCAAGAAGGATCTAAGAACTCGCTGCATTAAATCCATGAAGACTGATGGAGCATTGGTTAATCCAAATGACATTACCAAATACTCAAAATGTATGTAATAAGTTCTGAATACTATTTTTGGAATGTTTTCTTCTCGCACTCGGACATGATGATATCATGATCACAGATCTACTTTGGAGAAGACTTCAGCCCCAGCGAGTTGATCGAATATATCGTCTAATCGAGGCAACTGATACTTATTTTTTATGGTTATCTAGTTCAATTTTCGGTAGTCAATGCACATGCGCATTGATCCATCCTTTTTTTTTACAAAAAAGAACTGAAACTCCCCATGGTGATGTGCTGGGTTTAATAAGACCCTTTTCCATTATGTCCTGCAATTTCTCGTGAAGTTCTTGTAGCTCCTCTGGGGCTAAACGGTAAGGTGCTTTTGACAGAGGCTGTGACCCTGGGTACTAAATCAATAGCAAAATCTACTTCCCTTATTAGAGATAGACCAGGAAGCTCATCAGGGAATACATCGGAGAATTCTCTGACTATTCTGGTTTCTGCTATAGAGATGTCCTTTTCTGATTCACTCATCAAAGAGATTAGGTAAGCCTCTCACCCTTTGCGAATTAGCTTTTTCGCCTTAAGCGCGTTGATTAGAGAAGAGTTAATACCTAATCTAACTATGAATACTTTCGGTTTTCTTTTTTTCTTAAAAGTAACCTTCTTTTTCCGGCAATCAATGACTGCTTTATGCATACTTAACCAATCAATCCCTAAAATGATATCAAAGTTCGTTATAGGGAGGATTTATAGAGTAGCCTCATAAACTTCATCATTGATTGGAATATTTAAACACAAAACTGCTGAGTGCTCATGGTGGCACCGGAGGGCAGTTCGATCTTTAGAGTGCTGGCCAAATTGCAACAAGGAATATTTAGAGTCTTTAGCCCAACTATTCGAAATAAAGGAGTGGCTTGCTCCCGTATCGAACAAGATGTTAAAATGCTTACAATTAATTTGAATGGTGCCTAATTCGAAAAGAAATAATTAAGATAAAGGTATGGAAATATGGAAAGACTTAAATAGGGAAAGGGGTGTACTTGATACTATGTCGTTGCTGTCAGGTGCCAAGACAGGAGTAAGGGTGTACATCCTTGCTGGAACGGTGGCCCGAGGGGTCTGACCATTCGTTTGGGCAGGTGTTGTCGTTATTGCAACTTGCCTAGGAGCACCTCCTCTTCGTTGGTTATTGGCAGGGGCTGCTGGTGCTAAGTTTTGTCTTTGGGTAGATATTTCCCCCGGGATAACATCTCTGTCTATCGTCTTCTTGGCGATACAATGACAATAACCATGACCGGAGCGCCCGCAGATAAAACAGCGGTCTTGCCCATGGTAGCATCTACCAATTGGGTGAAGTCGATTACAAACCACACCTTCATTGGTATTGGGGGCTTTTGCGGACAATTGATATGCTTTGGCTGGAGGAGGGTAACGAGAACGCTTGTAGATCTCCTGGCCCCTAGCAGACGTGGTTGACCTTTTTCCAAGCCTTTCTGTAATCACTTGCTCGTTATGCTCAAGCATTGTTGCGCAGTCTAAAAGATTGACAAATTTTGTATGCCTCAGAGAAAATAGGTTGGTGTAAATGCTATCTTTTAAACCCTCCAAGTACCTATTGCACCAAGAAGCTTCGCAGTCTACCAGCTTCGGTGCATAACAAGAGAGTTTTGTGAACTCCGTCTCGTAAGTTGCCATAGATCGGTCAACCTGAGCAGCTTTTATAAATTGGCTCTCAAGTATCCTCTAGGCGGAATGAGGAATGTAGCAGCTTCTAGATGCGTCCGTGAACCCTGCCCACGGTATGTCCTTCAAACTAACACCTTCAAAGGTTGTCTCGCACGTGATCCTCCACCACCTCTCGGTTTCACCCTCTAGCAAATATTTTGCTAGTCTAACTTCCTCGCTTGAAGGACACTTCAAGCTATTTGCTTTCAACAGCATGGATCCAGTCCTCGGATTCCATAGGTCGGGCTGAGCCGTTGAAGGTAGGAGGATTGAGTTTGAGGAAGGCTTGCAGGGCATCGTCTACCCGCAATCTTTGAGGGGGCTCTGGTGCAAGCAAGGCTTGTAAAACAGCTTCCAATAGACGATTTGTTCTATTGTCTGCCGTAGACGAGGAGATTGTGGTCTTAACTGGGGTTTCAGTGGGTACTGAGAGGAAGCCTTCGTAGAAATTCATCTATTTTGAGATGATTAATAAACTTGAGTTTAGAAGATGTTGTAATTTACTGAATATACAATAATTAATCATAATGATAAATAAGATTTGATTTCAAAAAGTTTCATTTATAATAACTTGTTTTGCAAAAAGTTTCCATTAACAAAAGATTTACATACAAAAAGGTTTTGTATAATTCTATAAGGTACATATACAAGATCATATACTAGGTTTCCTACTAATCAGAGGAGTCAAGACTAGTTGACTTCCTCTTTGATGCGGACGCAAGGTGGTCATTAACTTTCCTCTTCCTCTTGGAAGAAGTCGTCACATCACCAATTTTGATGAGCTTCTTCACGTCATGAAGCTCATCCTGCAGCAGAAGGATTTGACGTTTCTGTACGCCGTCCTTCCTCAAAATCTCCCACTCTATCGTGGATACCCTCCCAAACAGGACCCCCTTTAGCTCCTGGACCTCTTTTTCTAATTCAAATGTTCAGTTCATGGATGCAGATACCCACCTAGTTCCACCTCCTTCAATCTCTCTATTGACGCATCATCTCTTGTCTCTGCAACGGGGCCGTCCATGTTTACACTCGAATCAGATATTCCAGAGTGTGAGGAGTCACTATTACTCCCCTCATCCTCAAAATACTAGATCATTTCATCGCAAGGATTCATCTATAAAATAAATGATAAAAAAATATTATTCTTGCATTTCCCACACTTTTGATTATAATGTTGAACATGATACTATTATCCTAAGTTATTTTAATTTTCTTAGATTGAAAATATCCTTGTGCCAACTCAAGCATGCCATCGATGAAAGGTGTTATTAAACCCCTACTCAATTACATTGATACTCTCACCCAATCTTTAGAATTACAAAAGCATCAGATAGAGGCCCAAAAACTTTAAATCTCTTAAGTCAAGTGAGTCACGAACAAACACATGGAGATCAAGAACTCCATTTAACTTAATAACATGGATCTTTCTGGTTTGGATCCACATGCTTGATTCAGATTGTTACTAGCATTTTGTTTATCATGCCAACTTCTAACTCGACTAGTCACCACAGTCAAGTTTACTAAATAGTCAACCATCTTGGCAAACCCATCTCCTCTGAAGAGTTGGCATTCATATTGTTGTTCATTTGACTTAAGTTAAAAACAAGGACTGGTTTCTCCACCGACTTTGTACAACCCACTAAAATAATCAATGGCAAAGGAGGCAATTTATTGAGGATCTTTTAGGGAAGACCCATTTGGGCAAAGAGTTTTCTCAATTCTACTTGTATGGAGCCTCTTACTGACCCAAGGGTGATAAAATTTCGCTCACCCTCCAATTTCCAATTAAGACAACATTTTTGCTTCCAGAAAGCTTCAACATCATTATTATTTTTAACAAGACCAGCACTCGCTCTAGAGAAAGCTTCCTTATTAGTCTTCGAAAGATTTTCTTCAAACATATTTTCCAAATTGGAAATCGAATTTTCTTGTGTACTTGGGTTTGAGAAGATATTGCCAACAAAATTTTACTTCCAAGTAGACAACACTTTTCTTAGATCTTTAAGCTTGGAAGTGAATCTCACCATACCACAGCAATCAACTTGGTTGTTCCAACATCCCACAACAACCCATTCACTCTCCTTGGATAGCCAAAAGTTTTGAAATTTGAAAGGTTTCTTACAATTAGAATTCTTAGACCAAGCTTTAAAAATAATAGATTTGTTGTTCGACACCAATGAAATCATTCTTAGACCAAGTTTTAAAGCACTGCCAAGCTGATTTTAGAGAAATAATCACTTTCTTCTGAAATTTTATTAAATTTCCTAATCGAACTCTGGAATGAGGCCTCATTCCACTCCATTTGACCATGTTCGAGACTATTAATAGTAGTAGATTGAAAGAAATTGAAACTGGTTCAACAAAGTTTCCAATTATGACAAACCTTTTTTTCAAGCGGTGGTCGCATCAGAAATCTGTTTGGCTGTTTGCTTCCTTCCCCAAAGAAACGTCAACTGGCGGATCAACGTCAGTGCGGTCAACATTCCTTTGGTCAAGAATCTGTCCTTCTGCTTCATAAACGTTTCCTAGATCAGGATCATGCGTGATGCAATGCAATTCCTCAATTTGTTTGCTCTACTTGCCTTTCGATGATACAGTTGAACTTCATGGGGTAATATGGTCTTTTAAGTAAGGGTCTAATTTGAAACAAGTGGCTCTTTCATGCTCAACAAATCTTCAGAGCTTTCCCTAGCATACACTACTCACATCCTCAAGGATTCTTTCAATTTCTTGCTGATCCTACACATCCTCAAAGTTTTCACTAGTATACACTACTCATAGGAAGATTTGGCAGCATAACATTATTATAACCAAGAGCCACTCCATAGTGAAATTTATCATGGCCAAAAAAAGAACAAAACAAACAAAAATAAGGCATATTTTCATAAGTCCTTTTTGAAAATACCCATTCTCCAGAGAACCTAACCAATTCTTTTTGGTAGACTCTTAGATGTTAATTTCGACAAGTGCCCGTGGAACTGATAGAATTATCAAAGTTGTAGTGTTTTTATGGGGCTGTAGAGGTCTGCCCACAGCCTTAGCAACCGTGAACAAGGTGTCATGATTTATAAATTGCAATCTTAAACCAAAGAAATTAATCCACATTGAAGCAACAAGCATGTTTTGCATAATATCAATATTAGGATCCCATTTACATAGCCTAATTGCACGCCCGCTAATATCATAAGTTCCTCTAGCAAATACACGTGCATAATCGAGGTTAGAAGAGAAACGAAAAAATCTTCAATGAATGATAATGATGGATAACAAAACAATTCAGTTTGAGTCTACAAAGAAATGCAAAAATCAGGCCAAGCTAGATCTAGCTCATGAACTTGCCTACTAAAGTGAGTTCAAAAGGATTTGAAAGCATATAGATCTCAGAATACACAAAAAAAACTTGCAGGAAACCCATTAAATGGCAAGATTTATTTGGAGAAAATAGGATTGCTACCTGCCAGAGCATCCTTGAAGGAGCCATTCAAGGTGGCACTCGACATCTCACCGATTCAAAGTAGCACCAGACATCTATCTCTCTCTCTCTCTCTCTCTATATATATATATATATACACACACACATACACACATCACAAAAAACTCCCAAAGGGGAGTCTCAATAAATGAAGAACAAAAGAGGATAGAGTAGGAATCTCAAAGTTGATGATTCAATAGCTGCTCCTTTTTTCTAAAATTGTAGCAAGACCTTTATGAGATTGATCTTTTTTTTTTTTTTCTCTTTTTTCTTTAAGAAATTTTCATGATCATTATAGACATTTTTCGCAACTGAACTACCCAAATCAAAATTTCCCCCTGAGTCACCCCGTCAATCGAAGAAAAAGAGTATGATATTAAAGACTCCTCCAATATAGCTTGCTTATCCTGAACTATATAAATATTCGATAAATGTTTTTGGAGTAAATTTGTAGAGCAAGCCATGAAGCCCCTGACGTTATGAGAGATTTTCTCAAGATAACCCCCTCATTACGAATCCTTGAAACTTTGCGGATGGCCGAGATCGCAGTTCAAAGTTGAGATGACGGGGATGCTTCATAATAAGAAAAGTTCATCTCTTTATCACCTGACAGCACCAGAACGTCAACTTCTTTATCACCTGACCAGCCATTGTTCCATCTGCAGGAGTGTCTTACCTCTCTGATGGAACCACCTCTCTATCAGCACAAGCTGGAGTTGAGGCCCGAGCTTTAGTATGAGATGCACCCAAATCAACCGGATGTAATTACATCGCAAAAGGGTTGCGATCCGATTTCTCAATATGATGAGCATCATGTACCTCACATGTTGGGACACACTGTCGACATCTCCAAATTCATCAAAACTTCTGCTATCTTCCATGAAGACTTGAGATGATCCTCAACGACCAATAGGTCATTAAGCCCAAACCACAAATGGCCGCAGCTCCTAAAAAATTCCGAATTGCTGCACAATCTACAAAGTAATCCCTAAAGGAAATGTCGTTCAAGACCGATCTTTTGGTGCATGGATCAGCTGCTTAGCTGCACAGCACAGACGGCGGCACTGGCAATGAAACCACACCCGAAGTCTAAACCCATAATCACCTCATTCTAGTGTTGAATATCGGCAGCATCCGAACTGATCTATTTAATAGGTATATCATCGATATTTGTAGCCAAACCATCAGAAGCTTGTGTTGTCATGTCCAATTCCAAATCTAGCACCCTATTCCCCAAAACGACCATATTTCTCCTTGGAATATAAACAAGCTTTTGTTTTTTATTTTTATTTTTCCCCAATGCTTTGGAAAAGGCACGCTCTCCTTCCTTTGATATATAATTTTGTTGAGGATGAAGCTTATAGAACTTTGAGATTTCATGTCCAATGGTAGAGCAATGAGAGCAAAATGAAAGCATATTTTCCAAAACTTTTCAGATTGCAGATTCAAGCATTTCAGTTAAATTTATTTCAACTAAGACTCGAGCAACCGATGGGCAAAGAAGACTGATCGTTGCATAATCAATTTTAAGTGGCTTGCAGAAGTATGATCACAAAGAAAATAAAATAGAGTGCAAGATCAAGTGAACCTTAATTAATGAGAAGTTTATCCACATAGGCACGATGGGAGTTCACTCCTCGTATCAAAATATGTAATCCATTTTAATACTTTCATAAGACAGTTTCAATGAAACAGAATCCCCTAGAAAAAATTTGAGTATAATCTCCTCATCAGTATTTAAAACACGTAATAAAGCATTTAGACTTTTAGCTTGAATGAACACTTAATGAATAAAATTGGTTCGCATTTATTAATTGATTTCTTAGTAATTCTTATATTTTTCTTTTACACAATAAATATATAACCATTAGCCATTTTAAACCAATTCTCAAATTCTCACATCTATAAATTATAAGAGCAACATATGATTTGCTCAACTTTAAGGAAAAAAAAAAAGTAATGTTAAAAGTGGTGAATATGTGATTGATTGGTTTTCAGGCTTCAGGTTGGCTTCTTGGGCTTTTTGTGGGATGCAGTTAACCCATAACGAGTTGCTGCTAATCTGCAAAGTTGACTCAAGCTCGGCCATTTAACGTCGACACACGGAGTATGGTGCTGGCTACAAATCCTTTGCCGTCTACTATTTAGTTGCAACTAACTGCAAACCTCAACATTGGGTTAGGGCAAGTTGTTACAAAAAGTGTTATACGTTCTGATTATTATCATGCTACAAGTATTCTTTACAAACTTTCATGAGTGCAATTTCATGTTTATTTAGACAAGAAGAAAACGCATAAAATCCTATTCTAACCCCGTTTTTATGCACTTAATGGCATGACTTATACATGTATCGTCTGAACAGTCTCAATATAACCATTAGACCATTTTTTCTAATGCATTTTTATAATCATGAAAATAACAGGTTTGGCATTAAGCCCGTAGGGTCAACGGGAGTCAATATAATAGTTTAAATGATCACAATGAAATGGAACTAGAATGATTAATCCGGAGAGAAATCACCACCAAATCTCCACTGTTCAGAAAGGGAGCACTGAGAAACAACTGCAATAAGTACTGTGAAATCTCACAATATTGCAGCATTTTCTATTTCCATATATCTATAATTGTATAAATATAAACTCTAGTAACAAAGGAAGCTCAAGCCCGTTTCATTATAATAAACCAGATCCAGAAGTAACAGTTATCAGTAAAATTGAACATGGATATAGGTTAACTTAAGTGTTTTTATTTGAGCTTTTGCAAACATGGAATAAATTAAGCGCAACATCTTAAGTAGAGGTTTAGGAATAGGGTGCAAAAATTATTCGTGCAATCCTACAAGCATTAAAGGACAAGAGATGGAGAGCAGTACTTTGGTCAGAGTCTGGACTGTATACCTCCAGCAACAACAATTGTTTCTCCAGTGATATATGCAGCATCATCAGATGCCAAAAATGCAGCTGCTGCAGCCATATCTTCAGCCTTCCCCAGCCTTTTAAGCAGAGTCCTCTCTTCAAGAGTGTTTTTCTGTGCCAAAAATGTACTTTGCCAAGTCATAACAGTACAATAAATTTGTAGATAAAAGAAGGTAGCTATAACAGTTCAATTCACTTTTATTTTTATGGAACAGTTTTGGCATTAAATTAAATATTGAAATGGATGAGTGTTTACTATAAGAAATGAACAACATCAAACGCAAGATTTTGAGGAGATAGACTTGAATTAGCAAGAAAAAAAATGAGAATAATCGTAATGCACATTCCCCAAGAGTTTTGCCTCCTCACCCAACATATCTCAAAGTAACGCTCGATGATATGACATGCTTAGACATAACAAAACAGAACGGGATAACCTGCATAACATGCAAAATTAGTGCATTTGAATATCTAACACCAAAATTTTGCAAGGTTGGCATCAAACTTTATATGTTTGTCATTTGCATTGAATGCAAAAGAGTAATGGAAATGTAGAATTGATGTAAAAATAAAGATTTAAGTATTAATCTAGCAACATTTAAGTTTTTGGTGTTAAATATGTAAGTATCAAACTTTTCCATAGTATATATATGAATCTCTCAAGAACTTGGTACAATACTAAGTCAGTACTGTGCCTTAAACCTCGCTCTACTTTTGTTACTACTTTACACTTTTGTAAATGAGTTGGTTCAAAATATTTCTTTTCCAACTATTTAGTTGGCTTGGCATAGAAGTCAAAATTTTAAAGCTTTATCCACCAGGTGATGAAAAAACTCTTACTGTAGCTTTATCTCTTATAAGGAAATTTGAAAAGTGTGTTGGCACGAATCCAGGAGCTACACAGTTGACACGTGTATCTGGGCTCATCTCAACAGCCAAGGCCTGCACGTGTTTAAAAAGAGAGGAATCAGGCAATAGGGGCAAAAGTATAACTTTTCTATCATTTCTTAATCCTTTGGACAGCATGCATGAGTATAGTTATTTTCTTGAATAATAATATGAAAAATAAAATTATGTTTTTTTCTTACAAATATCAAAAACACAACAAAAATATCATATGGTCTTCAAATTCTTAAAAAAGCATTCCATAAAGAACGCCTAGTCATTTAGGATATATAGATCAACAAATCCATAATTATTTGTTAACAATATCAATATTTTTAAATTCATCAGATAAACACGCTGAATAAGAACTCATTCATGTTTATTTGAAAGTAAGTGGTCTTATTATTATATTTCGTTATTTAGATGGATGTAACTATAAAACATCCAAAATATATTACAAGTATCTTTATTGAAAATATGAAAGAAAGTCCCTTCTCATTAAAGAAAAAGATCTATAAAGTACATGAGAAGAGCCAGAAAATGAAACATGTTACAGAAAAGAATAAAACACCTAAATTTAAATAGATAAAAAGAGAACTAATAATCAAATGGGAGAGATTAAAATAAATCACTTTTTCCAACTAATAAATTGACTTCAAAGATACAAAGTATTCAATGAATACCCAAAACTTTTGAATTCTTTGCTCCAAATAATAGTCCTAATAGAAAAATGAATAAGAGATGGAAGACATCCCTCATACAAGTATCACAAAGTGCACATATACTAGGCATCTTAGCTAACTCATATATTACATAATATTAGTATATACAAATCATTTAAAAATATAGTCATTTATTATATCTTTCATATTAAGTAATGAAATGTTAATCACAAAAAATAAAACATAGTTTACTTACTACACTCCCGTACTATTTCATGGGAAGATGAGATAATGGTGGTGTATGATCACTTTTCTTCGATCACCTTAAAATCAAACTTAATGCAATTCATAATATCCTGAAGATGTGAGCCGAATCGGATTCAAAACATTTGTGGACCCATGAATGGGTCAATAAATTAGATTAGAAGTTGAAGGAGGTAACAATAGATATGCTTCAAATTATGGTTACTGAAATAATTGATGTTTTGAGGGAGTGAGCCTCATTGAATAAGTATAATTCGAACCTGGACCATTTTGTTGAGGAATTCATGCCATTATCTTAAGTGGGAGTAGATGACTCAAAGTGGTGTTTGGCTCAGAAGAGAAGGGGATTATTCAATGCCGGACAATGGTTGTAATGGAATTGACGATATCATGCTAAAGAGCAAATAAAAAAAAAGAAGTCAAAGAAAAGATTGAAATCTAGATATTAATTTAGGAGAAAGAAAGGTTGTTGAAAACTTCTAAAGGTGTCTACAAATCAAGTAAATTTGCAATTGCTATGTTTACATTTTTAGCTATTATACTGAAATCTCATAGGTAACAATTTCAAAGGGGATTTGGTGATCATTTAACATTTCTTTATCTTTCTTTTAGTTATTTTATTTTTTCTTTTGGTTTTATTTTGTTAAAGGCCACCAACCATGTTTGTTGTACTCCTTTTAATTACAAATAAAAAAGCTAGCAGATGTTTCCATAATCTATATATATATATATATATATATAAAGAAAATTATCAAATTAGTCACTTGACTTTTATAAAATGTTCAAAATGATCATTGACTCTTGTAAATGCTTTTTTTGGTTGCTTAACTTTTATTTAAGTGATTTTTTTGGTCACTGCCGTTATTTGCTCGTAACCTCCCATTCGTTCAGTTAAAAAATTAAGGGTATCTGCGTCTTTCCAATGGTTACATCTGACTCTTGTATTTGTTTCTCATCATAAATTCTATATTCAACTTCGTCAAGAAACCTTGTCCCAAACTTGGCGTTGTCATTCCACCTCACGATGACAAAGGTGATCTTGGGGGACACAATGGTGCTTCTCAAAGCATTAAGACAACTCAAAGTAGTTTTGTAGTACTCTCATCTAAACATGAACGTAAGACATGAACTTGTCAATAAGTGCCAAAAATTGTAACACGATTGACCCACTAATCCACTCTTTCCACACACCTACAAAGAATAACCATTACTAGCATTATCGCCTAATCGATTACTAGCATTATGCATCAAAATCATAAGCTGAGGCTCCATCTGCTACCATTACTCATACTTCACACTCATCCATGGGCCCCATCCACACCAATAGTTTGCCAATGTTGTGAACATTGTCCACTTCAAGCTCACAAACAAAATGTGCTAATATATCTGTTGAACCAACACCTCAATTATTGAGTCTCATCGTTACCAGCCCATTTCAAATAATTGTGTTCAAGTAGCATGCTTTAGTGTAGCTTTAAGCAACGATCATGAGGTTTCCATGATTAATATATCTGTTGACTGGCTCCTCTCACTACATACCTTCGTTGGTCTCTGGATCACGTTCATTAGGAATATCATCCCATCCAAAAATGATTAAATGATGCCCCTAGCTCCTTTACAATTTTGACAAACTCCAAACATCATTTTCTTGCCATTGGATCAACATTCACAGCACTACCACACAGTGTCATTTCAATCTAATGTCTCTAGAGGTATAATTTTGATGAAGCCCCTAGCTCCTATACACCTGCAATACCTCATAACATCCCTTGCTACCATTGCAGATGACTTAGTCCCAACAGCTTAATCTTCCTCCTTAACATGGTGCTCAAGTATCACACTTTCACGTCCATCAATGGTACTCCAGATACTTGTGGGGGCAATTGCAAAATAAACTTCACCATTTCAAATAGTTTGCACTAGAATCATAGTCACTCCACAACCAAGCCCACTAGCAGTTTTGCCACCAGATCGGGGATAACCACAGGCACTTCATCACCACCCAGCACAGTGTGAGCCATAAAATCCTCCATTTGGCATCTCCTGTGCCCTACTTCTTCATGACCACATTCCCTCCACTACAACAATATTTGCCATTGTGGAAAGACGTACCACCACAACCTTAAGACCATAGTCTCGCCTTGCCGGCTAAGATGCCAGCGCCTAGCCAGCCAAATCTCTATAAAGTTCACCACATCAACACCCATCAAGAACTCCATAGCTCACTCACTCAAACATTAAGTTCTAGGAATTCATAAGATGTGGGGCAATTTGATAAACTTGCCTCAAGGAGACCTTGGGAATTTTGCTGGACCACAACCTTAAGACCATAGTCTCGCCTTGAGTTATGCACCTGCTAATAGAATCCTAACTTGTGCAGAATTTAGCTAAATTAAAATGCCAAACCATGGATTCATAAAACCAAGTCAAGATCTCCAAAATAGAGCATAATATTCTAGATATAAAGCTAAATAAAAGGGGAATTCACTATCACATGCATTAGGCCCATAAAATTCTCCAAAATCTTAGTAATTGCATGGAATAGAAAGGTTAAACCATAAACATAATCCTAAACATGCTAAACTATATAAGCCTAAATCTATTGCAAGAGATGGCTAATTTGGGAAATGCGTTAGCACTTATCTTGATCCTAAGCTTGCAACAGCATGACATAGATCTCAAGCTCCACTCCTCAAGGATGGCTCACCACAGGCTCCATGGTCAACTCACCTACCTCTACAAGCCTCACAAATTCAAGATCTTAGAAGCTAAAGGTAGAAGAGTTAGGGTTTCAATGGGAGAGGAGAGCTTGATTGTGGGAAACTCCCCATCAACCCAAAACATGTGTTTAAGGGTAAGGGTTTAGCTCATAGTTAAATTTCAGTCGTTCATACAATATCTACATATGAGCTTCTACCAATCCGATACTTTCGTAATTTGGAGAAATCGTAATCACAATCATGTCATTTGTATAAATGATCCCTCCAAAATCGTATACATGAGGCATGTAGATATTAGTCAGTACAGTTCAAACTCAACTTGGCCTACAGTTGTGTTAGGTCTCAGAAGTTGGATGTATCAACTCTCCACTCTTCAAAATAATGTCATCCTCAATATAATAAACAAAGGGTAGAGGAAAGACTCACATCACTACAGGAATGGAACAGAATTCTACGAAATCTAAAGAATCTATATGTAGAACACAATGTCAAAACTCAAACCAGACCTAAACAAAAATCACCACAGAACAAAAACCAAAATCTATACCGCAATTAAAAATCCACTAAATTTGAAAATCCAGAATATTGTATACGTGCACAAAATGCTAAGCAAAAAGATGAGAACATCTACTACAAATATCACTTTTAACTTCCCAAGTTGCATCATGCTAGGTGAAATGCCTACATTGAACACAGCATTGAAATGCGTGCGGGCTCCTTAGCATAGGTGGGAACAACCTAAATCTCCACATTTACTATGAACACCCTCACAAAAGAATCAGAAAGAAATCAGCAAACCCAAGATATGAGGAAGATGTCTTGCACATCGCCAGCTCCATAGGTAGAATCAGTCGGTAAGTACAAGTTTTGCAACCCAATATGGCCCTATGTACAACAAGCTAAGCTTGCCCTCACAAGTGAAGCAGTGCACACTCTTAATGGGACTTGCGTGCAAAATCACAAAATCTACAACAAAAAACTCCATTGGGTTGTGCTTCCCGTCAAAGTATTGCTTCTAACAAACTCCATTGGGTCCCATCACAAACAAGTTGAACACTCGTTGCAGCACCATTTACCAAATCCGATCCGATCACCAAATCCGATCCGATCACTGGATGCTAGTTAACTTCAACCCAAGCCCAAGGGCATAGCATCTCTGCCCATAAAGAGCCTTGTGCTGTGTGTGAAATATAAGTAAAAATGTAATAGTGCTACCCTAGCAATTAATAGCAGCCAAACCAACCAGAACAAACAAGAACTTAAAAATGGAGCAGAAACTTAAAACCAGAACTTAGAACACAAAAACCAGAAGCATGACTATGCCACTCTAAACAATTATGACATATTGTGATAGGTACAAACTCAGGACCATAAACAATAGTGTAAGAATCTATTATAAAACAAGCAGTCAACTACCACCGTAACTGGACCCATTAATACCCTTCAAAGATCGCAAACTCTAGTCCAATCTGGGTTAATACCAACCCAAGGTCATCGCCCATACTTCTGTGAGCTGAAGTAGAACAAAGCAGAAAGAGTCTAAACTCCCAAAAATGGCACTTTCATAATTATGATCCTAAAGAAATCATGCTTACAATTGTTTCATTTGTATATACAATTCCTCCAAAATTGTATATGTGAGCCCTACAAATCTTACCTAACATAGTCCAGAGTCAACTCGTCCTATAGTTGGGTTGCCTCAAAAGCGGATGTTACATGCAAGCCCCACAATTGAAGTATCCAAGTTATGATAAAGATTTATTAGCATTACATCAAAAAGTGAAGCTCTGAGTAAATTATAGAAAAAGAAAATTATTCACATTGACCTCAAGCTTTATAGTACTTATAAACTTAATCCAAATTACAATAAGCTATACATATAAAAAGGATGAGTTATCATCAACAATTAAACTTTAAAATAAAATATAAAGGAGCATCTAATAAGCTGGTTGTAATTCCAACCTCCAACAACACTAACTACGATGTGCAAGCAAAATGTACACTTATTAAACATTTCATCAATATGCCTAGACAGAGGACTCTAATAAAATTATGGAATATATTTCAGAAATATAGAAGCCAACTGACATAGGATAATGGCAGTCAACCTACTGGTAGTCTGAATCAATAATATTATTCCCAAAACGACCTATTATTATATAGAGAAAATGTTCAATGCTTTCCTAAGAGCATCGATCAAATCAAGTGAATAAGGAAGCCTCATACTTTTAATGTAACAAGATATTATAGAATTTACAGAGACATGTATACTGGCCAATAATGTAAGCAGATGCCATCAATTATATTAGAGTTTGTGTTAAACAGCACATCTTAGCCAATTAACCAGAATCAAGGATTATATTTACCACTTCTCATTCCAAACAGATCATAAGAAAGCACCTCAAGTGACTTTTTGAATGGTTTCCAATTACTAAAAGGGGAAACAATTATATCCTTGTATAGTGAACTGATATTTCAAAGTGGATCATAATATTTACGAAAACATTATTTCAGAAAAATAGTAACTGAATTTTTTTAACGGTGCAGTATGGGTTACACAATCCAATTATTCAAGACAGAAAGCCGCATTTGAGTAAATTTTTAAGAATTCTAAAGAATATGATGGATATTGCACTGACATGTAGCATAGTTTTTCACCTACAAAATGATGGACTAAAAAAGTAGTGAATCGAACAATGATGCACTAGCTCAGAGGGCTTCATGGTAAGAAACCAAAACATGGGATGAAAGTTCCCTTATAAACAATTTTCTTTTAATAGGGTCATTCCTCATTCCACATCTACCAATCCATTGGAGACCTATTTAGGATATTTTCCTTCCAGCCCATTTGATATATATTTTCTTTTTGGATAACAGATGACTGACTAACGAGTTTAGTCAGACAAAGGTTTCCCAAATGAATCTAAGCAATTCATTCTAAGGCGGAATAACAACTAAAACATTAAAAATTATAAAGAAAATTAATGATAATATTTATCAATAGGAACCGCTAGCATATATGCAGATGTACTCTGTCATCAATGCCAAGAACCTCAAACCATTTGAACATCCTATAGCATCCCCCTCCATTAGAAGGAAAATATTAATTATAAAAAGCACCAAAGCCAGAATTAAGAAACAAGTCATCAAAAATGTCCAAATATGGTTACAGGAAAGGCGGTGCCAATTCAATGGCTTATCATCAATCCTCACTTGAGCTCATTAGAAACAAACAACTCAGCAAGAAAAATTCACAGCTCTCGGTAAAAGAGCTCTCTAGAGCATTGATTTCGCTTGGCCCCTTCTATTTCCATTTGGCTTCATGGAACCATTTTAACAACTAATAAATTCTCATAGGGGAGATCACAGTCCTCTACACCATGGCAAGCCATATGATCTTGCACGGCAAATGATCACAAACTCTTCCATGTAACTTTGATTAGAGAATGTGACAATAATCACACCATTAAAATCAATAACATAATGAGTAGTCAATTTTGAGTCCTCAAAGAAAGAGGTCAAATTCTATCAAACTTGAAATTATAATTAAATTAATTTCAATAAGCGCATTTTTTCAAAAAGCAAAAATTAAATGCGCCATTATATTGTTAAAATTGCTATATATGAAAAAACCCAATGATAAATGGAAAAGCATAGACAATATAAATATAAATATCGATTTTGCTTTTAGAATGCACTCCTATATTCTACACAGAAAAACACCATCATTACATAAAGTGGATAAATTTTAAAGCATAAAGACATGCCGAGACCAAGGATCCATAACTATCATGAGTAGTGAAATTAACCTACAAAGTACATAGACAACCTTTGTTAACCCAAAAAGAGTTGTCTTTGTAACCCCATACATAGCTAATGGTTGTGTGGGATTGTATCCAACAAAAGAGGATATAAAGATGATAGATGATCCCTTGTTCAGGTAAGATGCAGCAGCCTGTCACAAAGAGTGAGAGAGCATAACAACTAAGCATAATCATAATAACCACAAAGATCTTACGAGGTACCTGCCTGTATAAGTAAAATGCTAGATTTCACATTTATTTCCCAAAGCTTATCAAGAACAGGCTCTCTGGTGTCTAGAATAGTATCAATTGTTGGATTAACAGCAGCATTGGACACAAAGATATCAATTTTTCCATATCTCTGCAGTGAAGATGAAATAAAAATTAGCTCCTAAAGCTAATTCAGAATATAAAGGTAATTCATATTGCAAAAAATGTTAATGAAAAGGGTATGAAGAGAGGAATTATAAAAAACAAAAATTAAGATTTGCATAACCTCAAAGAGGGCTATATTAAGTTGTAACTGATATATAGAAATAATCATATTATTAAAGAACAATATTAAAAAACGTGCCACAATTAAATCCACAATCATGACTGTTGCATCCTACAATTTTATATGTTAGCCAGGTGACAAGCAAATATGCAAGAGTGTAGACCGTTTAGTTTTCTAATCCAGAAATTATAAATGAAAGAACTAAAGATAAAATAAGCGCGGACACAAGGAAATAAGCATAGAGACACTATGCTTCCTAAGAAAATATTGTCGATCAGTGAAAAAGATATATGGCCTGAATAAGTAAGCCATTCATGCTTTATAATTGCAAAGTTAAACCCATGTCAGGTGCAGACAACAGTTTAAGACATTTGGTAAAGTAGCTGAGCTAAAAGATAATCGAGCTGAAGTATGCCAAATCACAATACAATATCGAATTCAGTCTATGCCAACCAGTACTGTGTCAATTGGAAAGTCGAATATTAATTGACAGAGATGTTTTCTGAGTCATCTCTAGACTTGGCACAATTTTAGAAATAGCTGATCCCTAAGTGAGACATATATAACTGAGATTAGCCAGATAAAATTTGTGGACGATAGTGATAAAATAAATCACAGCTACTGCTAGATCGAACTCCTTAATAATGACCTGAATAATATAAAGAATGATTGAAATGAAACTTGAATAAATAAGCAAATAGCGATATAGTTTATTGTCTCTTATCATGAAAATCGTCAACCATATTGTTTAAAATATGAGATAAAGAAATGACAATGTAGAAACTAAGCACGACTCGATATTAAGAAAAAAAAAATCAAGTTCAAGCGCTAGAATATAAAGTGTTCCATAGAAGACTGTAAAGACCAAGTAAATGTAAGTGTTTATGCATAAATTCATGTGCAGAGCATCATGTAAAATATAAATCACCAAAAAAATGCAGCAAACTTTGTTGTTGTCAGATCCCAAGTTCCGAAGTTCCGTAGTTTCGAATGAGAAAGTATTAAGGTTGCGTTAGGCTGTCAACAACTAGCATAAAACTTTGATAAATCTTTTTACAACATAAATGTTTTAAGAATTGTGTTAGAGTCACCTGAAAGCAATGTGTTACAATGTTTGAATGATATGAAAAAGTGTACAAAGACCACTACATCAATATTCTGGTGCATTGTCAATTAAGCAAGAGTTCCCACATGATATACCAATGTGTGTAAAGAGGCCAATTCATGATATTAAACTAAGACTAGGTAGTTGAAATATTAGCACTCTTGCCGACAAGCTTTTTGAGTTGTTAGATATTAAAATTATTAGGAGAATAAATATTTTTCCTTTAAAAAATGAAGTATGCAAGTATATTAAAATAATTTTCATTAAATTCAGAGCTCCGGTAGAAATTATTTAAAATTAAAATATTGTTCCGAATCGAAAATTTTTGGCGCGAGGGTGTTCGTCTTATCATAACACACCTCGGTGTCAAGTTTCATTATTTTTGGAAGTCAAACGGCGGAAAAATACGAAAACTTTAATTGAAATTATATCTTTTAGTTTTCATGTTTTTCTCTTTTCCCCTCTCTGTTTTCCCGTTCCCCCCCAACCCAGACTCTAGGACGCAGGCTCTGTCGCTCGACAGAGCCTATCAAACACGGCCAGATAGACTGCCAGAGCCCCACGTGCAACGCCCTGATCGGCGCCTAGTCGGCAGCCGACTAGCTGGCCAGCCATCCCCCTTTCCCTCCTCCTATTATACCCCCACTCCCTTACCTTCTCCCATAGCAGCCTCTCAGCCCTCAGCCAGCCACAGTCAGCCAGCAGCCTCCGGCCACCCTCTCCGGACACCCTCTCCGGCCCTCTTCAGCCATGTCTGGCTCCCGGCAACCCTAACCCTAGGTGAGAGAAGGAAGGAAAAAGGAAATAAAAGAGGAGAAAAATTTGCATTTTTTTTATTTTGTTTACTTTATTTCTTTTTCATTTTTCTTATTGATAACTATACTATCTCTATTATGTCATTGCATTAGCATTGTTGTCATTAATCAATAATGATAACAGTATAAATGTTATATTTGACTGCTATTTTCATTCTGTTAATTTCAATTCAATCATTTTTATTTTGTCTTTTTTCTCATATCTTATTATTATCATTATTATTATTAAATAATGATAATAATAACATTATTATAAATATTATTGCTACCCTCAGTAACTTAAAATTTTATCTTCTATCAAGAAGAGAGCAAAAAAAATAGAAAAGAAAAGAAAATAATAATTACTCATAAAAATATTGGCAAAAAAGCTAATTTTAAATATCAAAACTTATACATATTCAATCAACTTGCATTTTGAACTTTAAGAAAAAGGTACTCAGTATATAAACATATATTACTTTATGCACTTTGCTGCTGCTTAACTTCGTTTGAGCCAAATTCATATTGATGTTTGGTTAGTTGTTGAAATCAACATCCTTTTATAACGTTGTTGGTTACTAAAAAATGACATCAATAACATACATGATTGATTACTAAGAAAAATGACATCAGTAACATATATGATTGGTTACTGGAAAAATAACATCAGTAACATACGTGGTTGGTTACTGAAAAAATGACATCAGTGACGTACGTGGTTGGTTACTGAAAAAATGACATCAGTAACCTACATCTTTGTGATAATAATTTTTGCAAGAAATTAATTATCCCGTTTGCGCTATTGCCTTATTTGTCTTGCATTTTTATCACAATCTTTTTCTACTAATCGCATCTCTGCTACTATAAAATGTAATATTTTATTATTTACTGCAGTACTTAGAGTATTCTCTAATTACTGAGAATTCCAATTCCGGTATTATTTTCTTTACAATACCAGGTTATGTACTTCTGGGAGAATTCGAACTAGAACATTAATTCATAAATTTTCAAATTTGTTGATGGATCTACGATGCTATTTTACTTATTTATTATTTTATTTTTATTTCAATTTCACTTTAGTTTTAAAAAGATGAACATTGTACAAGATGAACGTTGGCTATTTTTTTGTGATATGGAATTTTGTTGAATGAGAAATATCATTTGGCCTTTATATGTGTATCCCTTCTCTTTTAAATTGCTCAATAGGATCCTACGGTTTGTGATTAGCTAGTGTCGGGACAGTTCTCGTTGAACCGGCATTCGGGCCTTCACAGTAAGAGAAAAATAAACTCTGTATTCAAGTAAAAATAGTCATACAAGCATAGCATGAGTACCATTTGAGATAAGAAATAAATTGATAATATAATTAATGTTAAGAATTTGAGAAATAGAATTATATCTTTTAGATATTATAATCGATGGCTCAACTTTTAATAATGTAAGTGTTTCTGCCCTCAATAGAATTGGATGTCAATATAAATAGTAAATTTTGGAATAATATGAAGGAGTTAGTTCTAACGAATATCCAAGAAAAAATGCTATTTATAATAATAGTTTTAAATGGACACGATGGAAATGTATTGAAAATTTTAATAACATTCATTACATTTTTGTTCTGAAGAGATAACAAACAAAGTAGAATTATTTTAAAGCTAATATTTATTTAAAATAAAAAGAGAAATGCATTCTCTAATAAAAAATAAAATTTCTAAAACTTCTAAAACTTGAATTGATTATTTAATATTACAACACTATTATACTACAAAGATTGTATTGTTATTCCAAGTAAATGCATGATGGTACAACATTGATTGATAACTTTAAATTTGAAAATAAATAGTAAAAAAGTTAATCAATCTAAAATATGTTCTAAACATATTATAAAATCTTAAGAAATATAACATAAATATTTTAAAGAGTAAAATTTTAAAACTTGGATAGCAAAATTTTGAGAATGAAAAATTTAATATAGAGTTTGGTTGCTAGTTATATTCACAAGAAAACTAAAATTATAATTAGTGAATCAAAAGAAAGAGCACAAAATAATGAAGATGCTTGTTAATAGAAACAAAATATTTAAGAAAATTTAAGAAAAAAAAGATGTTATAAAAAACAATTTAAATGTAAGATTATAAACTAGCATATCATTAATCCAAATTGCAGTTTGTAATGTTAAGATTGCAACATACAATAATTTATATGTTAAATTAAGAATTGATGCGTAAGAGATGCAAATATAAGGTAATCAAATTAAAAAATTGAAGAATTAAAAACTTAACTTAAGTAAAATATAACAAAAAGATGATAAAAATATTTAATATAATTGGTTCAAAGAATATCTCAAGAGAAAATATATTTTGTATGAGAATATTTAATTTGATATGTTGGAAGGGTAATTAATGATTTTTATTATATTCGTGATGATTTTGAAGATTTTAAGGAAGAAAAAATAATTTTAGAGTTTGTCTTAGCTTATGATCTTAAGATTGCCAAAATTTTAAGATAAAAACATATAATCACTAAAAAGGATTTTTTTTATCATTTTTTCTAATAGAGAAATGATTGTTTATTTTGTAATGATTGTAATTATTTCAAGTGATTGTTTGACAGCTTAATATTGTTTATTTGTTTTGAATTTAAAAATAAGAGAAAATAAAAGTAATATTAAATTTAAAATGTCCTAAAATTAGATAGTAGAATCTTAAAAAAGGTATTGTAGATATTTTTAGGAGTGGTGTTTTAAAACTTGGATAATGAGATTTTAAAAGTGAAATCCAACCTTATGTATATATTGTTACTAGTTGTATTTGCAATGTAATAAAGAATTTACTTGGTGGATCAAAAGAGAGACTACCCATAATAAAGATGTATGAAGTGAAAACAAGATGTTCAAGTTAAGAACAGAGATAAAAAGAATGATATAAAGAATAATCTAAATGTAAGACCGAGAGAATTGAAAGAACTATAAACTAGGTTATTGTGAATGCAAAAAAATAATTCGTGAAACAAAGAGTGCAGCATTCAGTAATTATATAATAAATTAGAAAATGCTATGGAAGAGAGATATTTATAAGCTAGCCAAATTAAAGATAAAAGTATTAAAGAACAACAAGGTATAATAGCGCCGGACAAAAGACTAGGCGCCCAAGAGCCCAGGCGCAAGCATGGCCAGTGTCAGACAGAAGATCGTAGCCCAGGCACTCCCGAGCGCAAGCATGGCTGATGAATCCATAAATTATATCTAAAATAAAGGGGAAAATTCATTTAATTAAGATGTTTTTGTTGCTCCTAAATCAAATTTTTCTATCTTATCAGGAAATGGAATCCAAAGGAGCTCTAGGGCATTTATGCAATTTCTCTAAAAAAATAAACAAAGAATTCCGCAGCGCGCGGTAGCGCGCCGCAGCGGAAACATTTAAACTATATTAAAAGGGGGCTCAACTAATTGAATAGTGATTTTTGCGGAATTCACCACTACAGCGCGCAATCGCGCGCTGCAGCGGTTTACCGCGAAAATACTTATGATCATTAAAAGGGGCTCAACTAATTGAATAGTGATTTTTGCGAAATTCTCCGCTCCAGCGCGCGGTCGCGCGCTGCAGCGGTTTTCCGCGAAAATACTCGTGATTATTAAATGGGGGGCTCAACTAATTGAATAGTATTTTTTGCGAAATTCACCGCTATAGCGTGCGGTCGCACGCTGCAGCGATTTACCACGAAAATACTTGACTTAGTAAATCGGACCGCCCAACTAATTGAACAGTGTTTTTCGTGGAATTCACCGCTACAGCGAGGACTTAGCTAAAATTTCAAAGACCGAGGTATGCTAGAGCACGCCGCAGCACGCTACAACGCGCGACACCGCGCTATAGCGCGCTGCAGCGGCCCGCCGAAATTTTTCCCAGACAATGCATTTAATGCGGCTGGAGACATGACCTTTATCCTGAATATTGTCTCCAGCCATCATTTCCCGCAACAGCCGTTTTTGTAAGCTTGGAGGTGATGTTGTGGCTAAAGAAATGAGATTATTGTCACCTCACCCTAAATTAAAAATTAATACAATGATGAATTCAGCATTTTTAATGGAAATTCTGGTTGCTTATGAAAGAGAGGAGCATGCAGCCCCGCCTCCATAAATACCCCTCTTCTTGACTAGAGGAGGGTTCACAATTTTAGCAAAATTTCCCTAAGTAAGGAGGAGAGCCAAAGGAAGAGAGAACTCCCCAAGGGTGGCAAGGCAAGCTTTAGCAAAGGGAGAAGAGGAAAAAGGCAGCACTAGCAATCTAAGGAGATGGTAATTAGAAGGAGAAGAAGAATTCCGGAGAACTTTTACGGAGTATTCATAGTATTTTCTAAACTTAATCTTGTATTTTCTTTTTAGTGACCATGAAAGGGTCTTTAGCTATGTATGTGTTTTTGTTATTTTCTTGTGTAATGAGTAGCTAAACTCCCCTTGGGGAGGGTTGGGATGAAGTCCCATTTTGCATGATGTAATATTGATGTATGAATGTTTTCCCTTAAGCATATGTATTTGTGATTTAAATACCTTACTAAGAAATTTCTATCTAATTAGTCTCGATGTGTTTATGAGAAAAGAACTAAAGAATCCAAGATCTAATTGTCTTGTGCTCCTTAGCTCACCTTAGGTTGGATGCTAAATTTTGAGTGCATGAAAGCTTAGAACCATGTGAGAAGATTCTTGAGCTCAATGCACCTCAATCTAAGCTCAACCAAAGAGCTGATGCAAGTGATGCTAAGACCTACTAATTGAGCTCTTTAGCTCCACATAATTGAGATTGAGAAATGAAGCGTTGAGTGCTCATGAACTAAGTGACACAGTCATTGAGCCCAACATGTGATTCTCTCATCTCAACTATGTGAGATGCGAAGTGATGCTCGTAGTGAAAAATCAATGCTTGTGAGATCTTGAGATTTAAGAAAATTTAAACTCTCCTTAAATAAGGAGAAAATGAATTAACTTTAAATCTCAAGAATCTTACAAGAATCTTTGTGCACAAGATTTGAACTTGTAAGCCTTTGAGCTAAACTAAAGGACACAATGTGCACTTGATTTCAATTAAATTAAATGATAAAGCTTGAGAAACAAATCTACACAAGTATTATATCATTGCATGTGGGATGAGCCCAACTCTCCTCTTTCTTTAATCTTGCTATTTTACTTAGTGAATATTCGTGCTAATTTTAGACCAACCAACCAATACATACCATAGTTTAAACATTAGTGAGAATAGATATACTTTAGTGCCAAATCAACCAATTCTCTGTGGTTCGATAAATTCCCGGAAAGTCACACTTTCCACTTATTACTTCAGACCACGTACACTTGCGTGCAAGCGCAGACGTGTATTTACAGTCTGTCAAGTTTTTGGCGTCGTTGCCGGGGACTTGATTTTTGATTTGAACTAAAGATAATCTACAAGTAGCTAGCGATTTAAGCATTTGATATTTTTTTTTATATTAGTAATTTTACATTTTCTATTGTAATTATCAAGCTAACATTTTATATTTCTTTTTGTTTATTTTCATTTTCAAAATATATCTGTTTGATCTTTTTATTACTAAATCGTTCTTGATAAGCTTTATTGAAACTTGTATGAGTAAAAGAGTCTGTACTGAATATATGTTTGATCCTGAAATAGAACGAACATACTTTCAAGCTAGGCGAGAACGAAACTTGTCAAACCAACAAGTTGTGATGGACACTTTCACTGAAAACTTAGAAGAGCCTAAGGATAAAGCAATGAAAGATTATGCACTGCCCACTATTAGGGGCATTCCCCATGCGATTGTAAAACCGAATATAGAAGCCCATAATTTTGAAATCAAACCCTCTACGCTGAGTATGGTACAAAATAATAAATTTGGAGGATTAGTCACTGAAGATCTAAATTCACATATTTCAACCTTCCTTGAAATATTTGATACCTTCAAGTTTAACGGCGTCTCCGAAGACGCAGTTAAATTGAGGCTATTTCCTTTCTCACTGAGAGATAGAGCCAAGAGTTGGCTCAACTCTTTACCAAGCGATTCTATCCGTACTTGGGACGATTTGGCTAAGAAATTTTTAGCCAAATACTTCCCTCCGGCTAAAACTGCACGGTTGAGAATTGAGATCACCAACTTTACTCAGATGGAAGGTGAGACTCTCTATGATGGGTGGGAACGCTTTAAGAAGTACCGGGCAGACATTGCCCACATCATGAGTTCCCTCTCTGGATGCAAGTGCAAACCTTTTACAATGGTTTGAACGCTCCGACAAGGACAGTCATTGATGCAACCGCCAGGGGATCCATTAGTGGAAAAACCCAAGAGGAAGCCTATGACCTCTTGGAAGAAATGGCAAACAACGCTTATCAATGGCCTTCTGAAAGGCTTAAAAAAGAATCCATTAAAGTGAATGAGTCAAATCAAATAACAGCTTTGCAACAAAAAATTAATGCCTTGAATGAAAAGATAGAAAGGATGAATGTACACGTAATTTCTGAGGTACAATGTGAATTATGCGGAGGGAGACATAATAGTAAGAGCTGTAACTTGAACAACCCTTTTGTACAAAACAACACTGAACAAGTCAACTACTTAAGAAACAACAACCAAACAAATAACCACTACTCCAACACATACAATCCAGGATGGAAGAACCACCCAAATTTCTCATGGAGTAATAACAACAACAATGCAAATCAATATGGGGGGGAATTTATCCAACCAACAAGGCACGAATTATAGTAACAATAGCCACAACTACCAGCACAATCTAGAAGGGGCATTCAACGCATTTAAGACTGAAACAACCCAGTTCATGCGCCGCACTGAGGCAACTATCACACGTCACGAGGCTTCTATCCAAAGAATAGAAGCCTCCCTTCAAAATATTGAAACTCAATTGGGGCAAATCTCCAAGCAACTAACCTCTCGGCAGCAGGGGGCTTTACCTAATTCTACTGAAATAAATCCAGGGGAATTAGTGAGTGTGATCTATTCTGAAAATATACCTAGGAGAAGATAAATCACTTCTTGTAATAATCTCCGCTTTGTTAACTAAACATCAAGAGAATCTTTTATGTAATATTTTAAAAGATCATAAGAGTGCAATGGGGTAGAGTATTGCGGATTTGAAAGGGGTTAGCCCAACTCTATGTATGCATCGTATCATATTGGAGGACAACTCTAAGCCTTCAATTGAACCTCAGTGGCGATTAAACCCTAACATCAAAAAAGTAGTTCACAAGGAAATCATCAAGCTCTTAGATGCTGGGATCATTTTTCCCATTTCTGACAACCCTTGGGTGAGCTCTATACATGTGGTTCCCAAAAAGAGTGGGATGACCGTTATTCTCAACAGCAACAATGAGTTAATCCCCACTAGGACTGTGACCGGTTGGCGAGTTTGCATCGATTATAGGAGATTAAATAAAGCAACTCGAAAAGACCATTATCCCCTTCCCTTCATTGACCAAATACTTGATAGATTAGCAGGAAATCCTTATTTCTGTTTTCTTGATGGTTATTCTGGATACAATCAAATCCTGATTACGCCCGAAGACCAAGAGAAAACAACATTTACCTGCCCCTTTGGAACCTTCGCCCTTAGGAGAATGTCTTTCAGTTTGTGTAATGCTCCAGCTACTTTTCAACGCTGCATGATGACTATTTTCTCTGACATGATAGGAGAGTTCTTAGAAATTTTTATGGATGATTTTTCTGTGGTTGGGACCTCTTTTGATCATTGTCTATTTAATCTGGGAAAGGTGTTAAAAATATGTGAAGAGCCAAACTTGATCTTGAATTGGGAAAAGTGTCATTTTATGGTTGAAGAGGATATCGTTCTTGGTCATTTAATTTCTAGGAGATGAATAGAGGTCGATAAAGCTAAGATTGAAGTAATTGAAAAACTTCCTCCTCCCATCAATATTAAAAGAATTAGAAGCTTCCTAGGGTATGCTAGTTTTTATCGTAGATTTATTAAGGATTTTTCAAACATAAGTATGCCACTTTGTAGATTGCTTGGAAATGATGTTGAGTTCAATTTTGATAACAATTGTCTGAAAGCATTCAATACACTAAAAACTACCTTGATTTCTGCTCCAATCTGGAATTCACCTTTTGAAATTATGTGTGATGCGAGTGACCTTGCTGTAGGCGTTGTTCTAGGGCAACGAAGAGAGCGAACCTTCTATTCGATTTACTATGCTAGTAAACTCCTTGACGATGCTCAAAGAAATTACGCCACCACGGAAAAGGAGCTTTTAACCGTCATTTTTGCTTTTAATAAATTTAGGTCGTATCTCATCGGGTCTAAGACTATCGTTTACACGGATCATGCAGCCATTAAGTATCTCCTCCAAAATAAAGAGGTAAAATCATGTTTGATACGATGGGTGTTACTCTTACAAGAATTTGATCTCGAAATCCGGGATAAGAAGGGGAGTGAAAATGTGCTTGCTGACCATTTATCCAGATTAACCCACATTGATCATGAAAAATCGACAGATACTAGTGAATCCTTTCCCGACGAGAAGCTCTATGGGGTAGCTACAAAGGATCCTCTTTGGTTCGCTGATATTGCAAACTATCTTACAGGAGGAATCATACCAAAAGATATGAGTTACCAACAAAAAAAGAAATTTTTTGCGGATATAAAAAATTATTTTTGGTATGATCTCTTTCTGTATAAATGTTGCAATGATCAACTCCTAAGGAGATGTGTGCCTGACTCTGACACCAGGAATATTCTCTTCCACTGCCACACATCTCCTTATGGAGGACACCATGGAATTGAGCGAACAGCTGCGAAGGTGCTTCAATCTGGATTCGTTTGGCCCCATCTATTCAAGGATGCCGCTAATTTTGTCAAAAGTTGTGGCAAGTGCCAAAGAACCGGGAATTTAACAAAAAGGGACGAGCTTCCTTTAAATGAGATTTTTGAAGTCGAACTATTCGATGTTTGGGGAATTGACTTCATGGGATCCTTCCCCTCGTCCCAAGCCAATCTTTATATCCTTGTGACAGTTGAATATGTTTCAAAATGGGTGGAAGTTGTGGCATGTGACAACAATGATGCTAAAACTGTGATCAAATTTCTCAAGAAATACGTGCTAGCTAGATTTGGAACACCCAGATTCTTGATCAGTGATAGGGGAAAACATTTCTGTAATAGGCAGTTAGAGAATATATTAAAAAGCTATGGGGTAAGACACAAGGTGGGTACCCCCTACCACCCTCAAACCAACGAGCAAATTGAAGTCTCCAATAGAGAACTTAAACAAATTTTAGAAAAAACTATAAACCAAAATAGAAAGGACTGGACTTCAAAACTCCAAGATGCCCTTTGGGCTTATAGAACTGCCTTCAAGACCTCTCTAGGAATGTCCCCGTATAAGCTCGTTTATGGAAAAGCATGTCACCTTCCGGTGGAACTTGAACACCGTGCCTTTTGGGCAATAAAGAAATTAAATTTTGACTACCAAAAGGCAGGGGCATAGCGACTGCTGCAACTAAATGAACTTGATGAATTTAGGTTAAACACCTATGAGAATGCCAAGTTGTATAAAGAAAAAACAAAAAAATAGCATGATAAGCTAATTAAACCTAAGCACCTCCAACCAGGAATGAAGGTATTGCTTTTTAACTTTAGATTAAGATTTTTTCCTGGAAAACTAAAATCACGTTGGACATGACCATTCACTATCACTAAAGTTTTTCCTCATGGAGCTATCGAAGTTACCGCAAATAATAGCACTTTCAAGGTGAATGGAAATCGTCTGAAGTTATACTTGGAGGAAGGTGTCTCTCAAGAGAAGGGAGGGTGGACCCTTCAAGACCTCCCTAATGAAGGAATCACATAAGCTCTTTCCATTGTCAAGCTGAGACACTAAAACCAGCGCTTGTTGGGAGGCAACCCAACAACTAACTATGTTATATTTGTTTTTTTTTTTACTTTTTCTTTTTATCTTTATTGTAGTTTGTTTTTATTTTGATATTGCAATTTATGAATTCTCCTATTCCCGTATTTATTGAGTTATTTTTAAGTGACATATTTTTTCTGAATTTTTTAAAAGAAATGAAAATCACAAAAATACAAAAAAATCAAATGAGATATAAGTAAAATAATGCTTAGCAAAAAAAATGATTAAATGAATTATACGCAATCAAATGAGAGACTGAGGAATGAATGGAGGGAAATCTAAATCTCCAAAAATTTAAATAAATGCTTGAGCTAAGTGTGGGGGAAGGCATAGGATTTAAACTAAAAAAATATGGCATGGATTCTAAATGGAGTGTTCTAGGCTCCCGTAGGACTTCATGATCACAAAGATGTTAGGGATGAAGAAAATTATCTCTCCTTAAGGATGAAAAGAACAAAATATTTATGAAAAAAGGGATGATGAAAATATCTCTCCCAAGTGAACAAAATAAGAAAGGATGAAGAAAAATATCTCTCCTTTAAAAACTTTTCATCTTTGTGATTTATAAGAAGGAGCACATATGGCACAACTCTAAGAATCTCTAAACCATGTCTTTAGTCTAAAAAATCCAAAATGTATGGAACCCATCACCTATTATCAAGCATTAAAAAATTCAAACATTTGAAAATTTTAGTGACAACTACCTTAGTGACTCAATTGAAAACATTAAGATTGCTACGATGTTCATTTCATTTTTTGTTGTCATGCACATATTTTCACTTATACTTATTTCAATTACATCATTGTGACTTTCATCCATTCAAATACAGAAAAATTATCATTTTAAGCTTACTCGATGACGAGCAAGAATTTAAGTGTAAGGGTGTGATGAATCCATAAATTATATTTAAAATAAAGGGGAAAATTTATTTAATTAAGATATTTTTGCTGCTCCTAAATTAAAATTTTCTATCTCTTTCAGAAAATGGAATCCAAATGAGCTCTAGGGCATTTCTGCAAATTTTCTAAAAAAATAAACAAAGAATTCCGCTACAGCGCGCGGTCGCGCGCTCCAGCGCGCGGTCGCGCGCTCCAGCGCGCGGTCGCGCGCTCCAGCGCGCGGTCGCGCGCCGCAGCGGGCTGCAGCGGAAACATTCAAACTATATTAAAATGGGGGCTCAACTAATTGAATAGTGATTTTTGCGGAATTCATCGCTACAGTGCGCGGTCGTGCGCTGCAGCGGTTTACCGCAAAAATACTTATGATCATTAAAAGGGGGCTCCACTAATTGAATAGTGATTTTTGCAAAATTCACCGCTACAGCGCGCGGTCGCGCGCTGCAGCGGTTTTCTGCGAAAATACTTATGATTATTAAATGGGGGCTCAACTAATTGAATAGTGTTTTTTTGCGGAATTCACCGCTACAGCATGCGGTCGCGCGTTGCAGCGGTTTACCGCAAAAATACATGACTTAGTAAATCGGGCCGCCCAACTAATTGAACAATGTTTTTCGCGGAATTCACCGCTTCAGCGCGCGGTCGCGCGCTGCAGCGGTTTATCGCGAAGGACTTGGCTATATAAATCGGGCCGCCCAACTAATTGAACAATGTTTTTCGCGGAATTGACCGCTACAGCGCGCGGTTGCGCGCTGCAGCAGTCTGCCGCGGAAATATTTCTCTATAAAATCTGAAAAAATAACTAATTGAACAGTGTTTTTCGCGAAATTCCCTGCTACAGCGCCCGGTCGCGCGCTGCAGCGGTCTACAGCGGAGGACTTAGCTAAAATTTCAAAGCCCAGGGTATGCTAAAGCACACCGCAGCACGCTACAGCGCGCGACACCGCGCTGCAGCGCGCTGCAGCGGCCCGCCGAAATTTTTCCAGACAATGCATTTAATGCGGCTGGAGACATGACCTTTATCCTGAATGTTGTCTCCAGCCATCATTTCCTGCAGCAGCCATTTTTGTAAGCTTTGAGGTGATGTTGTGGCTAAAGAAATGAGATTATTGTCACCTCACCCTAAATTAAAAATTAATGCAATGATAAATTCAACATTTTTAATGGAAATTCTAGTTGCTTATGGAAGAGAGGAGCATGCAGCCCCCCCTCCTATAAATACCCCTCCTCTTGACTAGAGGAGGGTTCACAATTTTACCAAAAATTCCCTAAGTAAGGAGGAGAGCCAAAGGAAGAGAGAACTCCCCAAGGGTGGCAAGGCAAGCTTTTGCAAAGGGAGAAGAGGAAAAAGGGAGCACTAACAATCTAAGGAGAAGGTAATTAGAAGAAGAAGAAGAATTCCGGAGAACTTCTACGGAGCGTTCCTAGTATCTTCTAAACTCAATCTTGTATTTTCTTTTTAGTGATCATGAAAGGGTCTTTAGCTATGTATGTGTCTTCCTTATTTTCTTGTGTAATGAGTAGCGAAACTCCCCTTGGGGAGGGTTGGGATGAAGTCCCATTTTGCATGATATAATATTGATGTATGAATGTTTTTCCTCAAGCATATGTATTTGTGATTTAAATGTCTTACTAAGAAATTTCTATCTAATTAGTCTCGATGTGTTTATGAGAAAAGAACTGAAGAATCCAAGATCTAATTGTCTTGTGCTCCTTAGCTCACCTTAGGTTGGATGCTAGATTTTGAGTGCATAAAAGCTTAGAACCATGTGAGAAGGTTCTTGAGCTCAATGCACCTCAATCTAAGCTCAACCAAAGAGCTGATGCAAGTGATGCTAAGACCCACTAATTGAGCTCTTTAGCTCCACATAATTGAGATTGAGAAATGAAGCGTTGAGTGCTCATGAACTAAGTGACACAGTCATTGAGCCCAACATGTGATTCTCTCATCTCAACTATGTGAGATGCGAAGTGATGCTCGTAGTGAAAAATCAATGCTTGTGAGATCTTGAGATTTAAAAAAATTTAAACTCTCCTTAAATAAGAAGAAAATAAATTAACTTTAAATCTCAAAAATCTTACAAGAATCTTTGTGCTAAAGTAGAACCGAATGTGAATTCATTTTGTGCAAGAGATTTGAACTTGTAAGCCTTTGAGCTAGACTAAAGGACACAATATGCACTTGATGTCAATTAAACTAAATGATAAAGCTTGAGAAACAAATCTACACAAATATTATATCATTGCATGTGGGATGGGCCCAACTCTCCTCTTTCTTTAATCTTGCTATTTTACTTAGTGAATATTCATGCTAATTTTAGACCAACCAACCAATACATACTATAGCTTAAACATTAGTGAGAATAGATATACTCTAGTGTCAAATCAACCAATTCTCTGTGGTTCGATAAATTCCCGGAAAGTCACACTTTCCACTTATTACTTCAGACAACGTACACTTGCATACAAGCGCAGATGTGTATTTACAGTCTGTCAATGGCCATCATCACAAAGGCTCCATATAGAAGACGAGATGCTCAGGCGCACTCCGACATCCGTGAACCAGACATGTCTAGCACCAAACAGAAGACAGGGCGCCCAGGCGCATCCAGGCATGTGTGAACTAGGCACGCCCGGTGCCCAAACGCCTGTGAACCTACACTCAGCACATACATTAATAAGATATATTATCATAAATGTCTTCTATATAAAGCTATGTACCTACGCATCATTTCTATAATGAAAATATAGTATTCTTTCTATTATGTTAGTTCTTACAAAAAGAACCAAAGATTTAAATTACATTATCAAAAAGTTCTTTTTAGGGTTGAAGATATTCAACTTAAATTAATGAATTATTTTATTAAATTTCTTAATAAAGATTGTACCAATATAATTAATATGAGTTTAATAATTATGAAATAATCTTAACTGCACTTTCATTCATCATGTTAGTAAAACTGAGGCTTGGAATGTGTCATATAATGAAACTTTGAGAGGAAGATTGAATGCATATTACAAAGGGATATTTGTATTTCTCAAAATCAATATAATTTTATGCTAGATAAATCTACAATGGAAGCCATACATATACTAAGGGGCAGTTTGGCATAAGAGCATATGAGAAATTTGAGTATAAAGTAACATAATTATAGTGAAATCTAATTACAATACAATCATATTACTTTACTTTTGTTGGTAATTTTACAAAAAATTTAATTTTTTTTAAAGGAAATAATCTGTGAGTGTGGTTATTATAGTAAATTAGAGGGGTATAAAATTAACCACTAAAAATTTGCTTTTCTTTTATTTTTAAATTTTTTTAGGGTTTCTCGTTCGAGTGAATCATTCATTCGAAAAAATACTTCATTTGTTCAAATCGAACAAATCCTTCATTGGTTTGAATCGAACGAATCCTTCATTGGTTCGAATTGAACGAATCCTTTGATTTTGTTTGTCAAATCATTCATTTGAACGAATCTAGTTCAAACGAAATCGCAGCAAGGAACAGCGGAATCGCCCGTTCAAACATAGGATCCTCCATTAAAATGCACGGGATCGTCCGTTCGAATGAAAGAAAATCTTTCGTTTGTTCGAATGATCGAACGAACTATTTCGTTCTCGTTCACTCGGCTGCGAGTTACTTTGCATATTCTCCAAATTTGCCTGATTTGAGTGTAAACTATTTACTCTCCCCATATATATATATTAACGCAAAATCAAAATACATTGTAAAAAAATTTCACATGTTCTGCTTCATACCAAATGCCTATAATCACAATTTTCCCGAAAAAATTTTTACTTTGCACTAATTTTACCAAACAAAAAATATCCCTAAGAGCTTTGAAGAAAAAATTTAGAGAAAAAAAAAATATCTTCATTTAACTTTTATTGATCTTGAAATTACTTATAATAGAGTACTAAAAGAAGTTCCCTAGAGAGCTTAGGAAAGGAATATGTATTACATATATTGATGTTATTAAGATATGATAATGCGGTTGTAACATGTGTTCGATCGCAAGGTGGCTTGTCTAATGATTTTTCAGTTACTATTTGATTAAATCAAAACTCAACTCTCAACGTATATCTTTTTACTTTAATTATGGATGTTCTTACTAAGAACATCCAAGAGGAGGTTCCTTTGTGCATGTTAATAGAAGATGTTCTTTTAATTGATAAAAAAGAAACTTATCGTTAAAATAAGTGGTACAAAGATGAAAATGATTAGGTGGATGAGTGAGTATTCTTGTAAGGATATAATAAAAAATGAGTTTATTCGAAACAAGGTTGGAGTGGCTCCAATAGTGGTGAGATTAGAGAATGTCGCCTTAGATGGTTTGAGCATATTAAGCGTCGACCATGCAATGGCCTTGTCAGAAAAATTGAGTTTATGAATTTCGCCATACTAAAAGAGGAAGAGAGACTAAAAAAACATGGGAAGAAATCATTAGAAAGGATCTTCTATATTTGGAACTTAGGGAGATACTTCTATTTGATGGTACGCAATGAAAACAAAGAATTTATGTAGCTGACCCACCAAATGTCTTCCTGATGTTGAACGGTTGCTTATGCACACGTAACCATCATCTTCAACTTTGCACCACAATATACATATATATTAGGCCACCAAATTAAGAGATTGAACAATTAAAAATTTGACTCAAGAAAATGGTACATAAAAGATGATCAAAAAATTCTTTTTAAGATAAAGATATTTAATATAGTTAACTCAATGACTGCCTCAAAAGGAAATGTTGTTATATAAAAAAATTTAAATGAATATGTGAAAGGGTAATCAATGAATTTAATAGTATTTATGATAGTTTTGATGAAATTAATGAATAAGGAAGAATAATGTTGGAGTTTGCTTTAGTTTATGATCTTATGATTGCTAACATTTACTTTAAGAAAAGAGAGAAACATATTTCACTTATAAAACAAGGCTTAAACTCAAACAGATGCATTTCACATGAGGAGAAGGCTTATGTCTCAGGCATTTGCATGGAGCATAGCTAGAAATTAAGCGGGTACTGCGTCATAATGTGTTGTGTTTTTTGGCATGCTATTTTTGACCCATGTTGATAGCATCGTAATGTATTTGATGTTTTATACTTTTATAGGATATTTTGGTATACTCGTGTATTAGTGTCTTTGTTTTGGTATCTTTATGTGAGTTGATGGGATAGTAACAAATACCTTAGGATATAATAGGGTGTATGCTTCTATATGTATGCTTTGTATTCTCTTTGGAATGATCAATAAATATTATTTACTAAAGACTTGAGAGCTCTTGTGTTAATGTGAATAGCCATTAATCCACCTCAGTATGCTAATCGAAGGCCTTGAAGGTGTCTATAACCTTCAAAAACCCATGGTTTGGATAATCTTGGCGTTTATCTTTTATTTTTATATTTTATTATGTTTGATCTCAAAGTATCGTCTGTTACCAACCATTTCCATTTATTTCACCAAAATCAATTTCCGTTTCGTCCATCAAATATCTTTCTAACAAGCCAACACAAAACTCAACAATCTTTCACTTCACTGCTTATAAACCTCTCAAACAGCCTTAAAATAAAATTTTATAAATTTTTAACACCCACCGCAAAAATCTCGTAAAATTTCCTCCAAATCCAACTTTATTTGATCCACCAAACATTTTTTCAGAAGTTAAATGGTCATTTAAATGCTCAAAATTGTTCAATTCAACTTTGCACCACCACATACTGATTATTTTCTCTTAAAGAAAATGAATTACGATCATTTAATCGCTCAAAACAGTTCACTTTAACTTTATGCCAGTACAACCTGATTATTTTCTCTTAAAGAAAAGTATTAATTTATTTTATAAGGATTTTAAGAATATTCTAGTGATTTTTCGACAACCCAATATCATTTATTGATTTTAGATTTGAAAATAAGAGAATAAAAGTAATATTAAATTTAAATTCCAAAACTAGAATGCAGAACTTTAACAAGAATAATAAATATACTTTTATTAATAAAGTTTTAAAACTTAGACAATGAGATTTTAAGAGCGAAGCCAAACTTATGAAGAATTTAGTTGCTAGTTATATTCGCAATATATCAAAGAGTTTAATTGGTAAATCAAAAGGAGTAATACCTTATAATAAAGATGTATGGTGGTGAAAACAAGATATTCAAATAAAGATTAAAGATAAAATAATATATTATAAAGAATAATTAAAATATAAGACCGAGGAGAATTAGAAAAAATATAAACTAGCTTATCATAAATCCATAATAACTATTCATGATGCTAAGAATGCGGCATTCATCAATTTAAATAATAAATCAAAAACTACTGAGAACGAGACATATTTATAAGATAGCCAAATTAAAAGATAAAAGAACTAAAAATTTGAATCATGTAAAGAATATCAAAGATGATAATAAACAAATTATTTTAGAGATGAAGATATTCAATTTAAATTGATGGGTTATTTTACAAAATTTTTAATAAAGGTTATACCAATGTAATTAGCATAAGTGACTTTAATGATTATAATAATAATCTTAATTATGCTTTGTTTTTTATGTTAGTAAAGCTGAGAATTGGAATGATCATAGAGAATAAAGAGCCAAAAAATAGTAGGATCGAATAACATCCAAATCGATGTATGAAAAAATTTTGGTGAGGAAGAAATTTCTTGGCTTACCAAATTATATAATATTATTTTGAAGACTAAAAAGATATCATAAAGTGGAGAAAGAGTATTGATATACTTGTTTACAAGAAAAAAAGTGATGCTCAATATTGTGCTAATTAATAGAGGAATCAAGTTAATGTATCATAAATTGCAATATTTGGTGAGAGTAATTGGAATAGATTACAAATGGATACTTATATTTCTCAAAATCAATTTTATTTTATATCAGATAGATCTACCATAAAAGCAATACATATATAAAAAGATTTGATGGAGAAATTTAGAGAAAGTAAAGATTATCGTCATTTTACTTTTTTTGATCTTGGAAACGCTTATAATAGAGTATCAGTTCTTTAGACAGCTTGGGAGAGAAAAAGGAATCGTGTCATATATATTAATGTTAGAAGATGTATATTAATAAGGTTGTAACATGTGTTCAATCGCAAGGGGCTTATCTGTAATGATCCAATATCGTTACTTCGCAAAATTAGGTCAGATCCCGCCTCAGAAATCAGGACCCCGAGGAACTTCAAATTAGGGCAAACCAAAATATCTTTAGATATAAATAATTTTTTGATCAAAATACCCTAGTTTGGGAGAAATTCGGATAACAGAAACTCCCACTTTAATTTCTGAATTTTTTTAAATTCAATAAATAGAGAAAATTAAATACATGTCCAAATCCCTCGATTTTCGTGTCATTATATTGAGTATATTATTTAAAGTCTACTCAAAAATTTAATCAATTTTAAAGTGCCGGTTCGATTTCAATTAATTTTTGAAGTTTCAAACTTCAAAAATTAATATAAAATAAAAAATATTTGTCATAATCAAAAAATTTTGGTGCAAGGGAGTTCGTTACGTGATGAAACACCTCGGTGTCAAATTTCGTTATTTTTGAACCTAAAATAACGGAAAAATGCAAAAAAATTAATTTTAAGTGTTTATTTAATTTTTTTTTACTTCAAAATTCCTTCTTCCTCTGTCCCCCCTTCGACAGCGCCTGCAGGCGCGGAAGCTTCCGCGCCAGAGCAGCATCCTGCGCCGTTTTGGCGCAAGATTGGTCGGCCCATGTGGCCGACCAACCCCCTCCTCCTTCCCTCCCTCCTCTCTATAAATCCCCCCTCATCCCTTCATTCTCGTCCCCAAAATAACATCAGCCCTCCTCCCTCTCCCCACAGCCCAGCCAGCCCTCCTCCAGCAGGCCAGCCACCTACCAGCCTCCGACCACCCCCTCCGGTCCCTTCAGCCACGTCCGACTCCCGGCAACCCTAACCCTAGGTTAAAGGAGAAAGTAAAAGGGGAAGAAATGAGGAGAAATTATTTTATTTTATTTTCTTTATTTTTTTATTATTAATAAATATATTATCTCTATTACGTCATTGCATTATTATTGTTGTCATTAATTAATAATGAATAACAATACAAATGCTATAAAATGACTATTATTTCTATTCTCTCAATTTTAATTCAGGCATTTTTATTTTTTTTTAATCTTATAATTATTATTTCATTTTCACATATTTTACAATCATTTGTATTCTATTTTTCTTTCATTCATATATTATTATTATCATTGAATAATAATAATAATAATATTATATCAAATATAATTGCTACCCTTAGTAACTTAAAAATAATGTCTTCTATCAAGAAGAGATAAATGAAAGAAAGACAATAAAAAAGAAGAAAATAAGAATTCCTAAAAATATCATTATAATGTTGGTTATCAGGCTAATTTAAAATATTAAAAATTTAAATGCAGATTTGATCAAACTGTTGAACTTTTGAACTTAAGAGAATAAGGTACCACATATCTTTTATTACTTTTGTTTAAATATGCATTTTCGCTCAGCATCGCATAAATTGATAAAAGTGCTTTTAAAAGTAACATAAAATGATATATGAAAAATTTTGGATAGCTAAGTAGCAAGGGTTCCATGTTGATATATTTTAGTCTAATCAGACAATTGCTAGGACGAGGCTATCCGACATCGGGTGTCATAAGGAGCCTATACTAGTAAGCTTTGAGAGCAGGTATAGAGGGAAGTTGAGATATGTAACACAAAAGATGAACTCCCTTTTCCTCGATTTTGTACTTGCCCAACAAAATTATCTTTTGCGCCAGATAACAAATACTAAAATTTGAAATTTATTTTTGTGACTGCAATTATTTTTATCTAAAATTTTAGTGCAACTAAAACAAATTTGTAGGGATAATTTTATACAGCTTTTATTTTCTGTCAAATTATTACTTAATTTGCTTATTATTTAACAATTGTAAAGTTTACATCTATCAGTACTTAGTTTCACAAATAACTGGTATTTAAATATCCGCACTTTTGAAACGTGCTCAAATCAGGAGTTCATCCTAGAGGAAGAGTGCTAAAAATCAAGCAGTGCTAATACTGCTTCTTGCTGATTTATCGCTCTTTTTAACTCTTTTTAGTGTTTGTAATTTTTGTTTTATTTTAACCATTGTAATCAAGATTTGTGAATGAATAAATGAGTTACATTTGATGTTTATATATTTGTCTTTTAAACCATTCAATATGATCTTGCAGCTAGAGGACTTACCCCAAGAACCGGTGTTGGATTAGCTCCCGTTGATCCGGCATCAAGTCCTCACATTATCTAATAATTTTTCAATTATTATTGGATTACATCAAGACTCTGCACTCAGCACATATCTTTTTGGTTTAATTATGGATCTTCTTACTAAGTACATTCAAGAGAAAGTTCCTTGGCATTGCAGATGACCTTCTTTTAATTGATAAGACTAGCGATAGAATGAAAGAAAAACTTGAGTTGTGAGGACTACTTTAGATTATAAGGGTTTTCACCTTAGTGGATCTAAAATATAATATAAAGCATGTAAGTTCAATTGCATTTAAAGCCCTACTCTCAATGACATAGCTGGTGAGGGCCACGTAATCAAGAAGAGCTAGATGTTCAAATACTTTGGCTCAATTATTCAAAATAATGGCGAAATGGAGTGATGTGTTTAATAGGATCTAAATTCTGATTTGGTCCCTCTTGGTGAGCCATGATTGTTGGTCGGGGATTTCAATTGCATTCGCTTTGTTAAAGATAAGGTTGGGGGAACGGCCCCTTCTCCTCGAAATTTGGTTGCATTTAATTATTTCATTAATGATTCGAAGCGTATTGACCTTAAAACTTATGGAGTGACTTCACTTGGGATAATCACCATTATGATTACCCTATCAAGGCAAAATTAGATCGCGTGCTTTGTAATCTTGGCTGGATTAATATATTTGTTGCCTCCTTTTGCAGAGTCCTACCTCCTTCTTCTTCAAATCATGCCCCACTTTTATCTTGGTGCCTAAGGGTTCTCCTACAGTTGCACGTTTTTGTTTTAAGAACTTTTGGAATACTATGGAAGGATTTGATACAGCCCTTGAAGGGGCTTGGCATGTTGTTTATCAGGGTGATCCTCTATTTGTTTTGAAAACTCGATTTTCTCAATTCAAGAAAATCCTAAAGATGCTTATTATGGGCTGGAGGAAAAATTAATTGCTAGCTTCTGAGGAGATTCGAAACAACCAAGCCTCTTTGATCTATAAACTTAATGTTGATCCTTCTAGTGACTTGTTGATTCGTGATCTTCGCCACACAAATCACAATTTTAGACAAATGTCAATGCTGATCTCTTGAATGTGGCTTTGAATCATCAATCAATATCATTTTGCTTGCTTTAATTATGGATGTTCTTGATAAACACAATCAAGATCTCAGCAACGGTTTATAAATAGCTACAGGTCCGCTCAAATTCTGAATCCAGAGAACAGCAGCCCCGACCAGCAATTATTGCTGCTGTTCTACAAGCATTCGGCATCTTTTTTAATCCCCAGCAACCCCAAGTCTTCTTCAGTATTACAAAAACAGCCCCACTTCTTTGCTCATCAATCAGTTTCCCAATATCACTCCTTTCAACAAAAAGAAAACTGAAAAAATAAATCACGCAGCTGGATATAATTAAATATCAGTAATGGCGCAATACTCTAATGGTCGCATAATCCGCATAAAACAAGATCGTCTTCTTATTATTTGGAATGTGCTTTTGTAAAGTAATAAAAAAAGGGATTTGACCTGGACGGTCTTGTCTATAAGCTCTTTCCTCTGCTGCGGATTCGATACATGGCACACGACCCCCATAACCTCAAGCCCCTTGGACAGTAATTTCTCCACCGCAACATCGACATTTGTCTGAAATTCCTCCAAAACAATGAACAAAAAACCCTATCAGAAATTCACAGGAACAGAAGAAGGGAATGAGAGACCTGTCGGCGGGAGGAGATAACGACGGAGGCTCCCTCGACAGCAAAACGTTCGGCTATGGCGAACCCGATTCCTTGTGTTGAGGCGGTAACAATGGCGACTTTACCTTTCAATCTCTTCATCTCTCTGCCAAACAAAGAGTACGATGACACTCCAAATGGCTTATTTACAATTCGCTCTTTCCGCTGCATCTAAAAAAATTCTTATATATACAACATTTTTTTTTTTTTAATACTTAAAAATAATTTATTCAATAAAATTTAGATATTAAAATTAATATTTAAATTATTTTAATATAAATAAATACACATTAATGAAATAATATACAAATTTTATTTAAAATTTTTTTTGGATATCACGTTAACTTAAATAGCATTTCTCTTTTTTTAAGTAAATAAATAAAAATAATAATGAAGCTTATCATCTTTATCTTCTTATATTATTTAGTTAAGAAAATATATTAAGTAAAGTGAAATCAATAATTACACAATAATCATATAGAATAACAATCAACTCTTGTTTTGCAACTACAGACCGACACAAATTGTTTTATTTTTTATATTTTGATGCTATTTTTATTATTTGTTTTCTAAAGTGTAATTTTCTTATACTTAACTTCTACTTTAGTTTATATTTTATTTTATATTTAATATTAAGAAAATATTTATGTTATATATTACATGTAATAATTAAAATTTTCATTTTAAAATTGTAGATTAATAGAAAGTTTGTGATATTTATATAAAAAGTTTTATTATAAAACTTAAAATTAATGCTGTAATATTCTTATTTATAAAATAATATTAATATATATATACATATATTTGATAATGAATATTTAATTTTATAAATTTTATCAAATTGTAATTTATTTTTTATCAAAAATACTTATTTTTAAATTAGAGGCAAAAATTTCGAGCATATACATAACCTGGTTGGCGCCTTGCGGCTCTAATCCTCGCAGGTCCTCTCGTCTTCTTGCAAATTTACCGTCCGTCTTCCTGTCAGCAGCCCATCCGAACTCCGCTCTTTATCCGCACTCAAACTCTTAGAGCTAATAGGTGAGTTGTTGATTACTGATCTACCGGCTTCGTTGGAATCCCCTAGGGCTCGTGAGTGCCCCAATAATGGTTCTCCAGAACCAGTCTACGTCACTTCAACGTCTTAATCATGCCGAGAAGGTAAGTAATATCTTAAAACAGATCTATAATTCTTCCCCATTGTTTATTTGGTGTGTGCCTCTGTTTTGCTTTTGATAATTGCTAGAAACAATCGGGAAAGATTAAACTCCCATTTCTAGAGCTAATAAAGAACTTGCGACTCATTATATAGATGAGGACCAAAGCATAAAAAAAGTATGTGCAAAATAAGTAAGAACTATATACCATATTATTTGTTTATCAAAATTACACAAGCAGACCTTCTCAAACATAAAATGACCTCATATAAGCCAGCTTAAGGGATTGTTTGGTACCCAGGGATTTAAAGGGGATTTAAAGAGTTAAATCCTTAATTATAGCCTAGATGGATTTACCCCTCCGTTGCCATTTACGACGATTTAAATCGCTCAAATCCGGAAAAATGCCCGTTTTTGCGGATTTACTAAATTCCTCCCCCCTAGGGTTTACAAAATCCCGATTTGAGGATTTAGTAAATATTCCATTACTTAAATTAAATCTACTGTGTGCCAAACATCCCCTATGTTTGGATACTAGGCCTTGAAAGTAGCTGGAAATATTAGTCTTGGTGATTATATTTGTAGATGCAGAGTAGGCTAGACATGCATAAATTATCATTAGCAACCTCAAAGTGATAATCAATCGTAATATGTTTAGAATGTTCATGGAAGATATCATTATGACAACTGAGTTTTTTAATTGTAACCAAAGAAATTATGATGTTGTATTAGCAAGAACATGATATTTAGGTTTAACATTAGAGAGCACTAAAATTGTTCACAAAAATGAGAGGTGAACTCTGTCCTGGATAAGAAAGTGGAGGGTTACATTAGGTAGTCAACAACTAGCGTAAAACTTTATCGAATCCTTATATGCCATGAATCATTAAACAAATGTGTTAGAGCTAACGCGTCAGCAATGTTGTGTATGCATGCACAACGACACGAGCACTACAGCGGAAGCGATTTGAGCTCGATGACCGGGGTTGCGTTGATGGTTACAAAGCAAACAACAAAATTACAAGCACAGCACATACACATGTATACATACACAAGCATTCAAATAACAATGATTTTACGTGGAAAATCCAAAGATGAGAAAAACTAAAGAGCCACACCATACAGAGAAAAATTACAGAGCACACCACACAAAAAAATTTTATGAATCAAAAGAATTATAGTGTTACAAAGAGCTTCATCTTTACAAGATAAAGAAAGATCTACCATTTAAACAGTCTCCCGATTGATTTTTTCTCTAGTAAGGAACGATGAGGGTTACATTAGGTAGTCAACAACTAACGTAAAATTTTATCGAATTCTAATATGCCATGAATCATTTAAACAATTGTGCTAGAGCTAACACGTCTCTTGTAAGCAATGTTGTGTATGCATGCACAACGACACGAGCACTGCAGCGGAAGCGATTTGAGCTCGATAACCGAGGTTGCATTGACGGTTACCAAGTAAACAACAAAATTACAAGTACAACAAAATTGAAACACAGCACATAGAAATGTATCCAAACACAAGTATCAAACAACAAGGATTTTATGTAAAAAATTCAAAGATGAGAAAATATATGGAGCCACACCACACAAAAATTTTACTATGGATAAAAAAAATTACAAAATTATAAAGAGCTTCACCTTCACAAGATAAAAAAAGATCTACCGCTTACACAGCCTTCCGATCAATTTTTTCTCTAGCAGGGAATATCAACTCTTACTCTAAGATGAAGAAAGAGGGTAGCAGTCACCACCCCTTAGGGTTTTCTTCTAACATTCAAAATCCCCTTGCACAATTGCTATCACACTTGCATTAGCATTGGAAACTCCTCCATAATGTTTCCTTAAGTACCCATGCTACATTCAAACCCCAAATGATCCAAAATACCCCTCAAATTGCTTAAGGAGACACCTGGACCAAAGCATATTTTCGCCTGGCGCAATGGCGCATCATAGTGCCTAGGTCTCGGGTAGCCAGGCATCAAGGAGCACTATAGCGCCTAGGTCTCTAGCGGCCTGGCGTTGGGGCACGCTACAACGTCTCGGTCTCTGACTGCTTCCCACTGGGGCGCGCTATGGTGTGCCATTGCGTGCTATAGCGCCCCAGTCTCTGGACTACCTTCCGCTGGGGCGTGCTACAGCGTTCTAGTCTTTGTAGGGAGCTCTACAGCTCCCTGATTTCTGTTTCCTGGCCGTCATGGCGAGCTATAGCGCGCCACGGCGCGCTATGGCACCTGCTGCAACTGAGCTCTCCTAACTTGTTATGTATCATCGTGAAACCTTTCGGAAGCTCATTGAAGCACCATTATCATCTCCATTATGATCTCAATGGTCTCCACATTACTTGAATATAGTGAAAAGTGTGCAAAGGCTGCTACATTGTCTCCCAGGTGGTGTCAAATAAGCCAGGGTTTTCGTATTATGAACGAATGAGAGTAAAGAAGCTAATATATTTTTCCAAATTAAGATTAGATAGAATATTAACACTCTCATTGCAAGTTTTGAATTAGTTGACATTATAATACAGACTTACATCTAAATACTATGAAAATTTCATCTCGTATAAAACACAACATCATTTGCAGAGTCATTTTTAAAGTTTATAATAAAAGTTCTAAATCATGCACTATATAATATAACCAAAATATTATTGAGCTCAACCAAATACAACATAATTTGGTTGTACCCTTAAAAGTAACTACCAAACTATACTCCCTCAAAGAACTAGCTATTAAACTAAGTAGCAACACGTACAAATGTTAAGTAAAAATACTTATTAATAAAGAGTACATAAAAATTTAATTTGATTATTCTCATTCCCATACGAATTTTTGTATTAAATGTCATGCAAGTAGTAGTATATTGAAAGCATTTATAATTTCTCAAGGATGTTAGCCAAATTAAGGAACATGAAATAATTTAAACAGAACTACATATTCATGTGTATATTAATATGAGAAATAAAGTTAATTAACAAGGATATACAAGGATGTCAAATCTACTAAGTATTAAGATTGTAGGATAGTATTCATCTATTAAATTTCAATTGTATTAAGATAAATTTCTATAACAATATTGAGACTAAATACTTATATGAAAAATCATATCAAGTGATTTTGATCACAACCATTATATTAATGATTGAAATTTTATCATTCGACAATTGTGATCTTTTCGTACGGATCAACACCTTACTCACCTCTAAAAGAGTTTCGCTTGGATCATTGGCTTAATTTAGGAAGATTAATTGCACCTGTTGGTGTGCCACACATAAAGGTAAGTTCTTCAGAAAAACAACTTAAAGCCCACTCCCCAATGGCAAGATTCTTCTTATTACTCTCACATGCACTAGCATCGCCATCTATATAGATGTAATACCTCTACTAGAAGGATCTTACTTAAGAAATAGCTTCACAAATTTTGTTGTTTGATTTACTCATTAAAAGTTGCAATGCCACGCTAAAGACAATTCACAATGTCATATAAAGAACAATAATTTGATGCCACGTGAAAGGCAACACAATCAACTATAAGGAAGGAATAATGAATGCAATAATAATTAGATGCTACCATTTCAACGTGATTTGCATGCCAATATGAGGTAACTTTTTCATTATATTAATGGTTTCATGTCAAACATGATTCTCTATACTTGGGAAATTAATGATTAACACTAAAATTAATATCTCCACTAGCTTTTCAACACATTATTTAGCAATTAAAACAATTTTAGGTTACTAAATTGTGCAATGATCATAATATAGCAAAATATATTTAGCAATTTTAAGTTATAATTCTTGCAATGATTATAATGCAATCAATATTAAGGAAAAAGGGAGTGCAATGCTACTTCAATTGTGACATATATGAATAACATATTAGTTTAAATAGATTTAGATGTACATTCACAACTAAGAATTTGTTGGATATAAAGCTCTCCCGCTCCCACACTAGGGTCACTAGTACTAGTTACAATTTCAAAGTCACCCATGGAATTCCATCAATGTAACAATAACTTCTTGGAAACATGGAAAAATATCAAATTAGGGGAGTATTTATAGGCTTTATGGATGTGCCTGTGTGTACATATGGACACGCAGCTTAGCGTTAGACAATATTGGACATTTAATGAAAATTTGACAGATGTTTATTTGGCTCGCGCCTGGGCGTGCTGGGTCGTGCATTGGCGCACAGGGTCTCACCTGGGTGTGTGTGTTTGAGCACCAAGTTTTGGGCCTTTGGGCATGGCATCATATATTCGAGAAGGAACATATATTAAATTTAGCTAAAAATTCCTTCAATAATGGTAGGAACGTGCCACTTATTTGGCCTAAGATGGTGTGCTCAATTGTCACACCAAAACTTGAAAGGGCAACAAGGTTCATACGATCGGGGTTTGACCACTGAGAGTCACCGAAGAAAATATAAAAAATTTACCAACACTAGCAAAAGTAATCACAACACAAACAATCACAAGCATCCGAACACAAATATATATGTAGAAAACTCAAGAATGGTAAAAACCACATAGCCACACCACCACCAAAAAATTCACTATTAAAGAAGATGATTATAGAGTTGCAGAGAATTTATCAAGCATTAGAGAAGAGGAAATCACTGCCTTGAGATCCTCTTCTCCTTTATTAGATTTTCCTTTTTTTTCTCACTCTAGGGCTTATGATTTTTAGCCACCAAAGAGCTCCCATGGAAATTGGCACATACACAACCCTAACATAACATGTTAGTTTTTATATGGGACACCAAGCAAGCCCCAAAGTGCCCTAAATAGCCCTAGGATACGTCACTTCCCGAACTAGAATTTTTGCAAGTGCCTGGACGTCTGCTTTGTTGTCTGCTAAGCGCTTGGACACCAAGCTTGTTGTCATTGGGGCCCAGGCTTGTGGTCTGCTCTCCTTCTGGGAGCTCGGAGCGCTCCTGGGTGCTTGCTTTCCTAGTTGTTGGATGCCAAAGACTTGCCCCAAAACCCTTTGTGCACCATTTACTCTTCCATTGATGATCCAATTGGTTTCCACACATAATAATCTCCCATTTGGAGACTAAATGCGATCTATCTATCTTCAACCTTGGATTTTTTTTATCTTTACTTCAATCCTTGTGAAGGACGTGATGTGGTTCACCCCGCCTTCTCTTTATCTTTCGAGGCTAACTGAAGTTGAGCTTATCTTCAGTTTTTTCGTCGTCATTGACTTCGTGAGAATGGTAGCTGGATTCTTGGCATATGAAGCTTTTCCAATGCCAACTGACTATCTTCCAATAGTGATCGAATAAAATGGTACCGCAACTGAATGTGCTTCATTTTGACATTAAATGCTGCATTCTTTGCTAGGTGGATGGCATACTGTCACTATGCAGTTTTCCATCCCCTTGCTCCTTGCCCAACTCAGTCAAAAACTATTCAACCAAATCATTATCTTGCCTCAGTGATGGCGAGATACTCTGGCTTTATAGTAGATAGTGCGACTATCTTTTAAAGATTGGAGACCAGCTCATCGCAACACTACCCAATGTAAACATGTATTTGATTGTGTTCCTTCTGCTATCAATATCTATGTTTAAATCAGAGTCTACGTATTCATGTAGCTCTATCTTGGACTTTCCAAGGCATAGGACTTTGTCTGCAATGCCTCTCAAATATTTGAGTATCCACTTGACTGCTTTCCAATGGGGCTTCCCGAGGTTGCTCATGAACCTGCTAACCACTTCAACTGAATGGGTTGTGTCTGGTCTCGTGCATATATGGCGTACATCAAGCTCTCAACTGTTGAAGCATAAAAAACTTTCTTCATTTGCTCTCGTTCCACTTCAGTCTTTGGCATCTACTCCTTTGGTAGATCGAAGTAACTTGCTAGGGGGTGCAAATTGACATTGCCTCATTCTTGTTGAATTTCTTGAGCACTTTTTTAACATATTCTACCTAAAATAGCTTTAGTATTCTTGCATTCATCTCCCCGTTGATCCTTATCTCAAGTATCCGTTTTGTTGGTTTCAAGTTCTTCATGTCAAACACCTTTGATAGTTATTTCTTCAGCCTTTTTATATCCTCCATGTTTGATTCTGCTACCAACATATCATCTACATACAGGTAGAATGATATAGGGGGTGTTGAATTGCTTTATGTAGCAACAATGATCCTCTTGGCATCTCTTGTGACCCGTGGCTGACACAAACTTATCAAAACTCTTGTACTACTGCCTCGACACCTGTTTTAAGTCATATAGGCTTTTCCTAAGCTTGCAGACTAGTTTATACTTTTCTTGGGTTTCATGGCCATGTAATTGCATCATGTATAGTTGGTCATCCTCCAAATCATTGTGAAGAAATACAATCTTCATATCCATATGTTCTAGATGTAGATTTTCAACCACCACAATATTCATTACTACTTTGATAATAGTCATCTTCACTACTGGAGTAAATATCTCATTGTAATACATGCCCTATTTTTTATGGAATCCTTTTACTCAAGTCTTTCTTTGTAGTATTTTCTTCGATCCTGTTCTTTCTTCAATCTGTAAACACATTTGTTTTAAATCACCTCATTTTCCTTTGGTAGTCTAGCCAACTCCCATATCTCATTTGATATGAGCGACTTCATCTCATCATCCATGACTGACTCACTTGATTGAGTCATCAACTTGAAGCGCCTCTTCATATCATTTTGATTTACCACAATCTGTTAGTATTAGATTATACAATGAAGGAGAGTACCTTTGTGTAGGCCATGATATTCTAGTGGATCTTCTCAACTCAATAGTATGTGTCTGAGGAACTGTCGTCACTCCACCATGAGCAGGTTGTACCTGCTCTTTCTGCTTAACATTGTCATCTATCTTAATATATTTTGGTACATCATTTGAAGCACCTTATGAATTGTCCTATACTCCATTTCTATCCTTGTACATCTCACTCTCATTGAATGTGATATCTCGACTTTTGATGAATTTTTAATTCTAATAGCCCTAGAATTTGTAGCCAAACTCTCCAGTTATGTAGCCTATGAATGTGCACTTACTTGCCTTTCAATCAAGTTTGCTCTTGGAACCTGCATTGATATGTACATATGATGAATAACTAAATACCTTTAATTGAGTTAATTTCACCTCTTTACCGCTCCAAGCCTCCTCAGGTATTCCTTCTTTAAAAAGATATGAAGAACCCCTATTGATCAGATATGCAGTTGTATTTATAGCCTCTGCTCAAAATTATTTTTGCAACCCATTATGTAGCCTCATGCTCCTGGCACGCTATGTGAGAGTTTTATTCATGCGCTCTGCAACATCATTATGTGTTCCTAGAACAGTGAATTTTTGTATGATCTCATTCAAAGCACGAAACTTTTTGAACTCTTTATCATGGTACTCCCTGCTATTGTTTGATCTAAGGCATTTGAAACTTGTCTCATTCTGAATGAAGTCTAACCACCTTTTTGAACAAAGCAAACACATCAGATTTGTGCTTCAAGAAGTATACTCATACATTCTTGGTATAATCATCAATAAAGATAACAAAGTGGCTCCACCAAGAGAGGATGTGGGAGTTGGTCCCCACACATCAGTGTGTACTAGTTTCAATTTTGGGACTTCAAGTTCCTCTCTCTTTGATAAATTGACCTTCTTCTGCTTGTCATACACACAGTTTTCATAGAACTCTAAGTTCACGGATTTCAGCCTTAGAGTCAACCCTCTATATGACAGTGGCATCAACCCTCTCTTGCTCATGTGATCGAGCCTTTATTGCCATATGCATGCATCAATCTATTATGTTCTTACAGTAAAGTCAGACACTTTATTGATTAGGTAAAGTGTTCCATCCATACTGCCTCGAACTACCAGCAATGCGACTTTTGTCACTTTCTAAGAGTCTTCTGTGAAACTTGTACTATAGCCTTCGCGAGCTAATTAGCTGACAAATATTAAGTTTCTTCTCAGACAAGGAACATGTCTGACATCCTTCAACTTCTACACCGATCCATTCAGCAATCGAATATCCACATCACTCTTACCAACAATGTTGCAAGCTTTGTCATCTCCCAAATAGACTATCCAAATCACCTTTGGTGTAGTTCTTGAAAGTATCTCTTGTAGGGGCTGCATGAAAGAATGCACCTAAGTTCACAACCCAGGACTCAGTGCTAACTAGAGACAAGATCAACTATCTTGATCTTTTTCTGCTGAAACATTCTTAGAGGGGTTCTTATCTTTATCACCTCCTCTTGACTTCTTCAAAGCAAAACAGCCCTTCTTGAAGTGTCTAGATTTCCTGCAGTTCTAGCATTCTGCCTTTCCTTTTATCGGTTTTAATTTGTCTTGCCTCGACTTAGACCTATTTCTGTTGAATTTGCATTCTACACTTCTTCCTCTAATCTCAATATTTAGGGCTGAAGTAGATCCTTCACAACTAGATCGTTTTCATACTTCTTCATTCAACACGAGCCCAACAATATCATCAAATTTCAAGGTTGCATTTCCTGATGAATTGCTCACTGTGGTAACCAAATTGTCCCAACTATCTGACAATGAAGATAGAAGCAACTTCTCATATTGTCATTAAACTTGATGTTAACTGAGCTTAATTGGCTTGTCACAGCTTTGAACTCATTCAAATGTTCTGTCACTGAATCATGATAGACTAAAATTGTACATCTGCGCTTACACGCAAGTGCACGTTGTCTGAAGTAATATTTGGATGGTGAGATTTTGAAATTTATCATCCTCTGGGAACGGTGTTGTTTCATTACTAAAGTTTACTTGAGTTTACTAATGTTTGAATGATGATTAAGTTGTTGATGGTTTGGTTCTAATTTAGCAAATCAAAGTTTCTTGGATTCGAAACTATTTTTTGAGAAATTAGGAAGAGTTAGGCTTAGCATGCAATTCATTAAGGGTTCATGTAAGTACTCTTCTTTATCAATTTAGTGTCAAATAAATTGGATAGTTTAATTACAATCAAGAAACGTAGTCTTTTCTAGGTGTCCCCCAAATGTACTATGTCCCGCTTAGTGCTCAGAGATGAACACAAGAAGGTTCAATCTCGGCACATAGACCCTCATGTGACCAGTATTGGTTGAGTTCAATACTTACGTCTAAGTTATGAAATCTACAGTTTTAGTTATGCATCACATGAGCTTGATTCCACCGATGGATCACATGCATCAGTTTAGGTTTAGCTAAGGAAAAGAGCCATTGGACTAAGTGGGTTATGTCATATCACCCATAGCACTCAATGCGTCTTAATCCTCGCATAAACTTAGCACGAGCTATGGAGTTCAACCGGTGGCTCTCGGCTCACACGCATCAACTTCTCAACTTAAAAAAGGAATTATGCTACGATGCTCATATAGCTTGTCACAAGGCTCTAGGCTATCGCGCACCAATTCATCGCATAAGTTAATAGTGAGCAGTGGAGCTCAAAGATTACTGAATATTTCATGGCTCTATTTATCGTCTTAAATCTAAGGATTTGCATTGGTCATTTTCGCACAGCGAATGTTATCACGGACATTTGCGGCGAGGATGCTCAATATGCATAGCCTTAGTTCTAAGAAATCAACGAGCTCAATGGTTTTCCTAGTTTCAAAACATTCATTTGCTTAAAATATCTTCATGACAATAATTCATCCAATACATTCTCCGCATCATTTAATCAAAAGAAATTATCAAAAAGATATTCATTAATAATCGAAGAGTACAAACACTTTTAGTCCTTAGATCATTACATGCATATGCCCAACCCTCCCCAAAGAGGATTTAGGCTACCATTAAAAAGTAAACAATAGAAAAATTACAAGAAGAATGAAGCCTTAGCATGGCTTTTATAGAGAAAAATTAAAGGTATGAGATAGGGTACGATACTAGGGAACTGTTGTCGCATTTGTCTATCTCTTCCTCTGTCTTCGATCTCTCTCCTCCTTCTATTCTCGTTATATCCTTGCATGTACAGCCTTCTCCTTCCTTGAGCAGGGGGTACTCTCTTCTCTTCTTCTTTACAGCGGCTTCTATCTCCAATAGGCTTTGAGTATGAAAAACGGGAACCCTCTCTTAGTCTTGAAGACTACCTTTTATAAATCCTAGACTTCCCTCTCAGCATAAGTGCAGTCACCCCTTCCATCTTCCTCAGAATTTAATTATTTTAATGAATTATTCTTTCATTCCTTTGAAAAGTGAGGAAGTTTAAATGTATTGCCATAAATTCCTGCTGTGGGAAGGGAAAAATTAAGTCTCTTCCTCTTCCCAGTGCTGATTGAATGCCTATTCCTGAGCAGATTTACGGCGGGCACTACGGTGCGTTGTAGCACCGAGCTTACTGTTCGTCGGGCGCTATGGCACGCGGTAGCGCCAAGCTTTCGGTGATGAGGGCACTATAGCGCGCGGTAGCGCCAGGCTTTCGGTCTTGAAGGCGTTGCAGCACGCTAGGGCACGCAGTAGCACATAGAATTCTCCATTTTCATCAATTTGTGTCATTTATGTAATCTGATCACTTCCAAGCTGCAATGGCAATAAAACACACTAAAATAATGACTGGTTTCAAAAAGGTCATGCATTTTAACATGAAATGACTATAATTATGGGGCTTATCAAACCACCGTCTACCACCATTATGTTGAATAACCTCTTCATTAAGAAAATCTTATTGGAAGCCGATGGCTTCTCATACATTCTTGTTAGAGCTGTTATGTGATCCACCATTTTCTCATTTACAATGTTGAACGCCACGAACGAGGACAAAGAGCGGCGAAGTAAGCCTAATGTCGTTCTGTCAAGAACCTTCCAATCTTTATCTGACATAGCATCCGGTTTCTTGCTAACTCCTTCCTATGGTAAGTATAACTTCTTTTAGTAAAGCAGATCCTCCATTTGCATCTTCTAAAAAGTAAAGTTTATTCCACTGAACTTTTCTATCTCATGTCTCATTTCATTGGTCCCACTCAAGCTAACAAATCCTAAAACCAAGTTCTCTGATACCACTTGGAAGGGCAACAATATCCCTACAATCGGGGTTTGACCGCTAAGAGTTATTGAAACAAACACGAAAAATATACTATTATTAACAAAAGTAATCATAGCACAAACAATCACCAGCACACAAGCATACGAACACAAAGATATACATGGAAAACTCAAAAAATGGGAAAAAGTATGAAGTCACACCACCACTAATAAAATTCACTATCAAAGAAGATGAATACAGAGTTACAAAAAACTTATTAAGCATTGGAGGAAGTGGGAATCGCTGCCTTGAGATCCTCTTCTCCTTCAACTTAGATTTCCCTCCTTGTTCTAACTTCAAGGCTTTAGGATTTTTAGCCACCAAAAAGCTCTCACAAAAATTAGCACATGCACAACCATAATATGACATGTTAGCTTTTATATGGGATACCAATCAAGCCCCTAAGTGCTCTAAATAGCATTAAGACATGTCACTTCCCGGGCTTGAATTTTAGCAGGCGCCTTGCTGTCTACTAGGCGCCCAGGCGCCAAGTTTGCTCTCTAGGGTGGTTAGCGTTCCTGGTTGCCAGGCTTGCTATCACTGGGGTGCAAGACTTGCTGTCTGCTCTCCTTCTGGGCACGCCTGGACGTCTGTCTTGTTGTTGTCTGCTGAAGACATCATTTGCTCATCCCTTGATGACCCAATTGATCTCCATACCATATCAAAACTTTCTGCTGATAAATCAGAGATTTGTTCAGAAGATGACTGAAGGTGCGGCATGAGGATATGGCCAGGAAAATTTCCCAGCGATACTTTTTGCAAATTATATAAAACAAGAAGAAGGAGCTTTGATACCATATTAGAAGTAATTGAGAATAATTAAATTTGTTTCTCATATCAATATACAAAAGAGGTTTCATATATTGATGAGAGGCCAAACATAAAAAGTTATGCACAAAATAAACAACTAAATACAATAAATTTTTATTTAATGGGAAATTTTGAAAAATACACTAGTGATATTTGACACGTCGTTTCAGAGGATTGTTCATGTATTGGAGCTCGCTGGGTTGGTGATGGATGAGCTTGCTAATTTGACTGGTCCCAGGACCGAAGTCATTGCTGGTCATAGCCGAGAGTTCATGCAATTCATAAAGGTATTTCTAAGACAAATTGTATTCTTTATGCATCATGTTAATTGATTGAAATTATTTTCTTCTCTCTAAATAATTCGGTCAATGTTATTAAACTTTGCTTTGTAGTAAGTATTATTGATGAAGTAATTACCTTTACAATTTTGTAATAATTTGTTAACATTTTCTAATTGCTTTAGTTTTGGAGCTGTTGTCACGACTTGCCGATTGTGAAAAATAGTAAAATAGGTGTACTGTCTTGCACTGACATCTGCCGCGTATCAACTCCAATAACAGGCGGCTTTGTTATTACTACTGACGGGAAATTTATGTTGTCATATGATAATGCTTTTTTTGGTTTCCCTTTCATAAATGCTGATCCCACAATTTACGTGGGTTTTTAGCCATGAAATAAAAGCATACAAAGCATTATCAATTTATAAAGAACCTTGAAAGTGTATCATTTAAAACCACATTACTAGTAATGATGGTATGCTAAGGTACGGATCCTTAAATTTTGAATTAAAATAATATTTATAATCCGGGCAATAGCACATCTAATTGAATCTGATTTGTGAATTATTTTTCATGTGAAATAAATCTGTATTTTAACGTTTTTTATGAAAAATAAGCATCTAATGAAATAAGAACATTTATCTGTCTAGATTTGATTTAAACTTAAAACGGATGATACATGTAATTGTAACATGATGTTTTTCTGCTAATTATTTGGTAGAAATGCCAGAATATGTTTTGTGAGATAAAACAAAAAGGCGGTAAAGCTTCCATCCCGTGCGAATTTTAGCAAATACTTGCTTTGATTAAGAACGACATTCCGTAAGTTAGTGGAAGCTTAACATAGAGGTTCCTTTTCTTATTTGTGTTCATTTCTTACAAAACTTGACATAAGAGTTACAATAAACAAAAGTAAATTGTAACTCTTATAAAATAGTTATTTTTACTCTTGCTGTTCAAATACCGTTTATTGTTAATGAGAGAGTGTATTTTGGTTTTAAAATAAATAACATCGCTCGATACCATAAACGCTCGAGGGTTAAAGCATTGTTACAATAATTTTGTGTTGAGGGTTATAAGTGCTTGTGGGTGTGCCTTTCTGCTTCCACTTCATGTGCAGTGGGTCAAGGGTCTGCTTTACAGCGAGCTGCTTACGAAAGCAGCATGCAACAAGTTGCTTCAAGCAAAGTTCACTGTGTGGTGAGCTATTATCATGTATGTGCCCCCATCTTCTAGCATTGCAACATTAGAGTATATGTATAGAATATTTACCATGAAGCAACTGCCGCTTTTTTCTTTGGTTGGTTTATGTTTTGACAGCATATCTATATATTTTATCAAAAATATATGATTTGATTTTCTTAAAAGATGGTATATTGTTATTAAGAATGTATGACCTCAAAGAGAAGATTGGAGATTGCAAAACAAATATATTATATTTAAAATGAGGGAAGCAATTTACACGTTATTATTTCAATTTTTCATGATGATACACTATTTTCCCAAATTTTTGGTTAGTCCAGTGAAAATTAGGGTTAATTGCATCAAGGCTCAGCTCTTAACCCATATATTTTTACTTTAGTTATGAATATTCTTACTGAGCACATTTAAGAAGATAGTCGTTGGTACATATTATTTGCAAATGACATTCTTTTAATTGATAAGATAAGAGGGATATAGTTAAAGCAAAACTTGAGTTGTGCATTATTACTTTAGAATCTAAAAGTAGTTGTGTAAGTAGATCTAAAACAAAATATATGCAATGTAAGTTCAATTGTATTAGAAGCCCTTATCTCGAGAATATAGATATTGGGGACCATGTGGTTGAGAAGAGCAAGAGTTTCAAGCCCTTTGGTTCAATTATTCAAAATTTTGGCGAAATAGAGAGCGATGTGATTAATAATCCAAGCTGATTGGATGAAATGGAGGAGCGCTTCTTGGGTGTTGTGTGATCCGAAAATTCACTTAAATTAAAGGATAATTTAATAGAGCAACTATATGACTATATTATATGGGGCTAAATGTAGGCCAACAAAGAAGAAACTTATCAATAAAATAAGTGTTACAAAGATGAGGATACTTAGGTGGATGAGTGGGTATACTCGCAAGGATTGAATGAGAAATGAGTTTATCCGTAGCTAGTTGGCTCTAATAGTAGATAAGCTTATTAAATGCCCCCTTAGTTAGTTTGGGCATATTAAGCATTAGCCGTGCAACGCCCTAATTAGAAAAATTGAGTTCTTGAATTTTACTTGTATTAAAAGAGGAAGAGGAAGGCCAGAAAAGGCATGGGAAGAAATTATTAAGATGGATTTATTTATTTGAAATATAGGTGGGGCTTCTATTTGATTATGCACAATGGAAACAAAGGATTCATGTACCCTACCCTATCTAGTGGGTTTAAGGCTTGCTGTTGGTTGATTAGTTGCTGGTTGACTAAGTTTAGGATTTTTGAGAAGGGATAAAAAATTTAATGATGATGATGGTTTGGAGAGTTATGATGAGGCTGAGGACAATATAGAATATGAGAGGATGAACTTTGAGGCCAATTTGATTCACTTGTGGTGTTTACTGGCTGTTAGACATCGAAAACCAAAAGTTGTCTTGCATGAAAGATAGCAGTTAAGGATCAAAAAGATATCATGGTGATATTGATTGTTTAAATTTTATAAATTATCATGTGTGCATTTCAGTAATCAAAATGATGGGAAAAGATTGCCAGCTTTCCTCCCCTTGATGGGGATGCTCGATCTTACAGTTGAGGTTGGTATGATTTTTGGCACTAAGGAGGATTTCAAAAAAGCTATAGAATTGGCCAATTTTTTCTAGTGAATCAATCAAATTTTTGAAAAATTGCAAGAGCTGTATAGTGATATGTAGAAGAGCTAATTATTTAGATGTTATCTATATCTCAAAATTTAAAGGTGTTAGATTGATTGCAAATCACACCTATTTATGGACTTGTTACAATAAAACTTTGGCATCATCTACTATAATAAGATAGTTTGATAGTAAAATTAGATTTTGGCAATATTAAGTATGTATATATTCATATACCCTTGATGGGGTAAACTTTTAATGATAAGCTTTTTAGAAAGGAAGTTATAAATGATTTGAAGGTTCATATCACAAATGCACAAGCTAGGTTGGTTGTATAGATGGCTTTAAAAATGATAAAATTCAAAATTCGATTTTGGCAATATTAAGTATGTATAGATTCATATACCCTTGATGGGGTAAACTTTTAATGATAAGCTTTTTAGAAAGGAAGTTATAAATGATTTGAAGGTTCATATCACAAATGCACAAGCTAGGTTGGTTGTATAGATGGCTTTAAAAATGATAAAATTCAAAATTCGATTTTGGCAATATTAAGTATGTATAGATTCATATACCCTTGATGGGGTAAACTTTTAATGATAAGCTTTTTAGAAAGGAAGTTATAAATGATTTGAAGAAGATTCCTATCACAAATGCACAAGCTAGGTTGGTTGTATAGATGGCTTTAAAAATGATAAAATTCAAAGCGGATGGACAATTTAGAGGGGATGGGATTATTGCCTAAAGGTACTAATCCAAGCTCTTGTATCATAATGAAAACAATTAATGACTCACATTTGGATGGCAGGAATCGGTTTGCTAGATTTTATGTTTGTTTTGCCACTTGCAGGGAAGGTTTTAAGGCTCTGGATATATAGGCATATTGTTGGATTGATCGCTGCTTCTACAATATCAATATAGGTTTGTTTTTATTGTGTTTAGTTTTACATGTAACTGTCACTATGCATTAGTCGAAGAAAAAATGTTTTGGGAAGAAGTTAAAACTGAAGTTTCGAAAAATCTCCTTCATCTTATATGTAGAAGTATATTTTGACTTGTGAACTAATGTATTGAACGATTACAAGTGTTGACAAATCTTATAATGATTGATGCTCATAGTTATGCTTCATTTCAGTTGAATAGTTTCACCTTTTAATTCAAGAGAACTGACACATAAATGAGTACTTGCCCATCAACAGGAGATTCAAGCGGCTGCTGTTGAGTTGGTTTTGTCTTTGGTGAAATTTGTATAGCCACTCCCGTAGCAAGATAGATAAGACTCAGAATTAATGAAATTCATGAATAACATCTTTCAAAGTCAAGCACACATATCATTTAGAGTTGAGACCTTGAGTTTTCTTTATGTTTCATGCAAGCTTCTAGGAGCAAACATTTTTTCTAAAATGTTGCAATTTCACAGTGGAAATCATGGCTTCTATTTTTGAAAGTTACTTCTTATTCAAAGGAATTTTAAATAAACAATTTGTGATGAGGAAAAGTCGTAAAGAAGATGTAGCAACATTTTCCCCTAGCCATCTATTATCCACAGTGACACTTGATGCTATGTTTTAGAATTCTTCTCAAAGGGATGTTGTGGAGTTGGTGGTTGCATTTCCCATAGCAGAGGAGAGAATTAAAAATGTTGAAAAACATGCACTCATAGAGAATAAGGAAAGAATTGAGTTGGTAAAGGGATACGTAGAAACTCTGCATTGCGAGAAGGGAATGAATGTTGATGAACCATCATTGGTGTATATTGGAGTGGATGAGCTTGATTACGGTGACGCAATCAAACCTGTTGGTTTATTTATTTTGACATCCAACCTGTAACTCTAAGAAACAAACTTAGATGAAGTATGGTAATTCTTCCTTGGTCCTCAACATCTACCTGAGAGCTCACAGATTGTTGATAAAACAACAACAACACCAAGCTTTAACCCATTAAGTGGGTCAGCTACATGAATTCATTGTTTCCATTCAATAGATCAAAGGATTTAATTTTTTTGCTCATCTTTGTCACTCTATTGATGGATCAAGAAAAAATGAAGGCTCAAGGGTTTTAAGCAAGTCCTCAAAACTCACATGTGATATATGAGCTTAAAGGGATTTATTTAATTCAAATCATTGCTGCTAGCTTAATAGTGTAAATATAAATTTCACAAAATAATAAATTTCCGTAAGGATTCAGAATCTATAAATTAGTAGAGAAAGATGAGTAGCAGAAGTTTTCATTATAGATTTCTATAAGATTTTAAAACTAACCCAGAGGAGATGGGATTTGCAGGAGACAGAATTAGAAATACTTCTAAACAATCAATTTTAATAGAAATGAGCATAGCTCGAATGTAAAGCCAAAATGGTTGCAGTTTCTCCCACGGACAAAGAGAAGCTTAAAAAAAATCCAAAATCGTCAAGGAAATCGTCTTAAGCTTGAACTAAGAGAAGTTTGAACAAAAATCCAAAATTGTTGCTATTGCTCCCGCAGATAAAGAGAAGCTTGAACAAAAATCCAAAACTGTTGCATTTACTCCCGCAGACTGAGAGAAGCTCGAACAGGAACTCAGGGACTTACTCGTAATCCGAATTCTTTCAATTTGAGGGTTAAAAGTTTTGCAGTGCATGCATTTATACTTTTGTAAAATAATTACTCCTAAAATTTGCTTTTGTAAAATAATTACTCCTAAAATTTGCATTTATACTTTTGTAAAATAATTACCAGCTCTTTAGCCGATTAATGCATGCATACATTGATATGATGCTCTTTAGCCGATTATGCTTCACAGATCAAATATTTATGTCCTTTTGCACGCATGCTTTGTTGCAGGAGATCCAAACATCTCTGCGCGAAGAGATTAAGAGCGCCTGCGAGTATCGCCCCTTTGAGAAGTGCGATTACAGCGCAAGAATTTCCAATGAAATTTGCTGCGAAAAACTGGAATGCGTTATTGAGCAGTTGGATGGCATGAAGAAAGTCATTGATCGCTGCAGAAGCACCTAATATCTGCCTAATTACAATTTTTTTATGATAATAATGTGTTGGCTAGATATTTATAGTAACCATTTTACTTTAATGGCGAATTGTTAATATTTTTTATTTAAACATATTCATTAATGAAGCTGTTTGATTAAAATTTGCCTAAACTTTAGCATATATGCAAGGGAGATTTTCATACTGACGTGCTCCTAATTCTTAAATACTTTAATGTTATCTAAATCTCTTTAAAAGTAGTAGGAGCACATGTGAATTAATAATTTGGTGACAATAAATCTTAAAGAAGCAAATGCACTATAAATAAGCTATATGTGTTTGACATCACAAGGCCATTTGAAGTTTTATTGCAACAATAAATTTCATAAAGGCACATTCATCAAAGACTTGAATGATACACCATATTGGAATGGCTCATTCTCAAACCTAAGTACTTAGCTTAACTCTTCATAAACTCTAAACTTGGTAGTTATAAAAAGTGCTAATTACATACCAAAATTATTGAAGCACCATCAAATTATGATTGCTATGAGGAAATACTTGACATTCTATGGTATTTTTAGTATAGGTTGACTAGAGTATTTGAATTCTTAAGTTTAAAAAGATTAATGGCTGATCATTATTAATTGCTCACACATATATCTGAAGACTTGCATTTGAATACAAAGATAGGTTAATTGAAATATATAACTCACTAGGTACATCATTAATTAATCTAGTTAAATCAACTATCATTACTTAAAATATTAACATAAGAGTCTTCCCCATAACTTTTTTAATTTCTATCATAATAAGAGAAGTCTTTTGATCAATAAGTTATATTAGTGATATTAGAGTTATTAGTATATAATGATGAATTAACTAATGCTTCTATAAACACTATCAAGACATTTTTATATAAAATTTAAAATTTAAAATCTATTGTTGACTAGGATGGAGTTGTAATGAATATGATTTAGGATATAATTTATTTGTAAGAGCTCCCATATAAAATTGGTACGAATTTTGATAAGTTAAGGGAAGTATTTTGAAGTTTCACTTGTTTCAAAGGTCTATAATAGATCACCCAATGTATTGTTCAAGCATCCAAAGTACAAATGGTCTTAAGGTATCTCCTAAAGAAAATAATGTGAGAAATTTAGTGGAATATGGTTGCTAATTATACATTTGCATGAAATGTATAGAAGGCGAATATGTTGAAATGCATGTCCTAAAAGACCAAGGCTTAGAGTATTTGGAGCCATTTAAAGCTTTTGTCTCATTTTGACTTGAATGCTTAAGAGCTTATGCATTTACTAAAACCATGTTTGCAAGAGTTAACATAGGCAATAATTATTCAGCTTGACTTTACTTATAAAGAGGAACCAACTCAAAATTTTGTAGGATACATGATTAAAGTTTAATATGCACTGAGCACTATCTTAATTATTTTCTTGAGTTTTGTATGAAATTTACTTTGCAAGTTACTTTCATAAATTCTTGCATTCAAATAAAAAATTTTGAATTATTTTTTCATGTTATACAAATTTTTCTGTAATAATGAGGATAACATGAATTTTTAGATAGGGAGCTTGTCACATCCAAAGCCTCCAAAAATAAAACAAAATCTTTGATATTCTTAAAATCATAATTTCTTATAAAAGAAATTGGTTTATTTAAAAAAAATGATATTTGGCTCACAAATAGCTCCAAGAAATAATGGATGACTATGATTTTTATTTAAAATGTGCATTGTTAGCCGACCCGTGCATACCGATCTCAAGCTGGTTAAGTTGAAAATAAGAGCGTCCCAATCTTCATAAACAATTTAAAAACTCGTCATACCCAATAAAATCTTTTCTATATAAAGCCAAATCCAGTTTAGTATACATGATTATGAGGTCTTTCCATTTAATTAACACCCATATATCATATTCAAATAATTCATCAATTGATCTATCAACATAATAACATTAATATTCATTAGACTCATCCAAATGTAGAATGTGCTCACCCGCCCATCCCTATTGGCTAAGCGGGCGGATCCGAGTTCAATTTTGGCAACTTTTTGCTCAAGTGGGGCTTGATTATACTTGCTTGACAAATGAGAATGGGTGGGTGGAGCACATGCTACACATGAATGGGCTTGTAAATAATGAATAATAACAATTTCAATATCCCATACATATATAGTCAAGTGGCATTATGTTAATGCAATGTACTAAAACAAAATCCATCAATTGATATGGACACACATATACTTATAAAGAAAGAGAGATATTAATGGCCGAGAACGACAAGTTCCTGTTCATAATCCGGCATCATGTTGTACAAATCGCTTGAGTCAGGATTGTTGTCATGATCAGCACCTTGGCCGGGAACAGTCACCTTGACAGAGTCCTCTTCCAGATTCTCCGGAGAGCCGGAGACTGCCGGAGCTTCGGCCGATGGCGGCAAGGCCGTCGGCCGAGTCTCGGCGGCCCGGGCAATGAGCAGGAGGGCAAGACAAGCCACAAGCATCCAATCGTGCGAGGAGGCCATCACAATTATGGTTCATGGATGAGCGTTGTGGGGCCTTAAATGGGTAAAGGAATGTAGTTGCATAATTGCAGGGCGCAATGGGTGGCTGCGGTGCCCTCTAATTTTTCATTCATTCCTTGTTTCACCCCAAAAATTTGTGTATTCACACATTCAACCTTCTAATTTTAACATTTAAACGATTTATAGGGTTTAGAGTTTGGGCAATTTCCTTAATATAATCATGTCTTTGGAAGGTTTATAATGGGAATAAATTATATTTTATGAAATTTATCCACTAACAATAGTTTAAAAAGTTATGAGAGAAGAAAATTTTGATATAATGACAGATATTTGGGCGGTGAATTTATAAACGTTTAAAGTTTGGTGCTAATCATGTAAATATAAAAGGTTTGGGATGCATTTATGATATTTCTCCATAATATGGTTTATGGATATGTTTAGCAAATGTGTTTTGCTGTTAGATACAAGGTAGGGATTTGTTTTGTTTTTCTTGACTTTTCAGTTAAGATTTTGAAGCTACAAATTTTAGATTATTTTTTAAGAAATTGACTTATAATGAGAAAAACATATGATTGATTTGACCTATTAAAATTACAAAACAAAAAAGTGAACCATAGTTTGCTTCTACCCTTTATTTTTATCAAGTTATCATTTAAAATCTAAACCATTGATGTTTATAAACAATCGGCACGGGTTGGGTCATATTGGGCCATAAAGCATATTTCATGGTCCGGGTTCGGCTCTAATGCTGATCATATTTCACGGCCAATGCTTGTTTGACCTAGGCTTAGGTTAACCTAAATAAGCATTAATTGGTCGATGATGCCCATTAATAGCACTAGTAGCATGATAATCTTCAACTTGTGGTTCTTCTGCTCAAAACATTAGTAATGATCTTCTCGCAAAACTTGCAGGATGAAGTAGTTTTTGGAGAAGTTAAGGTTTTGTAAGTAGTAGATCTTTTTTGTTCTTGTGAAAGTGAAGCTCTCTGAACTCTATAATTTTCTTGTTCATAATGGATTTTTTTATGCGCCGTGACTCTGTGATTCCCTTCATTGGATTTTTCATGTAAAATTTCTTGTGTTTAATTGCTTGTGTGGTTTATGCTATGATTCTTGTGCTGTGATTTTACTCCATTTTGTGCATAGCGGCACATTGAAAAATATAAAATATTTTTTCACTAAATAAAATTCCAATGTGCCACTAAGCTTCTTCTTCTAGAACCTGCCCCTCAAGAGCTACCAGATCCTCTCCTAACTCTTAATCTAGTACCTAACTCTTAATCTAGTATATGTACAACATACACTAGGGCACAATCAAATAAAATAAAAAATATGTTAGACATACCAATCTAAGTACTTTTTGTTAGGATATTATGTTTTACAATAAAATTATGAGCAATATTGATCCTAAGTTATGAATTAAAAGATTAAGGCTTAGATTAGTCCTAAATGACTAGGGTAACAACCTTAGTTATTACAATTTAAAGCTCGCATATTCCCTTTCAATTAGAGGGAGCTTTTAATTCCATTATCTTCCCCGGTTCGCTTATAATGTCAATCCTTATTGTTCATAAGCTTATTTCACATATTGGATTAGTCCAGGACCAGATCTGATCGATCGATCGAATTTGGCTAACTCCAAACAGTACAAACCGTTATGATTAAGTTCGCCGCACCCCTAAGCCTAGGGTTGGTTCCTGCCGGCGCATCCCTCCACCTCCGGCCTCGTTTCCGCCGGCAGTGGCTAGCCCTCGTCGAGGCCGACCCGACGGCATGCGATCCGAGCTCCGGCACCGCCGGGAGGGCCGGCAAAAGCCGTGCCCTAAGCCCCACGCGTCGGCCCGAAGCGGGGAAGGCGAAGTGGCGCGAGGTCACGCCGGGTCGTCCCGAGCCCGCCCGTATTTCATGGGGTCGGTCCGCGTTAGCGGACGCGTGTCTGATGCGGGGCCAGCAGCGCCACGCGACACCCAACGGGGGTGACGCGTGGTAATGGGGCCTGCCTCCTGTCCCGCGGTCAACTCGATTGACACGAGGTGGGGCCCGCGGCAAGCCACAACCTCTCGCATGCCGCCACGTGGCATGGTGGGTCCCGCGGGGGTCAATCTTGCAGATAAATATTATTAAATATAATTATATAATTATATTAATAATTCTATTAATCATAGGATTAGTATATTAATTATTCTGTTATTAATTATAATAAGTAGTAATTAGTTAATTAGTTAAATAATTAATATTAATTTAGTATAATTAATAAATTAACAGCAATGAATAATAAATCAAATTAATTAATATTAATCTAATTAATTTAATTAAAGTCAGTAAACCTTAATTAGCTTGATTTAACTAATTAATATTATTTAATTAATTAGGAACAATAACTGTATTAATTAGGATTAATTTAATGATAATCAAATAGTAAAATAATTAAATAGTACTAATGACAATTAATTAGGATTAATGATTAATTAATGCTAATTCTAATTAAATAGTAAATTAATATTTAAATATAATTAAATGATAATTAATATATAATTAATTAATTAAATAGTTGATTAAGTAATAATTAATTAAAATCAATGATAATTAAAAATAGATTAATGATAATTAATTAATTAATATAGTAAATTCATTTTAACTATATGTATGAATAGTAAATTAATTCAAATTGAATAAATGAATAGTAAAATTTATTTAATTTAAATTATTTAATTCAAAACTTTAAAGTTTAATAATTTTTTATACAATGATCCAAACATAGCAAATATAGGTCTCATTTTACTCAGAAAAACAAAATGAATCAAATGGCTTAATTTAAAAATTCATTTTTGAGTACGTATAACGCAGTAACATTTTAGGTCCTAAACAAAATATCACAACTTTTACCCTAGTCATCTAAACATAGGTAATATGAGTCTTAAAATACTCAGGAGAATAGCTCCAACATTATAGAATTATTAGTTTCTCTATTTGGAGCTTAATTTGAAAATTGACATTTATGACCCTACCCTAAAAATGACTAAAATGCTCCTAGTCTTCAATTGATCATAACTTGGTTAATTCAACTCTAAATTCAGAAATTCAAATTGTTAACTAGCCTAGAATTTTAGTGTCATCAATAAACTGAAATAATATTTAGGGTCTAAGACTTAAAAAATTAGAAATAACCTAAATACCCCTAACCCTACTTATGTCATAACTTAACCATTTGAAGTCAAAATTGGGTTTACTCCCTGTCAAAGCACTCAGTATACTATAGAGAAGCTATCGAAATTGAGTTTGCTGAATTTGGACTTCAAACAGAAAAGTTTAGTTTTTGTCCCCCATTGACCGACATAATTACCGAATTGTCCTTAGAAATTAAAATAGCTATAACTTAGCCATTTGATCTCAGAAAGCAGTGTTCTTGGAGTCTATGAAATCTTTTAACAGCAACCAACAGTAAATTACATAAAATTTTTAGATTCTATTAGGTGTGAATTACTAAAATGCCCCTTAGGCCAAAATCCTTAGTTTAGGCCTATAGGACCTGTTTCTTATCCAAATTGAGTATACTTACTGCCTATCTTTAAGTTAGACATTAAGAAATCATTTGGCAGTAAAAAACTCCAAATTATAGCCCTAATTCAAAAAGTAGCATTTTAGACTAAAGTAGGGGCAAAATGGTCATTTTGCCCAAAATTTAGGTTAAACATCCTTAACCCTTAGATTATCCTTTAAATCACTAAAACTAGTATTAAAGTTATAATAGAATCACTTAGGAGAATAAAATCAGCAACTCAATCAACTTAGTAAAATTTCTTAATTTTCTCTGAGTCTTTTTCCTTAGGATCTTTACCTCACATTAGGACTGTTCCTAAGATTATGACTAGATCATAGGTTAGATTTCATTCAATAAAACATGGGGTTTTTTAATGAATGAATCCTTGGTTTTATTAGTTTTTAAAGTTTTCAATTTAATTTTGATTATTTTATCTTTCAACCTTAGATTCAGGATAGGATATTCATCTGATTAAGTTTATTTTACTTAATATGATTGCCTTAATCATTAGTTCACATTTAGATTGAAACCTAGATATTAAGTCTTACCCTTTTTGGATTATATGATTAAGCTCAATCTCGTGGTGATTAATCCATAATCTATAAGTAGATCTTGATCAGATCTTAGATAGAACATCTAAATTCATCAAATTAGGACATTGTGATTTATTTCTTAACTTATAGTCGATCTTGATTGAATTAGATTAGAACCTGATCAGTTCTAATCCTTTTTAACTTATAAGGTCATACTTCTAAGCTACACTCGATAGTAAGAATTGGAGATCCTGAACTTGTGTGTAACAACATAAAGTTGTTACCTAGCTTAATTTTAGCTTAACTATATCTTAACTAAGTTTATCTAGTCGTTAGAACCAATCCTTAAAGATTTGGAGCAATTCAGAGTAAAATTAAATATTTTGGATTTTTTAATATTTAATTAATTAAAAAATTGAGGTATTTATTTTGACCTCAAAATTGAAATCCGACTTCGACGTTGCTATCATCGCCCCCAAATTAGCTAGGGGTGATGTTTTGGACATGTTTGGAAGTCATCAGATTTTCGCGAAAATTTTAATATAATTAAATAATTGTCTGAATCAAAATCTGACTTCACCGTTGAATTCCTCACCCCCAAATTAGTTAGGGATAAATTTTTAGGATTTTTCGGAGCGTGTTTTAAAACTCAGAATTTTTTTAAGGAATAAATATTTATTTATTTCTAAATTCATTCCTTAATTTCATTTTTTGTTTTTCCTTCCCTTCTCTCTCCTAGCTGGCTGAAAAATCAACTGACCCCTCTCCCCCTTTCTCTTTTTCGGCTGACCTCTCATCCTCCCTGTAATTGCAAGATTTGATGGCTTGAGGCCATTCCTCCCCCTCGCCTCCTAGGCTCCATAACTCATGATGGCCTCCCCCATCTCCTTCTCCTCCTTTAAGAAGGAGCTCAGTCCCTCCTTCATTTCTTGGCTGTCAAGCTGAGAGCTCTCCCTCCTTTCTCCATTGTTGCATCTTGTGCTGAAGAAGAAGAAGAAGAAATTTCTCCTCCAAGCTTTCCAAGTCTTTTTCCTCCATTTCTTGCAAGGCTAAGGTACCCATTTGCTACTCTTTCTTGTCTTCTTCATATTGTTATTATACTGTTTTGTATCTTTAAAAGATCAATGACTATATTTGGAAGCCATTAGAGTTCATTAAGGCATCATATTATTTTGAAAATCTTATGCTCTGTTTTTCGTCCATTCTGTATACCCGCACCTCTAACTGCATGTTTCGTATAGTTAGGATAATCCGTTTGTGCCGATTTTGGTATCGATGCAAATGTATCGAAAAAATCTTTCCATTGATATATGACACCACTCATGGAATGCTTTGGATTGAGAGTATTTGAGCATGAAATGTGGCCCTTCACAGTTTTCGCACAGGCGAAATCACCGTCGAGAGCTACAGCGCGCTGTAGCGCCCGAAGCTCAAATAGTTTCCATTGCAGCGTCATTTCGGGAAAAACTACAGGAAATCAAGAGAAAAATTAATTGAACAGTAACCCGCAAGTTGAACCGCTGTAGCGTGCCACAGTGGGCCGCAGTGTCATTTCTAAAAAACTATATGAAACTAGAAGAAAAATTAATTGAACAGTATTTCCACAAGTTGATCCGCCACAGCACACTGCAGCGCTGCAGCGCGCCGTAACATACAGCTCTCGGATTGGTCCCGTCGTAGCACGCTACAGCATCAAAAGCGCTGCAGCACGCCACAGCATCGTTTTCCGCCGTAGCGCGCTGTAGCGCCCAAAATTTTTTGGAAATGCCCATAATTGGTTGAAATGGCCAAAACTTTGCTGTTTTTACATTTTAAGGTCCATAGGACCCTAGTAAGACTGAATTATATCAAATTTGAACCTATTTTAGTTAAAATTAAGCATTGCATAAAATTTCATGTGAAAAATTAAATTTAAGACTTTGTCATTTTTAACAAGTGCTTAGAATCCATTATGTATATTTAAATATCTTGTGCCAAATATTAAAAAATAGAACCCTTGATTGCTTAAAGTAAACAAGTATACCTCAATAACTAAATAGCATAAAACTTAAGTCTTTTAGAATTATAATCAAGTGATAATCCCTTTGGTTGAATTTAAAATTTGGTTAGCCTTAATTATCTCTTACTTTATGTCACCTTACATTTATATGCTTTCTTGATTTTATGATGTATGCTAAATACTTTTAATATTTATTTGGACACCTAAATGTGCTTAAATTGACATTAAACTATATTTGAACATAAGAATCTTAAGAGCTTGATTAAGTAAATGATACTTAATCTAAATCTAAAATTTAATATCAATAATACACCAATAATACATTGATTTGTCATTGATCTTTAAATTAACCATTAGTCTTAAATTTGGTAAAGCTAGGGGTTTAAACCCTAACTTGCCTTGATTAAGATATAAACCTTAATCACCTTAACTAAAGTATCATTGATTGAAAGATAATTCATTCGATATGATTCCAATAATGCATATGATTTGACACTGATTTTAAATCATGTAATTAGAAGTGCTAATGTTAATATTAAAACTATGTGATTGAACTATCTGAATCTAAACTTTAAATCTTTGATTTTCTCTTATATAAGACTATTAGCATAAGATGAATAATAAAATTGTAATGATTTATGAAATGATCTAACTCTAATAATATCTTTGATTTTATCTCATAATTGTAGAATAAAGTATGACCAGATAGATTTTATTCATCTGATCTAATCACTTTAATCCAAGAGTAAAAAGTAAACCTTAAATATTAAATTAAGAAATAGAAGAGTGAGATCTCATGGGTCTTGCTTTAGGATCATTCTTGAATCTTTAAAAATCTTAAATATTGATGCATTGAGGTAGGGAGAACTTTTGTAACTTATTGAGATAGGAATCTTAGATGATCCTTCATAATCTTAGAGGTTGATCTTGGCACCTTACAGTAGGAACTACCTAAAGCACATAGAATGGAACTTCCCCCTCATGGTAAAAATCATTATTGAGTGATCTCTATGATCACACCCTTGGAGCCTTGTGTAGGACTCACCCAATTAGAGTAAGGATTAATAGCTTTGATGAATCCTTATTGATTAAATAGAATCTTCTAAACCCAGATTATTAGTAGAGTATAGTAGGGTATACCCATAGTGCTGGATTATTTCAGTAGTATTCAAGATTGGTTGATTCACTCCAATGTAAACTTATGACTAGGTGTTATCCTGAGGGATTAGACAAATACAGTCTCGTTAGAGTAAATCTTTCAAGATAATGAGTGCTATAATTAGTGAACAAGATTCTTAGTTTGAGATATAAACTACAATTGAGTTCTGCCTCCTATCAAAGTGCATTTTGATAAGTGCAATTTATGCAAACTAAGTATCTCAAGCCACTTTGCGTAGAACACTAAGTATTCTTATAATTAGGTTATTTAATGGCTTAACTTAACATGTAGACTGTGATCGGGTTCTGCCTCCTATCAAAGTGCGCTTCGATAAGTGCAGTTTAAAACAAGATAAAGGGTAAATCTACCTTTCTTAGAAACATGCTAAATATGTGTATACAACCTCCCCAACTAATAATTTTTAAGTAAACTCTCAACTTTAACCAATTATCGAACTAGAATATAGGAGTCAGAATCCTTCATTTTGATAGGATTCTGCACAATGGAGACCTTGAATTCATTATCGAATTTCAAAGTATTTTTTGTATTTCTGGATTTACCTCATGTAGCTTATAAGCATGAGCATAAGCATAAGTATGATGTTTTAGTATCAGTGATGATTTATGGGTTATGGAATGTTACATATATTGACTGAAGAAATTTCAAGATGCATCGGCATCGTAATTCCCAACTGGATGTATGTATACATTGGACCGTACGACTCATAGCAATTTGTGATATTTTGGTTGCATATCAGTAGCATATAATATTGTGGCATATTCAGATGCACGGTTTCAGTAGCATACAATATAGTTTTACATGATATCACTCAGTTTCAGATCCTTTATTATTTTTATTTACTTTTAGTATTCAGGTTTTAATACAGCTTTACTTTACTTTACTTTACTTCAATTTTGTACAGTCTTATACAGTTTTGATACTTTCAATCCTCTTTACAGTATTACTGCAGATTTATATACATTATATAAATGTTAAATAAAAAACTAGAATTGTTTAGATTAGTTTCGATATGTTAGACTTATTGTCTAACACAGGATACTTTTGGGATTTGATAATTTGCTAGATCTTGAGCATTATATTGAGCCAAATCAGGAGGATACCCATGAGGTTCAGGAGGAGCTTGTGGAGCACTAGTGGACTCTTCCCCAGCTTTACTTTTCTGCTTAGTTTATTTCAGTTTTATATTATAAGTGATCTACTAGTAATGGCAAATCCTATTAAGTAATCAAACTTAATATGATGAATCTCCTATCTTAATTCTAAAATTAAAAGACAAAATAATCAGAACAGGTTGTAAAATAGAAGTAAAGTCTAGAAACTAATAAAACTAAGGTTTCACCCATTGGGTAACCCATTTACCCAATGAATGAACTCTAACCTATGATCTATTCCTATTCTCAAGAAAGGTCCTTAAGGTGTAGTGCTTAAGACTTAGCAGAAATTATTGGGATCTGACTTAAGGGTTGATTTCACTCACTTGATTGTTACTTAGATGATTATAATATTAGTCTTGGTGTTCTGGAATGTTATCTAAAGGGTAGGGGTACTTAACCCAATCTTAGGGTAAAATAACTATTTTGCCCCTATTTTAAGGGTCAAAAAATAAACTTTTGACTTGAGGGTTAGAATTAGATTCTCTTAATTTCATTTGATTTCTTACTGTCTAACTTGAAGATAGACAGTAAGTACGTCCAATTCGGATGAGAAACGGTTAAGTTATGACCAAAACGAAGCCAGGGATAATTTAGTCATTTACCTAAATTTCTAGGGTTCCAATCCTAAATATTATTTCAGTATATTCATGACATTGGAATTCTAGGTTAGATAGTTTCTTGAATTTTTGAATTTGGAGTTGATTTGACCAAGTTATGGTCATTTGAATTCCAAGGGCAATTTGGTCATTTTTTACTAAAGTCAACTCTAAGTTCTAGGGTTGACTTTTTATCCTGATGTCCAAATGAGAAAACTAATACTACTACGGTGATGGGGCCGCTCTCCTGAGCATTTTAAGACCCATATTGACTATGTTCTGATAAAGAGGTAAAAAGTTATGAGGTTCTAAAGAGATCATAAAATGCTACCTTATTATACGTATCCCGAAATAAATTTTTACATTACGTTATTTGATTCCTTACATTTTTCTGAGTATTTTAAGACCTATATTGGCTATGTTTGGATCATCTTATAAAAAGTTATTAAACTTTTAAGATTACTATTCAAAAATATAATTTAAATTAATTTACTATTCATTTATTCAATTTGAATGATTTTACTGTTCATTCTTAAAGTATATATATATTTTCTGAATTTATTAATAATTAATTATTCTGTGATTAATTAATAATTAATCTGTGATTAATTAATATTAATTATTAATTAATTAATCATTAATCTATTTATTTTAATTATTTTAAATATAATAATATTATTACTACTGTTTAATTAGGGTTAAACTAATTAATATTTTAAGTCTTAATTAATTATCTACTTATAATTATTAATCCTAAGGTTAGGATTGATTAATAAGTTAATAATTATTAGATTATTAATATTATTACTATATATATATATATATTAATTTACTGATTATTATTATAAAATATTGTTAAGTAGTGTTTATTAGTAATTAAGTTATCCTTAATTAATTAATTAATAGAGTTAATTATTGTTTATTGTTAATTATTATTATTATAATCTTAATTAGTTAATTATATGCATTACTTAATTATTAATGTACTATTTGATAGGGATTAACAGTTAATTAGCATTAATTAATATTAATTAACTAACTACTAATTATAATTAATAACTTAATTATATTTATTATTTCTATTAATATTTTTCTACAGGTCATAATGGAGGTGGGACCCACAAGGACACGTGGCGAGTCCTGAATAACCGTGGCAGAGCAGGTGGGTCCCACCCTGCCACGCGGCAGCTCGGGAGAGGCTGCGGCCTGCGGAGGTGGGTCCCACAGCTGCAATCGAGGCGATAATTAGCGGGCCCCATGCGGACACGCGGCTCTCCCACGCGTGCCGGCTGGCACTTGCGGGCCCCACCAGGCACACGCGACAGCGCATGAGCCGCGGAGCGGGGCCCACTGACATTCGCGCTCGCGCACGCGGACCGGTTCGCGTGGGAACGGGCCGAGTCGCGCTCGACCCGGCGTGGCCCGCGACGCTTCGCCTTCCCTTCCTCTTGACCGAGGCTAAGGCGCGCCACGGCTGGCAATCCCGGCGGCCATCGGCGGCGATCCACTTACCGTTGAGTAGGGCTCGTCGGGCTCTACCAACGGAGGGTTAGATCGCCGGCTGGGGTGGGTGGGATTTGCTCCTAGACCTAACCCTAGATCGGACACTACGGACGCTCGCGGCCGTTCGTCGTGTGTTCGATCGACCCAATTTGTCGAGTGACGATCAATTACATGCTATTGGATAGATAGCAATTATCTAAAGGAGTTCTTGAGGGGGAGAGGGGGGTACCTGAAGTGGACGGTGGGCAGGATTTAGGGTTCGATGGAGCTTGTCCAGCAGCTAGCGAACGCCAGGCTCGTGCAGGGTGGCGAACCCCGAACGTAGATGGGGCATTAAGGAGAGGCGGGGCAGACTCGCCGAGGCCTCGGAGACCTCCGGCTGGGCAGGAACGCGGTGGCCCGCCGCGTGTCAGCGCCAGACGCGCTGCGATCTCTCCGAGGTAGGAGACAACTCCTGGACCGTCTGACCTTCAATCAGACGGTTCAGATCTGCAGTCTGGTCTGACTGCAACTCCAAACGGCGCTCCCTAAAGAGGCATAACGGCGCTACTTTACTAACGGCTGGGATTAAATAAATAATAATTACTTAATTAATTAGATAAATTTCATTCTTACTCTAATAATTAATCTAAAATATATAACTAAATTTCTAAAATTCCCAAATGTTCACCCTTAGCTAATTGAGAGGTGAGGAACGCAATGGCGAGGTCTGATTTTTGATCCGACGAGTATCAAATATTATTAAAATATTCGTCGAATTTTCGACGACTTCCAATCGACATGAAAACTTCACCCCAAGCTAATTTGGGGTCAATGAACGCAATGGCGAAGTTCGTTTTTCGATCGGAGGTCAATTTAAATGGGTCAAATTCTAGGGTTTCTGGATTTTTCTAAAATCAGGATTTGATCCAATCGACTCCTGATTTGATCTGGATCTTTGAGGTTGACTCATATTGACTTAATTAGCACTTAGGATCAAAATTAAGACTTAAATATGTCCTAATTGACTAGGGTAACAACCTGGGTTGTTACAATTGATCCCCCACATCACCGGCCGAGGAAGGCTTTGGGTCTAGTAGCTCCCCGAGCTCCAGTCACTCTCGGATGGGGGTTTTGGGTTCCATCGGTGCGTCTTGATATACTGATGGGACCTCGATCCATTGGAGGCTGTGAGGTGGTCGGGGAGAAGAGAATTTAGCCGATTAGGGTTACCCTAATCGACTGGCTCTCAGGATGGCGCTGGGAGGAAGAAGACACAGTGCGGGTCGGGTCGACCCGTGACCCACGCTATGCGACAGTGCCGGGCCATCGGGTCAAAGCCGACTTTTAAAATAGATTGAATTAATTAGAAAAATACAGAATATATTTATTGAATAACTTTTAATCCACTAGTTCAAACTCTATAATATCATATATGAAATTGATCAAAAAATCCTCAAGGACATGAATATAAAATAATATTGAACATCTAATGGTTAGATTTTTCATTTTTGTCTAATTATTATAGATCTTGATTTGGATTAATTAGTAATTATACTTAACCAAATTGCATGTTTAAGGTGCCATTGGTCTCCTTATGCAAAGTAGAATGAATGTGCTAAGTGATTTATTTTTATGATCTCTGTATTTCAATTTATTCCCTAATTTTATTAAACCATGATTAGTGAAAATTAGGGCTTGTAGGCATGGGATCTTAGCAAACTTAGTCTTTGATTATTTGTATTATTAAATAGGACTTATGTTCCAATTTGTATGAAATTTTGATGGCCAGACTTCTAATTAGGTGCTAATCATTTTGAATGGATTTAGGATTTTATTAGCACTAATTACTTTCTATTTTTATAAATTTTTCTATTAATATGCTTCATAACAGTAAGGCAAATGTATGAAAATAATGTATGCTAATTTATGATGTATAAATTGAATAAATCTAAAATTGAAGAACTTAATCACCTTAATTAACTTAAGAAGTCATAAGACTTTGATCAAGCTATTAAGACTTGATTTAGGTCTAAGATTGTCATCAATAATACATGCCTAATTCACTGATTTGACATTTGATCTATAAATGAATCCTTGATCTTAATTAGATATGAGTAGGGGTCAAACCCTCTTCTAGTTAGTTAAGGTCCAAATCATTAAACCTTAACTAAATGGGCTTGATTGTAAGATAATGCAATTAACATTATTCCAATAATACATCTGATTTGGTATTGATCTTAAACATTTGAATTAGACATGTTAAGCTTATTGATGAATCTATGTGATTGATTAATATGAATCTAAACTTTAGATCCTTGGTTTTCTTCTAAATAAGACTACTAGCATAAAGAGATAATATAACTAAACAGATTTAACAATTGATCTGACTCTAGTAGCATCTTGGATTTAAATCCCATAATCTTAGAATAAGATATGATCAGATGACTTAATCATCTGATCTGATCACTCTGAACTTAACTATTAAATAGAACCTAAAGTGTTAGCCTTAGATTTAATAGTGTGAGATCTTAAGTATCTCAGTAGAAGGTTGTCCCTGTAATAACTTAAAGATCTAAATTTAAATATATATTGAGGTAGGAGAATTTTGTATAACTCATTGAGGTAGAAGCTTAGATGATCCCTTAACCTTAGAAGTTGATCTTAACCCATCATGGTAGGAATCACTTAAGAAATTAGAATGATAACTTTTCTTGTGGTAGAATCTATATTGAGTGATACTTGATCACATTTTCTTGGAGCCTTGTACAGAACTTACCCATTTAGCATAAGAGTTTATAGTCTTGATAAATTATTATTAATTAAATAGAGTTGTGTGAACCCAGATTTTTGGTTAGTATAGTATGGCATACCCATAGTATTGATTTCCTTCAGTAGTATTCAGGATTGGTTGATTCACTCCAATGTGAACTTATGAGTAGGTGCTATCCCAAGAGATTAAACGAATACAGTCCCATTAGAGTAAATCTCCCAAGACTAAGAGTATATTAAACAAGTATTTATTCCTTAGTTTGATTGAAATACAAATCACCAACGGGCGATGCCTCCTAGCGAAGACCGCTTCAATAGGTGTGGCTCAAACAAACTAAGTAATTAGAATCACCTTCTTTAAGATACTGAGTGTGATTGTGAGTTAGGCATCTTAATAACTTAGCTTGAGATATAAATTGCCAACAGGCGATGCCTCCTATCGAAGATCACTTCATTAGGGTGGCTTAATCAAACTAAGTGATAAGAACCAACTATCTTGCAAACATGCTAAATATGTGTATACAATTATCCCATCTAATGATCTTTAAGTAAATCTTCAACTTTAACTAATTATCATTCTATAAGCTAAGAGTCAGAATCCTTTTAGCAGGATTCTACTCAGTGGAGACCTAGAATTCATTATCGATATTCAAAGTTTTGTGGATTTCTAGATTTTAGTCATATATAATAGAAGCATGGGCATAAACATGAGCATGAGTTTGAGGAATCATTTCAGCAGTGATGTGTGAGTATCAGTGATAAATTATGGGTTACGAAATATTACATACATTGACTGGGGAATTTCATGATGCATCGGCATCACCGTACTATCTTCCCAATTAGGTGTATGTATATATTGGACCGTACGACTCATAGTCTTTCAGTGATAGTTCTGTTACATACTGTGGCATACTATTTTGTGGCATTATTGGGTTTATCATTCTAGTGACATATAGTACATTATTGGACATTGTTCACATTGATTTCTGAGCTTTTGATATTTTTGTTTACTTTCAGTATTCAGTTGTGATGCAGTTTTACTTTGCTTAGTCTTTACAATTTTAGTTACATAGTGGCTTTACTATTATTTTCTACAGTCATATTTATTTTACTGTCTATTACATTTACTTTAGAATTGCTTAGTTAGTTGCGATGTGTTAGACTTCTTGTCTAACACGGGGTACTTTTGGGATCCGGCAATTTGCTAGATCCGAGCAGCTTGTGGAGACAGGGCATGAGGACCTACAGAAGATCCCGAAGGAGTACGTGGAGCCTTAGTGGATCAGCCTTTCACTGTTTGCTTACTGCTTATTTCAGTTTTTTAAATATATTTTACATTTCATCTTTTAAATCATTTTGTAATAACTCTGGATGTATTTTACTTTTCTTTTCTGAGACGAATGTTTACTACTGCTCCATAATGAATGTATTCTGGATGTTTTGCTTTAGCTTCTGCACTCTATTATACTACTATACTTAGTATCGTGATGTGATCAGCATATTGGAAATGCTGATATATTGATAACGTATATTGGATTCATATTTATCTTTTTAAATCCAATGTACGTATTAGTCTAATACTTAAGACAAGTAATATACTCTTATCTTAAGTACTGACTCTCGATCCTACTCTCAAGTTCGAGTCAGCAGCCTTCAGTGTGGCTCAGTCTTTTAGCCTATTCGAACAGATGGTTTTTTTTGTAAGCTCGTCCTCCCAAGTAGCGCATCGCTCCGCCGCTGATTATAACTATACTTTTCTTTGTGCGCGGTGACAAGGAGGGGCGCTACACTCCTAAATACTCTAACCCTAATTCTAAACATAAAATTATGCCACCACTTATAATTTACCTTATTTGAGAGCTTTTTCCAAAACCCTCCCCTTCTTCCTCCTCCACACCCCTCCAAATCCCTCCTTAAGCAAAACCAAAGACAAGGAGGAATTTTTGGAAGCTCCAAACCACCTAAAGAAGAAGGATTCAGGTTATACACTCTCTCTCAAGTTTTCATCAAAATCCTTTTGCTTGAACATCCTCTCTCATTCTCTTTATCTCTCTCATTATCTCTCATCCACTAAATGATATTTATGTTTGCTTATGGGCAAAATGATTGGATGAAGTTTGAAGTATTTTTATGCTCTTGACACATTCATGATGTTATTTCTTAGATTTCATAGTTTGCATGTTTAATTCAATGAAAAATAAATAAAATTTTCTTAAATTTAATTATCAATTTTGAAAATTTTCATCCATACTTTATGTCACCATAGCTCTTATTTTACTATAGTTAGTTGCTGTAATTTTTCACTCATATTCTCTTATGCATTTTTAATAAATCACTAGAATATATTATACTTTAGTTATTGCCTCTATGATATTCAAATATTATTCCAAAGAAAAGAAAAATCTTTATTTTTACTTGAAAAAATTTTTTAGATTTTATTTTTTATTTTTAGTCAATTTTGTAGAGCCATAAATTTTCAACAACTAAAATTTGGGTGATGTAACTTTGCATTTTTATTCTCCTATGTATATGCGCCATTTTCACAGAAGACCTTGCAGGTCAATTTGGACTATAAAGTCCTCTTTTATGCACTCAAATTTCAACAAATACACTTTTTTATTTTAAAAAACAATTTTGACATATTTTAAAAATTTTCATGTCATATTTATGATGTTATTATTTTTAATCTAATTGTTATATTTACCTGAAATTTATTATGCATACCCTCAGTTATATTAAGAATAATAACTTACTGTTAAACACAATATAATTTTGTCATTTAAGTTTTTATATTTACGTATAAAGTTCGAAAAATAATGTGACTATTTCTTAAGAAATTTCAAAAATAGTCAGTATTTTTTTCAAACTTTGCACATACATAATTTTTAAAATATTTTCAACTAGTAATTAAAGTTTAGAATGCTAAACCTCTTAATAATCAAGAATAACTTTCATTTAGATATCGGTAGCAGAAAAATCTTTTTTGACATTCATTTAGGTGACAAAAGTTTGCTAAAAATCCTAATCATACACGGCTTAGCCAATTTTAAGATTTTTATCAAAATTTGTAATTATGACACCAAATTATTATTTCTTAGGTATTTTAATGGCAGTTTAGTGCATAAGAATTGATTTTTTAGTAGATTTATATATGGAAACTTTTGTGGAATAAACAAATGAACAAAGTACGTTGAGCTATCCAAATTATATATTTTTTAGTATTGTTTGAGCTTACTTTCTCTTGGTATTATGCTTCTTTGGCATGTACCCTATTTTATAATACTATATAAATTGCAATTATTTTTAGGGACGGCGAAACCTGAGCCGGGCTTAGTTCAAACCCAAATTCTAGCTCAACCAGTTGGCAAAATTAGACAATTTTGATGTCTATGGATTTCTCTCACTAAGCCTTATATGTTGAACTCATTAATTTGTTACTTGGTTATGTATTTTTATTTAATTTTGAAAATATAAAAAAATTCAATTTTAGCCAAATTAGGCTTAATTAGTCTCAAATTTTTGGGGCTTTAATCTTTAAATCATCTAATTATTAGGGGTGATGTTTTAGAGGCAATTGGAAGTCGTTAGATTTTCAGTAAATATTTTAATATATTTAAATACCCGGAAAAATAAGAAAATTAAATACTCGTCGGAATCAAAATCTGACTTTGCCGTTGTGTTCCTCACCCTCCAATTAGCTATGGGTGAATTATTGGAAATTTTTATGAGCCATTTAACTATCTAATTTTAAGTAAGAAATTTGTTATTAATAATTAAATAATAATTATTTTTTTTTATTTTCTTCCTCCTAACGGACCGTCTTCCCTCTCCTGCACTGTTAGCTTCCGCTATTTGATCGAACGACAAAGCCTAACCGTTCGATCGGCCAATCGAACGGCTTTGGTGCGTCGTTCCTCGCCTACTCGATGCTCCCTGCATGTCATGCAAACGAGTGCTACAGAGCCGCTGCTCGCGGCCAATTGCTGCGAGCGATCTATCCTCGGAGGCTCCACTGGTACCTTAATTAAACCCTCCAACCGTAGGACTATCCTGTTTTGCGCAAACTAGGACCCTCTGGAGCGTTTAGGAGCTGCATTCTGCTACCCTAAAGCTTTTAGCCGTCGAACAAGGTACTTGCCCAATCTCCTCGCTTATTCATGCAATTATTTTCATTCATTTTTGCAAGCCTATTCTGCAAGCTAGATCAAAGGATGGTCGGGTTCGATCAAGTTCAATTGAACTGGATCGAACGGAATTTTCATTTTTATCTACAGTTCTTAACAGAATGTTCCTTAGCCATAACTCTTAAATTTTAAGGCATCATGTTTTCGGGTGTTAGAGGAAGGCTAGAGTAAAGATTCTAGGCTCAATAGAAGATGTGATCTAGATCTTCCTTTAGGCATATCGCATACACTTTGAGGTGCTCAGTTCACCATCTGATGTAATGCCCTAGACCTTCGCATCCGACGCCTATCGAGTGAAAAAGATGGGGATCCTGTGTTGGGTCGAATCGAGCCAGGCTTGACCCGCTATCACCATTCGTGCCGGGCGTGGGGTCCACCTACGGTCCAAGTTGCGGGTCCCACCCGTGTTGAATCCAATGTCGCCCGCTCTCTCTGCAATGCGTGGGGCCCAACGCTGTATATATTGCAAAGAAAATAATATATAATTAAAGTATTAGTTAAAAATCTGATAAACAAATTAACTTAAATTAATCACATAATTGCAAATGTTTAATCATTAATAAATTGAGATCCATAAATTCAAATATATTAAATATATATCTTATTTTAATCAAAAAAATGAGAGGAATATTATGGTAGTGTCAAATTTCTTTTTGGATGAGTATTTAGCATAATGATATTTTAGGACCCCTTAATTAACCCTTAAAAACCCAGAACTTCAAATACTCATATCTTTGTAACTCTAGCTCCAAACATAGTTAAGTTATATCTCATTTTGCTCAGGAGAATGCTAAAAATATTTTAAAAGTATTAGTTTTACTGTTGAACTTGTAGTTTGACTAATGATTTTTGGGACCCTTCCCTAATTACTTTATTTAACCTATAAATATTTAGACTTTAACTTAATCAATTTAACTCCAAATTAAGTCATCCAATATATTATTTTGATCAAAAAAACCTAAGGATTAGTAAATAATAAAAATAATTAGGCTTTGGTAAGTAGTTTCCTTAATTAGCCCCAATTATCCCAAATTTTGATTAGCTCATAACTTAATCAAATAAAGTCTAAATTGAGTGTACTCTGAGTCATAGTATTTAGAGTGTTATAGGGAAGCTATAGCCATAAAGTTTGTTCAATTTAGATATAATTTAGAAAAATTAGATTTTGGATCCTTCCTAAAACTCATTAATTACCCTTTCAGACCCTAATATTATTTTGGCTATAACTTAGCCAAATGACTTCAAATTTAGTGATTTTGGACTCTATAAAATTTTTAGACTGTAAACAATAAAATTATAACTAAATTTTTATATTTTCTTAACTAAAAATACTAAATTGCCCATAATTATATAAAATCTTAATTTGAGCTCATAAGGCTTAATCCTTGTCCAATTTGGGTGTACTTACTATCTATCTTCATATTAGACAATAATTAACCATTTGGCATTAATAAATTTCAATTTGGAACCATAAATCAAATAGTTGCTTTTTAGACCTTTAAGTAGGGGCAAAATGGTCATTTTACCCAAAATTAGGTTTAAGCATTCTTAAGCCTTAAAAACTTGAATTAGTTAGTAAAATCAGTAATATAGATGATTTGAAATTAATATTAACTCAATTTAAGTTCATTAATCTTGAATTCTAATGAAACTCATAATTCTTCTTGCGTTAGGATTCTTCCTCAAACCTTAGGAGTTTTCCTTATGACTTAGATGTAGACTTAGATTAGAGTTTATTCATTGAGTAAATAGTTACTCAATGGATAAAACATTGGTTTTATTAGTTTCTAATTTTCATCCTTATTATGATTTTTTTGTATTTAAACTTTAGTCTAAGTTTAGAGTTCCATCTTATAAAGCTTGAGTTTGTTCAATAAGATAGCTTTAACTTGTAGAACGTGAGAACTGGGGTTACACCTTAGCCTCTAGAATCATCTTTGGATTAAGAGATTAAACCCTAATATTTGAAGTTTAATTCTTAATCACTCAATCTTGAATTGTATTAATCAAGATTAGCTTGGGATATCTAAAATTGCTAACTTAGGATGTTTGATTCATTATTCAACTCAAGTAAGCGTCATTAATTGAATTACATTAAAACTAGATTAGTTCTAATTGCTTAAAATCTTATATGATCGTAGTTCTGAGTCTATACTGGATAGCTGGATATTGAAAATCCTAAACTTGTATTCTCTTAGAATAATTAGAATAGATTAAATTAAAAAATAAGTGATACCATAGATTTTTATGTAGTGCCATTTATATCTTATTTTGATGCTTTGCTTCCTTGTATTGAGTACTTATATTGAGACATATCAGGAGAAACATTAGATATTTGATGAATATTCTTTGGCAGTTTTGAAATTTCACAAGTCATGAATACAAAGATGATAAGATATTATATAGGATTAGATAAATTAGAAAAGTAACAATTAGTGGAAATGTGTCCATAGTTAGACTGCCTCTATAGTTGGTTTTATAGTGCAATTTCAGTTCCTAATAATTAGTGTCTTGGATTATTACAGTTGAGGTTTGTGGATATGGGGGTCTAGGCATTAGTGCCCTAGATACTTTAGTCTTGGATACAGTAGCTAGTTTAGCCAATTTGGATGTTATGGTAGCTCTAATGTAGGCACGCCCAATAATAAACATTTTCAGTTTATTTAGTTCATATTTAGTTTTTATTTATCACTTACAGCATTTTCAATGTTTCAACTTTGTTTTATTATGTAAGTATATTAGCATGCTAGATTTATGTTAGTTCTATTATATTTCATTTTATTTGAAAATCAGCATGTGTAGCATTGATCATATTTACTTAAGATGTTTTTTGTACTTAGTAACTTCTTTTATATATTTATTACTTAATCTTTAAGCAGCTTTGGGTTGAGATATGTGCTTATCTCATATTTTGCTTAAGTTATAATTATATGATATAGCTTTACCACTTTCTTTTGTTACTTAAATTCTCCTAAAATGCTTAGGATATTTGTGATATCATTAAATACATGAACAATTAATAGCCTAAAATATACACAGACAAGTTGTCTAACCAGTATTTTCTCTTTTTGGATGGGGCCCTGGCATTGTGAAACTGACAATGTAGTTTCAGAGCATTTTGAGGAGTTAGCACCCGTGGACTCGATCGATCTCGTTCAAATTGATCGATCAGGTCGAACCCAATGATTGTTACTAGTCTATAATCACTCTAGAAGGGATTGGGATACTAAATGGGAACCTGATGCTTCGAGGAATCATCACGATTCTTCACTGAGGGCCGACTGCCAGTGCACTTTTAGATGATGATCAGGCCATCTGGTTCACTATCAGTCCTCCTTATTACTTCAGCAGATAAGTGGGATGCTGGGGTATGATCCTATCGCAACATCTAGGGGTTAATTAACGAAGAGCCGAGCTGAATTCGGCTTGACAGCATATGGGGTAACGGTAGTACCTGAGCTGAGAAGGAGAGATGGCGAGCATAGCACAATAGGGAACACTGGGACACCCGAGCTCCTCTTGGACGCCTAGGGGCTTGAACGTCAAACCTCACCCACTATCAGCGATTCGAAGCTGTAGGTTCAGTCGAGCTCGCCAACAACTTCAGGGAAAAACAGCAGGGTAAACTAGAGGATCACTGTGAGCAAAGGGACTCACTGTGATTCTCAGGAGGTATTTATAGGTCGAGCGAGAGTCCAGGGTGGGTGTTGAGGCTCGGGCAGCAGTGTGGTTCGGCCCGAGGGAGAGGATGGGATTAATCGTCCGAGGGCAGAGTAGGAAGAACGCTGCCGACAGACCGTTGCATCGGAGGGCAAAGGAGGAAGAATTGGATGTTTTTCCATACTACCACGCTGGGGGAGTATCTGGCTGTCGGGGGACCAATGCGCGTGGAGTATCGGGAGGAAGACGAGTGTGAATAGGGCTCGGGTAGGCTCTGCCAACTGATCTGCGAAGCCGTTGATGATGGACGGCCTGATGCATCCTCTAGTTTAACTGAACCACGGGCGATTCCTCGACCCTTGGATTGGAGATGCCGATCGGGAGGGCAAGATTAGATCACGGCGTTGGTTATGCGAGCCGTAATATTAGTCGCGGGCATCCATACGACGGGTATGCTGCCCCGCTATGGAGATCCCGCATCGGATCTGCTGCTGTCCCGACAACAAATCCTACTGAATTAAAAAAATAATATATATAAAATTAAATTAATATAAATTATTTAATTTAATTAATTAAATATTCTAATAATTTTTAAATCTATTTTAGAACTAAATGAGCTCCAAAAATTCCAAAAAAATCACCCTTAACTAATTAGGGCATGAGGAATTCAAAAATGAACTTAGATTTTATTTTGGAGATCAAATTAATTTAGGTATTTTTCTGGATCCAAAAATAGGCAAAAATGCCCAAAATTCTCAATCGAGCTTTGATTGATTTCAAACTTCTAGTATTAGGTTTAAATGACCCATTGAGTCTAATGAAATCAAAATTAGAACTTAGTTTAGCTTAGTTAATCTGAATTTGGCTAGGGTAACAACCAGGGTTGTTACAGACATGTACCCCGCTTTTTATGCTATGTAAATTGGAATTAATTTCTATAAATGCTTATGATAAATATATGTGGTAAGAGCTTTTGGAGGGTGAACAAAACTGAACTTATATAGGTAAAGTTTGTTAATAACTCATGGTGAAATAAAGAGGAATTTAGTATACTAGGAAGGGGCGAATATAATAAACTATGATCAAATGAAAGACATACCAAAATAATAAACTATGATCAATTACTGACGAATAATTGTATACATTCAAAGAAAAATTTTGATGTTAATATCTAGGTCTTCCATTGAAACTTGAGGGTCTTAGCCCCAAAATAAGATAATATGCCACATAGTAAATTATGCTAAATATTTGTATTTATTTCATTTCATTTCATTGTTTTGAAATTACTTGATTTTATTTGATTTATGAAATGCTAATTATTTTTTGTCAAAAATGCAAGTTATTATTGAAATTGCCATAACTCTTAAATAGTATTGATGCAAACTCCTTCAAAATTTGATGTATTTGATTTGTAACATATATACGATGCTAAAAATTAATACTTTTGGATGATCTATATACTCATGCCTAATTAACAATTGTTGAAAAATATTATAGGTCAAGAGAATTAAAAGTGAAGATTTATATTGATTTCAAGAGCTGACGATGATTAAAATTATCTAGTCAGATGAAGACTCGCTATTCTAGTTTCTTGCATTTATTTTTATGTTTTATTAATTTGTGGACAATTTGTATAACTTTAATTTATATTTTGGTTCAGTGATGAATGAACATTTATTTTTATTTATTGTAATATGTTGAATATTTATTTTAAATTATTGCTTGAAAACTCCTAACTTTAGTTCGGGTCATTACAGTAAGTTAAAATTTTAAAAATTTGATGTTTTTAATAAATCCCAAGAAGTAAAAGAAACTTGCACATGTGAAAATGTATTTGATAAATGGTAAAATTATATGAGTGGTGAATAACATGTTTAAAAGAAGATGGAAAAATTTAATCTTTAATAAAATACTCCATTTTTGAGAAATCCCAACTTAAAAGTTCGTATTTAAGAACTAGAAGAAGTTTTTCAGGTCACATAATAAACCAATAAAAATTAGAATTAAATTTAAATAAAGGATAAAATATATATTATAAATACAAAATGAGATTTAGAAGTATGCATAACATCCTCTGAACTCACATTAATATCATTAGTTGCATGAACTAATGAAAAATTTGGACTAGAGTTTTGATGGATAAAATAACGAATCAAAATCCATATAACCACAATATGTAGATTCATGAAACTAATTTGAGTTTCTTGAATGAATAAAAAGACATTGATGGCTAAGAACATGTCATTGAAAAGAGTAGCAATTGATGACCTCATTATATAGGGTGTGCGACTCAAGGATGAGCAAAATAGAAGCAGCGGGCTTACAGAAACTCAAATTCAAAGAGGATCGAGAGCAATCATTGAAGTGATTGTCAGAACATGAAGACTTTGATAAGATGTGACTTGGATAATGAACAACTATGATAGGTTTCTAAAAGAGAATAATTGTAGAAGAAACCAAACTTACACATGATGAGAGAAGACTATTATAGACTATATGCATGTAACTATGTAAGTGTATAAAGTTGCTCTTAAAGCTCAAGACATTTTTTGATATCATAGATTTCAAAGTTGAACATATTCGTGGGAATATTCTTAGGATGTTTAATCATTTGAAAAATTAATTATAAAGCTATAAAACTATACTAAAACTAGATTAAAAGTTTAACAGTTCAGCTATTATATATTTAATACTAAATTTAATATTTAAAAACATATTTATTTTGTTATTTCTAAAGTATAAAATATTTCAAATTTGATTTTAATGAAAATACAATCTGTATCCACTTTTTTAAATAGAAAAAATTTAAAATTAATGGAATAATAATATTTAATTTACATGCATGAACTTGAAGCAACCACAGATCAAACCATTGAACGACGCCTCAATCGAGAGAAAGAACAACTTCGATGAATAAAAAACAACAATAATACTTACAAGAATCACCAAAACAATAAAGGAGAGACGTCGGAAAAAAGTGTGAACTTCCTTATCGTGAATCGATGTCGGAGATGGTGCAGGTGGTGCGACTTGCGAAAAGAATGCGATGATTGAAAGATTAGGTTAAGATGAGCAACGGCGCGGGAGATCCCGATTCACAAAAGAGTGCGGCGCAGGAGATCGGCTTGCAACTTGTGAAGAGAATGCGGCGATCAGGAGATTAGATCGCGAGGGGATTTAGGAAAAACTGAGCAATCGAGAGATTACGCGAGGGGAGTTTAGGAAAAACTGAGTGATCGGATATTACGCGATGGGATTTTAAGTTGCGAAGCTGATTTTTAGGGTTTAATGATGATGTGGATCTGACATGGACTGATGCGTCATAAAAAAATTAGGGGCATTTTAGGGGTACTTTACCATTCGCTTTTTGTTATGACTCACCCAACACTAACTTTCAGGTCGTCCGAATAGCTGCTATGTTTCTTCAGCTTCATCGGCGCCGCCATAGCCCTTCGTTATTTACAGTGCAAGTCGAACAAATAGCTTGTACAATATTCGACAGATTCAATTTCTACTGCACGGTTTCTTCATCTCTGGTAGGAGGCTATGGAGAAAAATCGAAGAAAGGAGAGGGACGAAAATGGCTCACATTGCCCGCTTACGTTTGTCAGAAGAACCCGTCGTCGGTCGCTAAGGAGCTCGCTGGAGAAACTTTTGCAGGGAAAGAAGATCTAACAACCGCACTGAAATGGGTTCGCCGCTGCTTGCCGCATTTGCCAATGTCTCTCGTACAGAAGCTCTTTCGATTGAGGCAGGTAAGAGGTTGTGCGATCTCGCACTTGTGTTGCATGCATTATGTTTGTTAAATTGCTTGCTTGAGACAATGGTGCGATACTTGCAGCAATGAGTGACATCAATTTCTGTTTTTTTAAGCAATCTACTTGTTGGGCTAGTTTGGTTCATTTGTTTAGTTGGTAGTATTATTAAGATGCCAGTGTTGGATCTGATCCTATTAAACTAGAGGTTTATGGTTCAATTCAAGATGAGGTAAATTGGATTTAGTTTTAAAAATTATTAGAAAATGAGCATCCGACAATTTTAAGTACTTTTAAAATTATTAGGATAAGCTATATATAATCATAGCTCAAGTAACAAAATAAAAAATGTAGAGAGTAAAGAACAACCAAACTCAAACAAATTTATAGGATAAGCTAATTAATCATAGCTCAAGCAATATAACAAAATAAAAAATCTAGAGAGTAAAGAACACCCAAACACAAATTATTTATAGTGGTTCAGATAAATTCTATTTTTTTTTTCTTAAGAAGTTGAGTTTATGCGACAAATATGTAGCCATTGGGATTTGAACCTTTAATCTGTCAGGAGTTCAAACCAAGAGCTCAACCATAGAGCCACAATCACACAGTCACATTTAGATCTTCTCCGGGATCCACTTAAATTATTAGTAACTTCTTTTCACCGCACGTAGGCGAAGCTTGAATAACTTTTCTTGTCAAATTTTGTTGGTAAACCCTCCTATACAAAGCCTTGGTTGGCAGAGTTGCCGATCTTTGCACACCAGTAAGATTAGGTGAAGCAAGTTGAGAAAAAGAAAAAGGGCTGATCATTAAGAATCTTTGACTTAAGCTGTTGTATGAAAATTATTAGACTTGGAAAGTCTTATTGGAAAATTCGAGCAAGAGCAATTTGATAATACTCAGTGTAAACCTTATTCAGCTGCTTAGATGCTACTATTTATAGAAATTGGGTGAGTGGCAGCTTTTAGATGCTGTACAATGGCTAGCTGATGTGATGCAAAAGCTAGCAATTAAGGACTAATGTCTAGTGGATTAAACAAAGTTGTTACCGATTTCTCACATGGCTCACGCATGAGCTGACCGTTCATAAATGATTTGTTTTGGTTATAAATGCTATCGACTTTATATTATAAAACTAAAATGTTTATTTTTGACACATCTGATGAATCAGAAATATGCTTAATCAAGGAATTAATAAACAGCTTAATTAAATACAATCATTAATTTCTATCCACTGCAATTCGCGGGGCAAGTTAAAGATTCACGTGGAAAGTTGCAGTAAATAAATATTAATTAATGAAGCTCCAGTACTATGAATTTCATTCAATATACAATACTAATTATTACAAAAATCTTACGCTAAATAAAGATACATTTAAACAAATAAGACTAAAGAATTGAATAAAGGTCTTCATAAATCCGCTTCATCTTTGTGCTAAATGAATTTTTTCATTTTTCAATTCAAATTAGATATCACGGAAAAAATATAGCAATCTATTAAAGTTTTGATATAAAATATTTATTTGGTTTGTCAAAATTTTCTAGAACTCATGAAGTCTACAATTAACAGATAACATATTTATTAAAAATGTAAGTATCAGTTTGAATCGATGCTATTTTATATTTTTATTGCTAGCTCGTAGCATCTAAAATTCAGTGCTCTTTAATATCATTGAGATAGTGATATGCTTGTAAAATTTGAATATTGGGATAACTTTATGTTGAAACATACAAGCATGATCTTCTAATAACATTACATAACGTTGAAATGCTTGTGAACCAAGCTACTCTGTTTTAATTTGTTTTAGTATGAGTTGAGTTGCCCAACTCAAGGAATTCTATTAGAAAGAGATGAGAGTTAGGATAAAATGAAGTAGGAAATAGAGACGACAGACAAAACTTATTTATTTGTTAGTTGCTAATTTTGTTGGAGCCTAATTTGATTAAATTAGGGTGGTTTAATAAGAATATATGAGTATATTCCTGCATAAAGGACAAGAGGGCCGTGGTTATGAGTTTCCTTGCATGCATATTTTCTTTGTATTATTTATTTTATATTGAAATTTCTTATTATAAAAGCTAAGGGGCTGTTTGGATACACATGAGTTTGAATTTAGGTAGGATTGATGCCTTTACTTTTTTTAATTCTGCTAAACATGTTTATTATAATTATTGTTAAGCATGAAGATTAATTTCTTCATATGTTTAGTGCTTTGTCAAAACAGCCCCATAATGTTTGTCAAAAGAGCAACCCAAGTTGATCACATTCAGATTTAAGATTTAAAAAATTAGGCACCTTGCACATCTAATTTTGCCCCATCTATCATAACCATGGCAATGCATGCAAGGTGAAGAATAAAATCAACCACTCAATGCTTAAATCTCTTATTGAAGGGAATTAAAGCATATCTCTTGATTCTAGAGACGGTTGATGACTAGTTAGAGGGAGGCTCCTAGCATTGGAGTTGCTACCGGTGGTGAAGTTTGAGGGGATGAGCTTGCTAATCGTGGTGCCGTGTTAAGGTTCTTATTTTGTCTTTCTTTATATTTTTGTGTGAAGAGGAGCTACAAAGAAGAAAGGATTGTGGGAAAAAATGATTTTTCTTGCTTCATATGACTTAATTTAGCTCTAGATAATATATTAGATAATTTGTTTAATCTTTAGAATAGAGAAAATATTTTGAGAATGGTGATAGTAGTTTCCATTGTGTTGAAAAGAAACATATATTAAGAAATGGAGAAAAATGCTTTAATGGCTGCCATCGTAATGACAATTAAAAAGGCTGTGTTAAACTCGAATATGTAACTCATTTGTAGTTGTTTATTTCAGTGCAGATATAAACATATGTGAATTTCATCAAAGTATGCAATATATATATATATAATATATTTTCTGGTTTCAGCTTTACAGGTTAATTTTAACTCTCATGTTTATTCACCATTTCACTCAATATTCTGTTAACAAGGAGCAAGTTGGAGGCGCTATAGCGCGCTTGGCGCTTGGCACTCGAGAGGCGGGCGCTACAACGCCCGCGGTTCAGAAAATCTACCTATATATGTATTCTTAACCTGTTTTTAGGGTTAAGAGGCAAAATTCAAAATTTTTTGAGCCTCCATTGGTTTTGTGTGGTGGCTGCTCCATTTGCAAGAAAGAGGAAAGGCTCCTAGAGGCTTTGTAAACCTAAAGCTCATTGTACTCCTTTCTCTACATAGTGAAATTTTCTGCTCTTCTTCCCGTGAACGTAGGTGTTAGCACCGACCACGTAAATCCCTTTGTTTGTGTTGTGTTTGTAATTGCATGTGATTATTTCTTGCTTTATTTGGTTTTGCTCATCATCTTAAGTTTTGTTCTGCATTGATTCATAACCCTAAGAGATCCCAACAAGTGGTATCGGAACGAGGTTGCCTTATTTGTTCTTGAGAGTTAGGATTTGCTTGAGCTGCTTATTATTTTTTGTGTTTGAGTTTTCTAAAGCAAGGAGAAAGGCATGGCAGAAAGAGGAGAAGAGGTTGTTGGAACCTCGTCATCATCGGTGGTGGAGAAGTGCCTCCGCCAAGTTGTGACACATCCGGCGAAAATAGATGTCATCAAATTTGATGGGAAGAATAACTTTGATATATGGCGGTGCGAGGTGACAGATGCACTATGCGCCTTAAATTTGGAGGATGTTCTTGACGGCGAGGAAAAACCAAAAGGAATTTCAGAGAGGGATTGAATCAAGTTGAATTGCATTGCATGCGGCTTGATCCGGAATTGTTTGACTCAGGAGATTAAATATAGAGTTATGATGGAGACGTCGGCGTGAAAATTATGGAAATTCTTATAAGCCAAGTATTTGACAAAGAACTAGGAGAATTGACTCTATATGAAAAGACGAATCTACAGGTTTCAGATGAGCAGGAGAGATTCTACAGATGAACACCTAAATGAGTTCACGAAATTATTGGCAAATTTATTGAATCTGAATGAGACTGTGGAGGATGAAGATAAGGCCATGCTATTGTTGAACTCATTGTCAGATGAGTAGGAGCACTTCACCATAACTTTGATTTATGGAAAGGAGGTTCTGAAGTATGAGGAGGTGATGATAACCCTAGTGAACCATGAGTTCAGAAGAAGGGATAAAGAGTTCACCAAATCAGATATGACAGGGCTCTTACACTTTAAAGAGAAAGACCAGAGTGAAAGAAGTAATGGCCAAAGAAAAATGCAGACTTTCAGAAAAGAGGGAAATCCAGAGGCCGAAGCATTGGGCTTAATTAGTGCACATTCTGTTTGGAAGTAGGACATTGGAAGCAGGGCTGCCCAAAGTTGAAAGACAAGTAGCGGGCGAGTGAATCTTCCGATGCTAAGGCTAATGTGATCCAAAATGTGGTGGAGGGTTCAAACTCCGATGTATCTCTTGTTACTATTTCAATGAGACTAATAGTTGACATCTCCAGTTGGATTATGGATACTAGTGCGACGTATCACATATGCTCCCAGAAGAACTGGTTTTGTTCTTATAGAGAAGCGGATATCGTGCTGTCACAATGGGGAACGATGCCACGTGTCGAATCGCTGGAGCTAGAAGTGTACTGATCAAAACACATGCAGGAATAGTGCAAGAATTGAAAGAAGTCAGATGCCAGAAGAAGAACCTGTTATCTATTGGGCCTTAGAAGCTAAGGGCTTTAAGGTGGTGATTGAGGCAGGGGTCCTGAAGTTCAGCAAGGGTGCTATGTCTTATCTAAGATGAGCCAGACAACATAATTTCTACTACCTGCAGGGAAGTACAGTGACATGTTCAGTAGCTGTAGCTGATGCTCTGATGATGCCATGACATTGTTGCATATGAGGCTAGCACATGACGGGAACCTTCACTGAGAGCATTGGAGAAGGAATGACTCATTAAAGGTATAAATTCTTGCAAATTATAATTTTGTGAGCATTGTATTTTTGGCACAAAAACACGTAAGCCCTTTGGCGTTAGCCTTTACAACACCAAAGATATATTAGAATATATACACACAGATGTTTGGGGACCAATGAAGACTGCATTATTCGGTGGTCGAAGGTATTTTATTTCTTTTATAGATGATTACTCCAGATTTGTATGGGTGTACACTTTAAAAAGCAAAGCAAATGTACTTGAGGTTTTCATAAACTGGAAGAAGATGGTGGAAAATCAAACGGGCAAGAGAATCAAGATGATCCGATCGGACAATGGCGGAGAATTTACATCTAACTCTTATGCAAAAGAATGTGATGATTCCGGGATAGAACTCCACTTTACAGTAAGAGAAACACTACAGCAGAACGGGATAGCAGAGCGAATTAACCGTACCTTGGTGGAAAATGTGTGACGTATGTTGTCCAATGTTGGGTTGGAGAGAGTCTATTGAGCAGAAGCCCTAGACTATGCATGCTACCCTTTCCTTCAAGTTCACCTCTAAAATTAAATGATATTGTTTATCATTTATCTTAATTTTTAATGTAACTCATCAATTTCAAATGATTATGTATCTTATCCAATTATTTAGCATGCTCATATTTTTTTTATGTGAACTTTAAATAAATTAATAATTTATGAATATTTATTGGTTTTATTTAATTTGTTTAGCAACTATATATAAATATAAAGAAAAAATTATCAAAATGGTCCCTTAACTCTTACAAAATGTTCAATATAGTCATTAAATCTTTTAAATGTTATTTTTGGTTCCTTTTGTGTAAGTTTCTTTTTGGTCCCTCAGTTAACGCACCAGTTCCATTCCATTAAATTTGCGTTTTTTTGTCGAAATCGATCGAAAAATTCTAGTGGCCGTTTGCAGCTAGAATCGATCGCAGAATCCTACGGCCGATTCCAGCGGCAAGAAGCGGCTGGAATCAACTGCTAGAAATGGCCGCTGAATCTAGTGACCGATTCCGACCCCAGCTGCTAGAATTGGCCACGTGTAGCTGGAATCGGCCACTGGATTCCAGTGACTGGTTTCAGCGAGAATCGGCAGTTAGAAATGGCCGTTGAATCCAACGGCCGATTCAGCGGTCGGAATCAGTCGCTTGCAGCTAGAATCAGCTGCTGGATTCAGTGGCCATTTCCAGTTGGAATCAGCCGCTGGATTCCAGTTGCTGCTTGTAGCTGGAAGCGGCCGCTGACTGAAAAAAGCAAATTTAGCGGAAGAGAAAGAGAAATTCTCTTCCGTTAATATTGAGAATTTAATATTTACATTTAAATGTTGTAGTTTTATTATATGGAATATACTATTCATTAAACTCTGAGACAAATGATTTTCTTTTATTTTTCTTTGGAATGTAATGGAATGATTGTTTACTTTCTTTAAAATGCATTTGTGTTCCCTATCTTATAGATTATTTACCTATGAGTAGTGCTTAATAGTGGATTAGTAGACAATAATCAAATATTAAGTACTACGGTGGCATCCAGTGTTAGGTTAGAACATCTAATCTAACACTGGGTCTCCACAGGCTACTTAGCTTTGCTCCTCTTTCTGCTGACTCTTGCCAGTTCAAGGTGACTAAGGATGCATAATTGGCTGCTTTGTCATTAGATCCCTTTGGCGACGAAGGAGAGCTTGCGTGCTTCATGGAATACTCCTTGCTAAGGCTTCAGAACGTTCTATTGGAAGCTCCCGAAATATTGAGGCTGTGGGCTGAGGGGATTTTTGAGGAGGAAGTTATGCACATCACATCAGAAGAGCTCCAACAATGCATTGATGAAATTCCAATTGTTTTGAGTAGATGATGTATCGACACTTCATTCGTGGAGTATTATTCTTCGGTGGTTAGTTCCCTAAACCCTCTTGCAGCGGAGTTCCATCCGTCTATTCATGGGAGAGTTCAAGCTGCTTCTGCACCGGAATATGAACCGGTTTTTGAAAAGGACATTGAGATGAATTTAAATGTGGAATTAAAGGATACCATATTGGATTCGAAGCTATTATTTGATTTCCTTACTAAGTTAAAGGAAAAAAGAAAAGAAAAGGGAAAAGTTCCAAATCAATTCATAAATCAAATTATTACATAAGGCAAAGGCGCAATCACTAGTTGAACTTTTCTAGCATAATTTATTTATGATTTTGTTAGATTTTGGATTCTGTGGCTTTGGTGATTCTTTTCCTTTTTCTTTTTTATTTTGCTAGTTTTTCCTTTTTTTCTATTTTAGGTCACTGATTCCACTTCTGTAGGCTATAGTTGAGTTTGTGTGTGTGTGTGGTTTCATCAATGCTCTTTTAGCAATGATGCATGTTCATGTGGAACACAAACTTGGTCTAGCCAATGCTAGGGCATCGTTTTAATATGGCTGCTAGTATTTTACTCTTGTTTCCATTCGATGGCTTCTGAGTTCTCTTACAACTCATTGGGGAAGAATCTTTGGTTGTTGGGTTGCCTGTATCTTTCCTTGGCATATCAACATTATGGAAGAGGATGCAGCCAAGGTTCCGATTGCCCTGGCCTTGTTTCTCTAGCTCCACCTCCTTCATTGATTCATGGGTTTTATGTTGCCTGCTGTGCTTCTCATTTTTTTACCTTTGTTTATGTTTCAAGACATATCCTCTCCACTGCCATTTACGTCAAAGCTATCATTAGATGCTTACGGGACACACATTGAAGTTTCTTCTTTGATTCTATTTTGTGCCCCCTTCTTCCATATCCTTCACAATCATACCCTTGGAGAGGATCAACGTTTGCCAGTTCTTTCTCGTGGGCTTGGGATGGTGTTTTCCCTGCATAGAGTGGTCGTGTCTTTTCTCATGTTGTTGAAGTGTTTCTACACACGTTGTTCTTGAAACATCATATATTCAAAATCCGCCAACTTTAGTAAGTTGGAAGAATATCTCAAGGATTGGCTGGTTGAGCTTTCTCTTATTAGTAAGTTCACATATAATTGACCTATTATGATTTGTAGTCACCAGGCTCTTCAAAAGTTTTATATATCTGGAAATTAGTTGGTTGTTCCCTTTGACCATTGGCATATGCTAGTTAAGCTTGCCAATGAGAAGATTAAGCAAATCTTTTTTTTTATCTTTGTCGTGTGGATGTCTAATGAGATTTCTCAGTTGGTTTATGGATTTGATCTTGTATTTTGACATTTTGATCATGCTCATTTTAATTGCTTTCCTTCAATTATGGATCTATTTTTTTATCAAGCATATTTCATGGTTTCTTGGCTTAATCTTTGGGAAGCAGCTTTTTATCTTGATGCTCGAACTAGGAACCTTTCTCATCTCTCAGCTGCTCGTATTTTGGAGTTGGATATTATTTTGCGTTATTTTGTCTTTGGTTTGGATGGATTTTAGGTCTCTAGTTATTGGCAGAATGTGATATCGATAACATTTTAAATATTATTTTGAGGATGGCATGAGGGTAAGCCAATTTGGTACAAATGGGGCTCTAGATATTCACACAAACATTTAAAAGCACCGTTTCCTTCAAGTCTACCTCTAAAATTAAATGATATTATTTATCATTTATCTTAATTATCAATGTAACTCATCAATTTCAAATGATTGTGTATCTTATCCAATTATTTAGCATGCTCATATTTTATGTTTTTTATGTGAACTTTTAATTAAATCAATAATTTATGAATATATATTGGTTTTATTTAATTTGTTTAGAAACTATATATAAATATAAAGAATAAATTATCAAAATGGTCCATTGACTCTTATGAAATGTTCAATATAGTCATTAAATCTTATAAATGTTATTTTTGGTTCCTTTTGTGCAAGTTTTTTTTGGTCCCTCAGTTAACTCACCAATTCCATTCCATTAAATTTGCATTTTTTCGTCGAAATAGACCGAAAAAATTCAACGGCCGCTTGCAGCTAGAATCAATCGCATGATTGGTCGCTAGAAATGGCCGCTGAATCCAGCGGCCGATTCTGACCCCAATTGCTAGAATTGGCCACTTGCAGCTGGAATCGGCCGCTGGATTCCAGTGACTGGTTTCAGCGAGAATCGACTGCTAGAAATGCCCGTTGAATCCAACGGCTGATTCCAGCGGTCGGAATCGTCCGCTTGCAGCTCGAATTAGTTACTAGATTCAGTGGTCATTTATAGTTGGAATCGGCCGTTGGATTTCAATTGCGACTTGTAGCTAGAAGCGGTTGCTGATTGAAAAAAGCAAATTTAACAGAAGAGAATTATTGAGAATTTAATAATGTTTTTTTTTGTCCCCCTCGTTAAAGGTTTAAGAATAAGCTGCATTAACATTATTGATGTGAGTTGTATAAATAATTATAGGAGATAAAGAATATGCCATGATTATTGAGATTTTTTTAAATATTTTAACATGTGAAATAATGTATCTTTTAACATATATATATGTGTTAGGTATAAAACCAACATAGTTTATGTATATACATGTTTGGCATTGTTATGAAATATATTTCAGTTAACAAGGAGATTCCTAACAAAGAATGGCATATGTATATATTTCTTAATAAATAAAGGCTACCAATCTCATAGCACAGAATGAAAATATCAACTTGATAGAAGGTCATTAGGACAATGGCAAGCGCCACACTATAAGATAATCTTATAAGAATTTGTAAAATCGGTTATAGTTATTCACTCTCAATAGTACTCAAATCAGATCTAATCTTAGGAAATAAATCTAAGGAAAGAAATGTGAGATTTATCATCACTTTTAGGAATTGTTGTTAGTAATCCCAGTCAATGCTTAGTGGGATTAGCTCAAACGATTTAAATGCCAAATACAATAATCAAAGAAGAAAATGGATGTTATCACATGGAAGTAAATAAATAAATTAAATCAAATTAAATGTGGTAAAGAGAATGGAAGGGGGAAGAGAAGAAGTGGATAAAAGATGTTTATGAACTTGATTTGAAAGAGACCCCAAGTTGCCTTACTAATTGCCGAGTCAATTTTTTAAGCAACCGTGTGAAAACTATTTAAAGAAAATTTACTAAGCCAACCCACTTGGGAAAATGCCCAAATGATTTTAACCAGCTCAATTACTAGTAGAAACCCTCAATAGGAACTCCCAAGTAATTTATAAGCTTTGCTTGGGTTACAATGTGACTCTAGCTATGCATTGAGAAATTAACATAAGGCAAACTTTGAATTCTCTTGTTAGCCGAAGTTAACCCATACGGAAGCTTGATTTAGTAGCAAAGGATTTATGCCAATAGTCATTGGAAGCATATTCAACATAATAACAAATATAGACATGGTTTACTATTTGAAATTAACATAAGACATGGTTTGCTCAAGAGCGATGCTAAGATCCTATATCTAAATTTTGATTATTCTATGTTATCAGTTAATCATCTTTCTGAAACTAATCTAGGTTCAAGAAGGGTAACTTAATCGTTGATTTCTGCATCTAACTTATTAGAATATTAAGGCACGCAAATGTATACAGTTCTATTAGGTTCTGCCTAGCCTGTAGAGGGCAGGCATAAAGTTTCAAATAAAGATTTAAGACTTCAAGGGATATGCTTGATAATCTGTCGCAACCTGCATATGTTATTCAGATGCCAGACCAGACATTTCAGTACTTGAATCATCCCACTATCCATTCTATGAGTAATTGGAAATATTAAAATGATACTCAAATTTGATTAAAATTCCCTGTATTGCTCTAGGTACTCTAGTTCCAAATGGTATATTACACGTTTCGGTCTTCTAAAATCAAAATCTGTTGTAGAAACAACTGATGCATTCACAATTCAGAACCTTGATATACAAAGTTCATAACCTGTAGCAGATGTGTTCTAAATGGTATGTTCTTAGAATTAACCGTAATAGAATAATCTTATTAACTCATCAAAACTGAAGTGATAGTATTCTATACTATAGGATAATGGGTCTAAACCTAAGGGAGATGAAAATTGAGTTTGAAAGTAAGGAAGGGGATATCAATATACTCCTTACATAGTTAACTTAAATTAACTAATGGATAAGTTGATATATTTCATCAATGCAATCGGTCATTTTCAAGGGATAATAAAACTACCAATATAATTTTGCCGACACAACAATTTTTTGAGTACTTACTCAGCAATATTATTATGTCTTGTGAATGCAAGAGTTCAAAGAACAATGGCTTTTGGGGTGGGTTAAGTTAGGGACGGGCTAGTCCACTTTGGGAGTTATAATATTGTCATACTATAGCCTATGGGGGCCAGTATGATATCTATTTTCCTAATTATGAACCCATGATCTCAAGGTTCTGAACTTGCCTAATAGAACGAAGATAATATTGCTACATAATACCAAAACATATATTAATATACAGATACAAAAATTATTTTTGAAAGGCATAAATTTATTTATGCATTTTATTTATGATGTTGGCAGAGTTCTTTTATTATGATGCAGAAATTTGACATACATTTCTTATACTAAACTAATATTTTGTTGCTCATTTTTATTTATGCCCTTATGTTTTATTTTTTTGCATCGGCTATTTGCAAAAGTGTAACATTTAATATTCACTTGGTACTTAGTGTATTCTCTAATTACTGAGAATTCAAATTCCTACATTTTTGTAATGTCACCGGCTCAGGTACAGCCAGAAAAAGCTGATTTGACATGATGATAAGGAAATGGAAGAAAGCAACTCAAATATTGGAGAAAATAACTTTAGTTTTATTTTTATTTCATGATTTTATTTAATGATGTTATAAGAGGAACAAGATGTTAATTAATTATTTTGAGATATTATTTTGTAATGTATTATTCTAGATATTTTTTATTTTAAATTGAGTGAAATTTTTAATTTTCTATTATGTATGGCTCTGAATGATGCTATCTTATTTAACCGCCCAATATGATATTGCGGGAATGTGCCTAATGTTGGATTAGTTCTACTAACCCAACATCAGGTCAACACAATTTGCTAACTTAAGTTGGCATACCCAATGTAAGAAGGTTGATGAATGGCTCAGTCAGCTGTAGTCATACATCGAACTCCAAAAATTTACAGTAAGAGAGAATCAGCTATGTTTAATTGAATTAACCAACTATTTAATGTATCTATTTTGGCCTATCAGTTAATCAATAGTAGTCCTATTTAATTCTATGAAATGACCAATCAGGAACTAAGTTATCTTAAACTAATTGTTATATTGAATTATTTAGAGACTGAATTGACAAACTGGATAGTCTGATATTTAATTGGTTAATCTAAAATATTCAAGAAACTTCTTTGCAAGTTACAACTTTTTATTTTTTGTTATTTTACACGCTTCAGTAAACATATTACTGACCTTGAAATTTTTGCTGGTTGAAAATTTAACCTGCCAAAAAAAATCTTACGGTTCATTTAGAAGAGAAACGACCATAGTACTTTACATTTGAGGCTCTTTTAGATGTTCATATTATTTCATTTCTAACCCATGCATTTTTAAATTATAAATTACTGGCCATGACTTTTTTATGCATAACTTATCTTGACGATTAATTTACCTTGAGCAGGTAAAGAAAGAATCTGTTTCAGGAGTTCAAGGACAACAGCTTAAAAGGGTAACAACAGTGACCTGAAATCATACATCCGATAGCTCCTTGTATATTTAAAGCCAATTTGCTTAAAAAGAGATTTCTGGTTTTCTTAGTGTTCTTTCTAACTACTGCTCTTTCATAGGTTTCAGCAAAAGAGATTATGAATTCAGGAGAGGTGATCCTTTTACCCTTCACAGTGCAAAATTTCATGAAAGAAAAAATTGATCAGTCTGACAATGACAAAGAGACCAAGTTTATTCGCAGCCTCATCTTGTATAAGGTTATTGTTTTTTTCTTTTTCTCTTCTTTTGCATCTGCAAATGTTCAGTAATCTTCTTATTTTCAGGATTCTGCTATCATTGTAATTAACAAACCTCATGGCTTACCGGTTCAGGTATTTAGCTAGTTTTAACATCCATGTTCTGCTTATTTTTTGAGCTAATTTTGCTTTTGTTTTTTTGAAAGGGGGGCATTGGTATAAAAAACAGTGTTGATTCATTGGCTGCCACATCCTTGAGATTTGATTGTTTAGAGTCACCTAGATTGGTGAGTTGGAACAACTTATACTGATCATATGTGTAAGTTGTGTGTGTTTTTTTCCAGTTGTTTTGTGTGATCAGCAATATGATCGTAACTATTTTGATTCATGGAACAAAATAAAATTTGTGTCTGACTTAAATTATTGGATTTCTTGTACCGATAAGAAACATAAATGCACATGAAATAATAATGTCTAATTTGTAGTCTAAATGCTTTATTTCTGAATTAGCACGAGATTATCTTATGCTTGAAAAATAAATTATTTACTCACCATTTTAATGATGTTCATTTATGATTTGTAGTAATTTTATTAAATGTTTAATCAGAAATGTACAATGAAGTACTATGAAAGGGAATTAATGGTGGGCTAGTGTACCGCTCTCATGCATTGGACGAGCCTTTGGAATCATTGCACATTTGTGAAGAGAGGCGTTAGTTGGTAAAAACCTCTCCCATGGTGTGCTTTCATCACATGGTATAATTGTTAATTTCAATTAGCGTCCCAGGAAAAATGATTGGCTGGAGAGGAAAAGGTCCAGAAACCATAGAAGGTTCCGCTAATTAACGAATAGTTGGATCTTCAATTTTCACATCTATAATTGCATGGAAAAATTTGAGTATTACGCTTCCAAATATCAATCACCTCCCTTTGGTGGGACAAACAAAGACCCATGATGAAGAATACCTCAAACATGTAAACCTTTTGGATAGCTGAATGTGACATGGTGCCTCTCTATTTTCATCTGGGATCAAAGAATAAAGTTCTCTTTGTGTGGAAAGTAATTCTTGTTGAATTCCTTGGCCAAAGTGCTCACCTGAAAGTGTTACTATCGCAAAGTTTCTGATAAAAACTTTCTTTTCTTCGTTCTCCATTTAGTTTAAAGATGAGTGGATATGAACTTGCGTGAAGAGTGAAAGAATAGAGAAGTATTTGGTCAAAAGTGTTTAAGATAAAAAGTAATTAAAAATATTTTTCAGGTGCAAGTCTTACGGCTCCCCAGTTGCCCTGTTTTAGATGAACATCCTACCAACCCTAACATCATCTAAACCATTAGTGTGTTTGACTGGTTGGGTATTCATTATATGGCTTGGTCATTAACATTATTAGCACTATCCTCTCCAATGCCAATTCAACTAAAATTAGCATCTTGGAGTCAGGAAGAGTTAAAATTTTCTTGTCTTAATTTTATTACAGAAACATTACAATTGTTATGACAGGCTTCTACAACAAAATGCATCCCTATCAAAATAACAATGAATGCAAAAAAAACAAAACTGGGTGTGTAGCTCTGCCCAATGATCTATAATTACTTGCCAGATCTCTGGGAGAACATGTGATAAAAGGCAACGTTCTACTGCATGACTTGTTGATCCAAACTAGTAATAGTGGAATTAGATCATAATCAGATAGGGTTTGAATTTGAATTTTGTAGTAGTTTAAGCTCATACAATTCATTGTTCACAAGCCTCCACCTATTGGTATTATAGCATGACTACATTTTTATTTCAGTTGCATACTATAATATAAACTCAGTATAGGAAATAAGGCAATTGAAGAGCATTTGTCATCTTTTTTCTCTAATTCAATGCCATGATTGCTTATTGCCATGATACCTTTTAAGTTTTCATCCCGCTTTTTTGAGTTTGCTTGCTAATAATTAATCTTTGGATTACTATAGGTGCACAGGCTTGATAGAGATTGCAGCGGTCTTTTGATTCTTGGAAGGACACAAATTAGCTCTTCTATCTTGCATTCGATCTTTCGTGAAAAGACTATTAGAGTATCGAAGGTTGCAAGTGATTTCTTGTTTACAGGCATTATTTAAAAAAAGAAGCTCATTATTAGAATTGTTCTTATTTTCTGTGTACTAGAAGTTTTTTTTCTTATTTACTTGCATAAATTTTTATCATGAAGAATATCAAGAATTCCCCACGAGTGTTGCAAAAGAAATATTGGGCGCTTGTTATTGGAATCCCAAAGCATTCCTCTGGATTGTTATCTGCTCCAGTAGGAAAGGTTGGTTATTTAGAAGTTTGCTACATTCAATCGTATTATGAAGCTTCCACAATAATTTTCTTGCAGTTATACTAATATTTAGTCTGAGCAAGATGAGTATCATGGCTCTTTTTGAGGCCATAACAACACTGGGTTTTTCATTTTGTGGTTACGATTATATGGAGGCTAAGGTTTTTCGCTTGTTTTTTAATCTCTTATATAGTTTGATTTAAGTAAAGATGATATTCCCCTTAGGTGTTTACCATTTTTAAGATATGATAGAAAATATTTAATATAATTCCAAGACAGCCTCTCAGTAAATGATGGAAAATTTTGATTTTTTTGAATATTAAAATGAAAGGATCATTTTACTTGTAAAATAATTACTTAGGGATGATTCCAAACATATCATTGAAAGTCAGAGACTAATGCTAACATATTTTAATACTTATGAGACATTTTAATAGACTACTCTATTTAAAATGTTTTATTTATTTAATTTTATCAAGTTAGAATTTTTGGTGTTCATTCTATTTTATTTTTACTTCGAGACAATGAGTTAAGTATAGCTTTTGCCTTCATTTCCATGCTTCATTTTGTTAAATGTGTGATTTTATTCAAATAGTTTTGAACTAAATTTTTGTTAATTATTTATTGTCAGTAATTGTTTCAGGTTGTTTGTGAAGATGGAAATTCAGAGCGTATTACAGTTATTAAAGAGAAGCCTACGGCCTCACACCATGCTTTGACAGAATACAAAGTGCTCAAAACATCAAACGGTGAGTAAATAACTTCTTCAACAGGTAGTTTTTTATATGTATTTAAGTCTTACCATCTTTAAAACTCAAATTGAACTGGCTGGTTGCAAGGAATTATTTGCATTTAACATAAATGTACTTATTATTTGTACTAACTGTTCATCTGAAGTGTTAATCACTGTGCAGCGGTGGAGCAAAAATTCTAAGTTTTAAGGAGTGAAAGATTTTTCTCCGCATTTAGGATGGTGGATCTTCGATAGCGTTCATGCTTCTTAGTTATTTGGCAACAAGAAAAATTTAACTATGGATTACTTAATCTTTAAATTTGAATTTAGTAAATCTTGTTATTGCTAAATCCTGAAATTGTTTGACTGAAAATTTAATTAATCTTGTTAAATTATGTAAAATAATTGACTATAAATTTCAGATATTAGGGATTTCGTTATTAACATTAATTTACTTTATAATTAGTAGTAAAAGTAATTAATTTTTGTAATTAAAATATATCAATAGATGTTTAAAATATAATTTTCAATAGTAGCAATTAAATTTATAATAAGTTTAAATAATTAATAACAGTAATTAAATGCAATTTTTGGCTAAAGTAATATGTAGTATATGTAATTTATAATATTATTTAATTTAGTAAACTTTAGTTTGTTTTTAGCATATATTGTGTGCGGTTATCTTGTCACTCGAGCTAGTTTTTTTCTCAAAATTGTGATCTCCTCTCCTAGATGCCATTCAGCAAGTCTGTAACCATTCTTCTCCTTCATTACTGTGTAACTCATCACTCATAAGTAAATAAATTTAGGGGTGGGGGATTTATAAAATTTACGATTTAGCTGTATTTATCCAATTTTGGGATTTAAGGTGCCATTTGCTCTAGCAGAAGTAAATCTTGTTTGGCAGAATATTAGGATTTAGAGAATTAAAACTTGCATTACTACTTACGTATTGCTTTACCATACAGCCCCTTACAGTAGAGTTTTTGGGTAATAGTTCAATATTATTTATAACTACATAGGGCATTTCACAAAACCTACCTTTGGTTCACCATTTCCATCATGAAACTTCACACTTAACATTTGCAGGCTACACTTGGCTGGAGCTATCCCCTTTAACTGGTAGAAAACACCAGGTACACTGTAAAATTTTGGGCATAAAATCTTATACTTCTATATTTTTTGCTAGTCTGCTTTCTCCAAGCTAGTCTAATTCTTCCTCTTCTTTTTCTTAACTCAAAAAACTAAGCTCCGAGTACACTGTGCTGAAGTTCTCAGAACACCTATAGTTGGTGATTACAAGTATGGCTGGCTGGTACACAGGAAACATGAGCCGATAGAAACATCTAACACTGAGAAACTCCCCAAAGAAAGACTTCCTTTTGGCCTTGACTTTGAAAGTGGAAGCATAACCGAGAAGCAGCCTCGCTTGCATCTCCACTGTAGGCAAATGATCCTGCCTGACATTGCTGAAGCTGTCAAACATCTCCAGCCATCGGCAGCAACAAGTCAAAACCTAGCAGAACTGGATAAGCTTAACCTGGTAGCTTCTTTGCCTCCATATATGCAAATTAGTTGGGACATTCTCAGCTTCTAAGGAACTGTATTGCTGATATTTTTTTCTCTTATTTTTGATTCTTTTTAGTTATAAAAAAATGCTACAGCAGGAAATTTGACTTCAAATTTTTTCCCTGCGCCTTTTTAACGTTTCAATGAATGAATTTCCATGTCTCATCCTCGTCATTGTTACCATTATATCAATTATAGGCAAGCATTGTGAATTATCTTCATCTTATTTTTATTGGGCATTGTTTCGAAATATTAATCATAAAGGCAGAAATCCTTCTAAACTGCAATCTAAGTTATTTTATGTTTGCTGTATTGTTTCATGCGCACCTTCTATTTTTTTTGTGTGCCCACATGCGTTTTTTTTTTCGTTCATCTTATTTCCAACGGAGTCACTAGTCCTAGTTTTCCTTTAATATAATATTTTCTTAATTTATCGTTCCAAATTTCCAAAGGTTTAGCTGGCATGCATTGATTTAGATGTAGGAAATTATAAATAGACCTATCATTGAGCTTAAACCGTCACTTTGCTATGGAAATTTTGACTCTAGCCTTTGAATGGATTAGATTGCTCATAGTCCCCAACTTGCTCATTAAGAAGCACTTTTGTCGAAATCACATTTCTTCTAAGTTTCCTTGGTTCTGTTTCTGCCCTAAGCTTACTTTATGCTTGACTTGGGATGAAGATTTTGTCCATGGATCTAAAGAGCTTATTGTTGGCATTGGCATTGGATCTAAAGAGCCTATTCTTCTAAGTGCCCTAAGCTTATGTACTCTGAATTTATTGTTCCCAATTGATGCAAGTTTATGGGAACTTGTGGCACGAGAACAACCATATGCTTAAGATTGCATTCAATCTCTATAATGGAATTTGAGCTTTTGAAATTAGCAACACTAGATATATCCACATCGTATTTATTTTGATGCCACTTTATGCTAATCACCCTTAAAAGGCTAGACTAAGCTAAGATAGTTCAATGAACTTAGGCTAATCATTTTATGTTGACAATCCCCAAAGGGATATGCCATAGCATTAGCAGGATTTTGGCATTTTATTCTATGCTAATTTTCATACGGGTTAAGCTAAAGTGATGAGAGTGACAATTCACTTTTGATTGAGCTTAAAATCCGGTCTTATGGCTGACATATCTGTCCATCAACCCTATGGGCTCTCCTATTTTTCTCATCAAGCGGTAGTTGCTATTAAAAGACAAAATTGAGTTTGTATGTAATCAAGTCCTCTGATTGGATTATATCCCATTAGACCTTTTAAATCTTAATTAGGATTGGTTTTGATTGAGTTCGAGCAAGTTAGACCAAACTCGAACTCGAAAATTTCGAGCTAAGTTTAACTCGAACTCGACTTGAGTTCGAGTTAAATTTGACTTATTTAAGTTCAAATTCGAGCTAACTTGAATTTGATTTAAGTTAGCTCTAAATTATAATTTGAGCTATAAATTTTGAGTTTGAGTTAGCTCGAAAAATAAAAATTTTAATTAAAAAATATTAAAATATGCTTGGAAAATAATTTATATTGTTAAGATCACAACTTTCAAAAGTCACAATTATAACTCACAACATCCTAATATTTACTGGTTGCATCAATTACTGCTTGTATATATTAAATCATTAATATATTGATAAGTAAAACATAAGGCTGCACGTGCAGATTTAGCAATATATTTAGGGCCAGCCAGCAGCCCACGTAGCAGCAGGTAGCTACTTAGTCATTAATACAATTATACCTAGTCAAATATTTATTGCTTGCATCAATTACTATAGTTATACATTATCATTACTAATTAATACATATGTTTGCAGCTTGAACTGTTGCTGCAATGTGTAGAACGCAAAGTGCTTGGGCTGCTGGCTGACCCTAAATATATTGTTGCATCTGCAGAGGAGGTAGCAACCAGCTATATAGGCTGAAGTCTACACAAGTAAGAGCCAAAATTTAGATTTTAGAATATTTAAAAGATTTAATTGAAATAATAAAAAATAAAAATTCAATACATGCAAAAATACATAGCTCAATTAACTCTGAAGGATCATCTTTTGTGAGAGCGGCTAACTTTATGGGCTTATGGGCTATTGCTCATTTGAGGACTCAATTTAACATATCATATCTCAAATTTAACAGCTTAGTACATTAGTGATCATTTACTATAGACACAATCTAGCCATCTTAATTAATCGCTAAAATAAAATAAGCAAAAAAAAAAAGTTCAAAAAAGCTTATAAAATAAAACAAGTATAAAAAAATTCAAAATTTTTAAGATTTTTAGACATGCAGTGAGTTGGGACTTAGGAGCCTATTTTTAGGGTTGAAGCTGTGAGTTGAAGATATGATCTTTTTTTTAGGGTCATAAGCAGCAGCAACTCAAGCAGTAGCATTAGAGGCAGTAGCAGCAGAGGCATTAACAACCCATGCACCAAAAGGGGCAGTTGTAACCCAAGTACAATGATCAAAAAATCAATTATAAAAAATTTAAATTACACAAGTAAGAACCAGTATAAGCAGAGCCAAAAGCAGCCTAAGTAATAATAAAGCCAGCAATAACCCAAGTATTAGTAGAGATAACAACAACCAAAGTAGTGGCATAAGCAGCAACATAGACAGCAGCAACAAAGGCAACACCAGCCCAAACAGCAGCAGAGATAACTGTTGCCCAAGTAATAATAGGGACAACAACAACTCAAGAAGCAGTAGAGGCAGTAGCACCCCAAGCTCTAGCAGAGGCAACAACAGAGGCATCAACAGCCAAAGCATAAGAAACAAAAAAATAGTAATAGAAAAATTCAAATTTGTTGAAATCTAGGAATAATAACATATGAATATACTATATAGTATAAGATCTGCTCTAATTAGAATTGATGTATTTGTAAAATTACTAATAACAATAATATAAGCAAATAAAAACCAGTAGACGAAACAACAGCCCAAGCAGCAGTAGAGCCAGTAGCACCATAGATAACAACAAGCCAAGCAACAGTAAGGATAGCAACAGCCCAAACAGCAGCACCCTAAGCTTCAGCAAAGGCAGCAACAACCTAAGCAACAACCTAAGCAACAACATAAGCAACAATAGCAGAGGTAGCAACAGCTTAAGCACAAGGAACATTAATTCAATAATATAAAAAAGTCATTTATTTATTGAAACAATAATAATATATTATATTAATGTATTTATAAAATAATAATAATAATAATATACACAAATAAGAACTAGAAGTAGAGACAGCATCAGCCCAAGTAACAATAAAGGCAGCAACAACCCATGCACTAGCAGAGGCAACAACAAGCTAAGCTACAACAAGGAAAATGGCAGCAATCCAAGAAGCAGCAGAGACAGCAGCAACCTAAACATCAATAGCCCAAGCACCAGCTCAAACATCTATTTGAAAAGAAAAATATCATAGCAAAAATACTAAAAATTTAAATTATGAGTATTTATGAAATGGTCTAAATATCACATTATAATATGAAATGATTATTTTTCATCATAGCTCATTTTTACCTGTTGAGTCATTAACCTGCAATAAATATCAGAAAGATATGCTAAGTAAATTAGTCTTTATGGTATAACATAAATCTAAGCAAAATCATAAATTCAAATCATTTGGTTCAGCTAATTGCTACAAAATTCATGAAAAATTATGCAAACTTAATGTATTATTCTTCAATCATTTAGTCCAAATTATACATATTCTACACTTCATTTGGCATAGAGCATGTTAGTTGAACTTCCTACAAAAAACAAACAAAAACAAAATAAATAGATTAACATCTATTTAAAAATTAGAATATATCAAATTTAAATTCTTACATATTCAACCAAATATCTAAGATTGGCTTAATACCCAGTGAGCCAATTTGCTGAATAAATACGAGCATTAACCATACTTGGCGATAATGAGTTTCGATAATCATCAAGTACACGACCACTAGTACTAAAGGCAGATTCAGATGAAATAGTTGCAATATAAATAATTAGAAAATCTATGGCCATCTTTGCTAATGCAGACCACTTTAAAGAAATTAAACCAAGTCATAATTTTGATTGTATCACTCTAAAATAGTCATTAGGATCTCACTCTGGAGTTTTGGTTCAAATTAGGTGTCAAATAGATCAAATATTGTTTATGAGATTTTTAGGAACACTAAAATTTGGCCTATCTAAATTGACCTTAAATCAAAAATTTGACTTCGCCATTGAGGTTACCACACCCAAATTAGCTAGTGGTGAAGTTGTGGAGGCAATTGGAAGTCACTAGATTTCGATAATTATTTTAATATATTTAAAATACCCCGAAAAATAGGAAAATTAAATACTCGTCGAAATCGAAATTCGACTTCTACGTTGCGTTCCTCACCCCTCAATTAGTTAGGGGTAAATTATTAAAAAATTTTAGAAAACTGTTTAATTATTAAATTTTAATTAAGAAAATTGAAAATAATAATTAAATAATTATTATTTAATTTCTGCTAACGGCTATCACCCGCGCATCCCCTCTTTCCTTCATTCACCGTCAGATTCCCGTTCAATCGAATGGGAGATCTGAACCGTTTGATCGGCCTGATCGAACGGCTCCAAACCTACTGCCTCCCTCCCCCTTTGCGCACGCGGCGCATACCGCAGAGTTGCGGCACGTGGCCAATCGTCGTGTGTGGTCATCTTCGTGGTGTCCGCCGAGCACCTTTAAGCTCCTAATCGCTTGCATAAGCGCTTGTTTGCGAAGTTTGCGAGCCATCTGGAGTTCGATCGCTCTTCATCTTCTTCCCAACCGACGACCGTTCGTTTGAGGTACACTATAATCCTTTAAACCCTCCTTTCAAAATTCAATTTCTCATTTCGTTTATCTATTTCATATGCTCAATTAATGTTTGGTTAGTTTGATCGAACCCGATTGAGCCCAATTTTTGTGGAGACCTACTGTAATAATTCTAGGTTGTTATTTAGCTTAATTTTAACTTAAATTCTTCTTAATTATCATTTTATTAAGTTCATCTAGTCATTAGAACCAAATTCTGAAGATTTGAAGCGATTCGAAGCTCAATCAAATAATTAGAATATTTTAATAATATTTATTTAATTAGAAAATTGAGATATTTAATTTGACGTCGAAATTAAAATATGACCTCGCCTTTGCACTCATCACCCCAAATTAGCTAGGGGTAATGTTTTGAACGTGTTTGGAAGTTGTCGAATTTTCATGAATATATTCATGAATATATTAATGTATTTAAATATTCCAAAATTAGCATAATTAAATAATTGTCGGAATCGAAATCCGACTTCACCGTTTAATTAATCACTCCCAAATTAGCTAGGGGTGAATTTTTGAAATTTGTTTGGAGTTCATTTATCAAATCAAAATTTTTAATAATTAAAAAAAAAAATAGAAATGAATAATTATTTATCAATTTAAATCCATTCTCTTTATTTTCTTCCTTTTCTTCTTCCCTGGCTGGACCCCACTTTTTTGCTCCATTAATCTAATATTTTTTTAAAGCTTTCATTAATTAAATAAATTAAATTAAAAGTCTTAAATAATCAATTTATTTCTTTCCGTTTTCCTCCATTTATTTCCTGCACTGGACCCCACCTTTCCTCTTTCTGTGGTTATTGTTTGGCGCCCCTTCCTCTTCTCTAAAACATGCAATTACTATTGACTCTCTCTCTTCCCCTTCCATACTTGATGGAAAAATTCAAGGGAGAGTCATGCTCTCATTCTCCTTTAAATTGAGGCTCATCCATCTCTTCCTTTCTATTTGGCCATTAGCTGAGCTCCCCACCTTCTCTTGTTGTGCTGCTATTGAAGGATTCTTCAAGCCCTCAAGCTTTCAAGGAACCAACCAAGTCTTCTTCTTCCATTTCTAAGGCCAAGGTACCATTCTTGATATACTCTTCCTTGTGCTATCTTTTCATGTGGTTTATTAAAGCATTCTAAATGATATTTCAGTCAGTCATTGAACAAAGTTTAGGGTGATCATCGAGCTCCAATCGAACTCCAATGAGTCTAGTCGAAGCTCGTTCATCCATTAATATCTAGTCGCAGTGCTCACGTCTCGGGTTGACTCTGCCGTAGCGCCTAAAAGCACCGCAGCGCGCCACAGCGTCGAAAACCGTCGTAGCGCCTGAAAGCGCTGCAGCACGCCGTAGTGCCCAGAACTGTCCGAAATTGCTCGGATTTGTGATTTGTGATTTGTGATTTAGTAAAATTAAGCATTGTATGAATGTGTAGGTGAATTTCAATGGGAAATCCACCATTTTACCTTAAAATATCATGTTCTAAACAAATAGTTAGACAGAGAGAGTAAATTAAGTAATTGAAGATCTTCTTCGTTTGAGCATATTAGACTTTAGCGGTAGTTGGGAAGATCATCTTCCATTAGTGGACTTTGCATACAATAACAACTATCAATCCTGTATTGGAATGGCCCAATATGATCTAGTTGAAGAGGCTAATAAGAAATTGTAACACGCCATTGGCCTGGACTGAAGTAGGACATGATTAATTATATGGATCTGATCTAGTTGAAGAGGCTAATAAGAAATTTCATCTGATAAAGAACAAAATTTTTATAGCTCAAGATCGATAAAATAAATATCATGATGCTAAACACTGAATGCTAGAATTTCAAATTGAAGATATGACAAATCTAAAAGTGCCCAATGAAAGTCATATATCATTTTAGCGTGTCTAGTAAGTTAAGCCCGAGATACATCGGACCCTTTAAATTATTAGAGCGAGTTAAAAATTTTTCATACAAGTTAAAACTTTCTGAATATTTGGCGATAGTACACAATGTATTCCATGTACTTTCACTCCGTAGATATTTACAAAATCCATTCCAGCAACTGTCCATAACTTTTATTAAAATTCAGCCAAACATATCATTCATAGAAGAATCTATCAGAATTATAGGTCGGGATAATCGTCAACTAAGAAATTGAAGCACACCCATAATAAAGATTCATTGGAAAAATCATAATGTCAAAGAAACCACTTGGGAAAGATAAAAAATTATGTAGAAAAAGTATCCTAAATTATTTAAGAACCCTAATAAATTTGATCTCCTTATTTTTTTCCTTTGAACTTAAAAATATAATGTGATGTCAAGAATGATATCATTTTTAAGTAGGGGAGTCTGTAACAACCTAAGTAGTTACTAGGATAATTAAGACTATCCGACTAAAAAATCATGATCCCAACTAACTTCAAAATTAGGGCAAACTAAAAATACAGTTGGATAGAGTATATTTTTGTGATCGTAATGCCCAAGCTGGGGAGAAATTTAGAAAATATATAGTAGTGAGTTAATTTTTGAACTATTTAAATTCAGTAAATTGAAAAAATTAAATACAAGTTCAAATTTAGCGATTTTAGTGTCCTTGGATTATGAACATTATAAAAAGGCTACACAAAATATTTTGTCAAATTTTGAGCTCCATATTTACCATAATTAATTTTTCAAGTTGTTATCTTATGAAAATTAATATAAAATAAAATATTGCACCAAATCAAAAAAATTGGCGCATGTGTGCTCATCTTATCAAAATACACATCCGTGTCAAATTACATTATTTTTTTGGAAATATTGAAAGAGAGAGAAAGATGATAAGAGATGAGGAAGAGAAAGCTAAATTGAACACTCAAAGTATTTAAAAGAAAGAAGCCAAATTTCTAATAATGAAGGAGAGAGAAAAAGATAAAAAAAATCATTAAATTTTTTATATAAATACCCCCTCCCCTTCATTCCTCATCATCACATTCCTCCCCCACTTTCCACTTCTTCCCTTCCCTCTTTCCCCCCTTCCACTCTCCCTCTCTCTTCCTTAGCCATCACTGATTCCCCCTGTCGACCACCAGTAAAGCCTCATCAACAGCAAGATAGAGTAATAAATGAGAAATAGATGAAAAATTATCTATTCTTTTCATTTCTTCTTCTTCTTTTATTAATAATAATAATATTTTTATTATTATTATTAATGTTTTTATTATTACTATTACTATTATATTTCCATTTATGCAAATTTTCTTTCTTTCAATATATGTATATATTTTTTAATTTCTGCAACTTTGATTTCAATCATTTTCTTATATATATGTATGTATATTTTCTAAATTCTGCAACTTTCATTTCAGTCATTTATTTCTACAACTTTTATTTTTGTTATTTTCTTTTATATATTTATAAATATATATATATATATTTATAAATATATATATATATTAATTTCTAAAACTTTTATTTTAGTTATTTACTTATATATATATATATATATATATATGTGTGTGTGTGTGTGTGTGTGTGTGTGTGTGTGTGTGTGTGTGTGTGTGTATTTATGTAACAACCCTAGGTTATTACTTACCTGAGTTTTTAGCTTAATTACATCTTAATTATCATTCCATTAAGCTTATCTGGTCATTAAAACTTAACCCTAAAATTTTGGTATTCAAAACTCAATTCAGTATTTGAAATATTTTAATATTTAAATTAATTAAAAATTTTAGATATTTAATTTGACCTCAGAATTGAAATCTGATTTCTCCATTGCACTCGTCACTCTCAAATTAACTAGGGGTGATATTTTGGAAATATTTGGAAGTGATTTTTTCTCGAATATTTTAATTATATAAATACCCCAAATATAAAATAATTAAATAATAGTCAAAATCAAAATCCATATTCTCCATTGTGCTCGTCACCCTCAAATTAGCTAGGGGTGATGTTTTGGAAGTATTTGAAAGTCGTCGGGTTTTCGTGAATATTTAATGTATTTTAAAAACCCCAAAAAATTAGAATAATTAAATTGATTCATAAATTAAAATTCGACTTTACCATCGAGTTCCTCACCCCCAAATTAGCTAGAGATGAATTTTTGGGAATTTGAAACTCGTCCATTAATAAATTAAATTAAATTAATTAAAATTTACCTAAATTCATTTTATTTTCCATTTTCTCTTTTCCTCTGGCTGGACCCCACCCTCTTGCTGCATTCGGTGCCCCTCTTCCTCCATTTTGGGGCAAGCAAAGGAGCCCCTGCCATCTTCTCCCTCTCCATTTTTCTGCAATCTCCTTCTCCCATGTTTGTGATGGGATAACTCAAGCTCATCCCATTCAAGAGCTATGCCTTCCTCCATATTTAAAGAGCCCCTCAGTCCTCCTTCATTCAATTTCTATCAAGCTCCTTCCTTTCTAAGCTCATTCCTAAGCCAAGGAAGAACCCTCACCCCTCTTCCTTATCTTGATAGTAGTAGAAGAAGAAGCTTCTCCTCTCATGCTCAAGCTCCCAAGGATCCTTAGAGAAATCTTCCATTTGAAAGTCTAAGGTACCTCACATTTCCCCCATTGGTTGATCCAATGGCTATTTTATTTTTGTTCTTATGCTTATTTCACATCCTTAAGAATCTGTGGTTTGGATATGGAATACATTAGAGCCCATTAAGATATAGTAAATTTTAGGGAAGAAAATCAAATCTGCAAAAAATGATTTATGTATACTTAGACTTTTAGCTTCATTGTTTCCATTGTTAGAACAATCATTTTGTGTTGATTTTGGTATCAATGGAAAGGAATTGGAAAAATCTTTCTATCGGTATATGGCACCCCACATGAGGTGCCCTAAATCAAGAGTATTTGGGTTCAAAAGGGGACACGTTTTGGTTTTTGCACAGGCAAAATCACCATCAAGCGCTACAGCGCGTCGTAGTGCCTGGCTCTCGGCTAAGAGGCGCTACTGCGTGCCGCAGCACTCGCATCTAGTGCACCGTAGTGCCTAGCACTTGGCCGGAGGATGCTACAGCGCACCGTAGCACCCAGCACTTGGAAAATCTGGCACCGTAGCGCGCCACAGCACTAAAATCCACCATAGTGCGCCGCGGCGCTGAAATCCATCGTAGTGCACCGCAGCGCCTGAAAAAGCTGCAGCGCTCCATAGCGCCTGAGTCTCGGGAATTCTAGCGACACAGCACGCCATAACGCCTGACTCTTGGTCAGGGGGGCGCAACAGCGCACTGTAGCGCCCTGGTCTTGCAACGGCTAGCGCCATAGCGTGCAGAACTACCCAGTTTTTCCCAAATTGCATATTTTTCGTATTTTAATGATTCCAAGACCTTAATCATGCAGAAATATATCAAAATCAAACCTAATTTTAATAAAATTATTCTTTGAATAAATATAGAGATGATTTTTAAATCCATGCTTAAAATGCTTAGAAATATATTTGTTTATCTAGATTTAAACTCTGAATTTCATGAATTGTTAAATTCAGGTACCAACTACTGTAGTTCCTAATTAGTTAATGGTAGCATTCAATTTCCAATTAATATTGTTAGTTTATCATGTGATCTTAGATTTATTAAGGCAACATTAATTTTAACCTTAATCAACCTCAATTAGCCTCAAAGGAAAGTCGATCTATGTTAAACTTCTTATTTTGGCATTTATTAATCTGCATGAATTCATTCAACTCTTGTTGATTTTAACATTTAAGTCTAGACTAGTAAATCATAAGTTCTTAAGCCTTATAATAATTCATGTGATTTATAATCTTAACTTAACTTTAAGATCTTGGATCCTTAGAAGTTCATCATTTTAATAAATCCAGTTTGAATTGAATCATCATATTCTTGAAATTCTTAATTATTTGAATCCTTTCAAATCCTTGAAGTTGTTTTAGGTTGATTCAACCTATAGAATAATGAGATTATTCAATAAATTAAACTTAAACCTTATATTCTTAAGTTTTTATTTGATTTTTTTATCTTATGACAACTAGATTTAGCCTTTTTATAAGATCATAATTCTTTTAATTTTTCAGCTTCTAAGATCCTCTACTTTTAGAATAAGTGTGGGTGTGAACCCTTAGATCCTTATAAAATTAGTACCTATAATTCAGGTTTAAACCCCAATTTAGAGTTTGGACCTAGAATTTTTAAATCTTGATCAGCATAATCAAAATTGGGTTTGTGCTATCAATTTATAATAATTAAGTCGTTGATTATAAATTAACCTTTGTAGTCATCATTCTGATTATAAATTAGAACTTGTTAAGTTCTAAGGTTAATTGTGTAACAACCCAGGTTGTTACTTAGGTCAATTAAGACCAATTTAAGTCTTAATTGTGGTTTTAGTATACTAAATAAGTCATTGAGAACTCATCTCTAAGATCTAGGTCAAATCATGAATCAATTTATCAAATTTGGATTTCTGGAAAATTCCAAAATCATAGAAATTGACTTTTTATTTTAACCTTAAATTGAAAATCTGACTTCGTCATTGCATTCACCACTCCCAAATTAGCTATGGGTGATATTTTGGATGCATTTGGGAGTCGTTGGATTTTATCTAATATTTTAATATTATTTAAATACCCCGAAAAATCGAATAATTAAATACTTGTCATATCAAAAATCCAATCATATCATTGCGTTCCTCACCCCTCAATTAGCTATGGGTGATTTGTTGAAAAATTTATGACTACATTTAATTAGTTAAATTTAATTAATGAAATATGTATAAAATAACTTAAATAATAATATTTCATTTTAAGTAAACGGTGCCGTCTACCCACTCTCACAGTTATCCTTCTTCCGCTGTTCGATCTCACTGTCATTATTGACCGTCTGATTCGATCGAACGGTCCAGGAATTCTCTTCCCCGATTTCGTTGCGCGTGGCTTACGCAAGCGACGCGCGGCGTGTCGCAGCGATTCAGCCGCTCCATATGACTTCCACCGCTCGTGGCCGCCGCTTTAGGACTAGTATAAGACCTCTGGAACCCCGGCTTTGTTCAAGTTTGAACCCTGAATACCGGTACCTTGAAATCAAGCTCAAGCCTTCCCTGTCGTTCTTTTGAGGTACGCTCCATTTCCAAGATCTATCCATTCGATTTTCAAATTTATCATTTGCATGCTTATTCCCACTTATGGATTGTAACAATTAGTTGTCTGACAGGTCAATTGTTGAATCGATTGCGTCAATTTGTTAACATAGCCACAGTACATATCATTAAAACGGGGGAGCCGCGACATGATCAACTAGGGCTAGCGATTTCGATCAAACTAGGCCACCATAGATCTTGATTTAGCCACCTACGAGTAGGTCACACCTAGACCTATCCAAAGACGTGCGCTCCTGGTCGAATCACCGCTAGCAAGGCCTCGAAACATCAAGCCCTAACTCCCTGCCGCGAGTTCGAGAGGAGGAAGACGATGTCTTGGGTCGGGACGGGTCGACCCGGGCCCAACCCATGGCCCAGCCGTTCGGCTGAACTGCCTTTGGGGCCCGCAAGCGCGAATCGTTCTTCTCAGTTGCGCCGTGTGTCTTCCAAAGGACACGCGTCAGTATCCCGTGGTCCGTAACAAAGGTGGGGCCCGCGCTTATGTCTCTGTGCCGTTTGTCTCATCCGAGACAACGGTGGGTCCTACCCGTCTGTCCCGACCACTTACAATCAAATGTGTGGCAAGTGCGGGACCCACTCCAGGCACGTCTACCAGTAATATTGCACCGCGTGCCTGATGGAGGGGCCCGTCATCCTCTGCACAGCCAATCCCCGCACGCCACATGGGCATGGGACCCGCCAGCTGTCTAAATCCCGCATAAGGATTAATTATAAATAATATATATATATATATATATATATATATATATATATATATATATATTAGATACCAAAATAAATACCTAATAACTCCTCTAAAGTTGTACATATATATGTATATTCATACATATATATATATATATATATATAGTTATAATTAGACAAAGGAATAATATTAAGTAATTGGAAGTGAATGATTAATTAAAAATTATTGGAAGATGATAAATAAGTTAATTAATTATGCAGAGAACTATGACAATAATAATGCTAATGTATATGAATTTAATTTAATTAATACCTAAACTTTAAATATGCGTAACTTAATAAATATAAGTCCAAATCATACCAACAAATATATCAAATTTATTAAAAAAAATTCAAAGAATTTATTGGTGCTTTAAATTTTCTATTTGGATCAATATTTAACATAGTGGCATTTAGGATCCCTAAATTAACCCTAAATGACACCAAAATTCAACCTACCATAAATTTATTGTGTTTACCCAAATATATCCAATATGTGTCTCAAAGTAATCAGCAAACCCTAAGGATTAATCTGTTTGGATTAAATTTAGACTAATCACATTTAGGACTTAACCCTTATTTGGTCAATTAACCCTAAATCTTCAATTGACCATAACTTGGTAAATTGAATTCCAAATAATGCAATCCATATATCAATTTTGATTAGGAAAACCTACCTCACAATAATTTATAAAAAATATTTTAGATCCAATGGTTAGATTGCTTAATAAACTCTAATTACTCTAAAACTTGATTAGTAAAGATTAGTAAATTTAATGATTCAAATTAATTAATTTAAGTTTCAAAGAACTCCTAGAGTATATTAAAACCTAATGGTATGGTTGGTTTAGTGATTTGGTGATTAATTTCACTAATCACTCACTAATCACCCTAAACCCTAATTTGGCCATAACTTAGCCAATTAGAGTCCAAATTGAGCCTAACACTAGTCAATGTGATCAGTGGATCATTTGTGATCTATAACCACTGATTTTGCTCAATTTGGACATCAATTGACAAAGTTCAGATTTTTGATCCTTAATGAAGAAACCTAAAATTACTCTTTTACCCTTAAGCTTGTATTGGCTATAACTTAGTTAATACTTATTAGAATTTAATAATTTTAGGTTCAATGGAAACTTTAGATAGTAAGAAATAATAAACTGAAAGAAAATTTAGATTTTATTAGGCCAAATTTCCAAAATACCTATATGAGTCAAATTTGTTAATTTGATCTCATGAGGCTTAATAATTACCCAAAATTGATGTAATTTTTACCTAATCTTATATTAGACAGTAAGAAATACTTTGCCACTAAAAAATTTAGAATTGGAATCCTATATCAAAATTTGATCTTTTGAACTCGTTAGTAGGGGCAACATTGTCATTTTGCCCAAATTTAGGGTTTAACCTTCTAAAGCCCTAAAATCATATTCTAAATAATATAAACAATAAGAATAATGATTTAGATCATAATTTATGTGATTTACAATTTAATATGAACTTTGATAAAAATCTCATTTTTATGTCCTTAAGGAAATCCTTAAGTAAAATTTGAGCATTCTTTCCTTCCTTAATCTTCTTATATCTTTTCATAGGTTCTAATAATATTAGTTAGGATGTGAGTTTGAGAGATACTCTTAGTAATTAAGAGCCTTAATTCTTAGGATTATGAATAGATCTTAGGCTAGAGTTCATCTATTGAGTAAATTGGGTTACTCAATAGGTGGAGACTTGAGTTTACTAGTTTGTATATTTTCCTAGTTTATTTAATGATTATTTAATCTTTAAATCTTAGAACTAAGAATAAAAATCTATCCTAATAAGTTAATTTATCAATAGGATTTGCCTTAACATAATCTATGAGATTTGGGTTTTAAACCTTAGATCCTTAGTTATACCATTTGGATTAAGTGATTAAACCCAATATTTAGAGTTTAATTATTAAATCTTTCATCTTGATTGATCAATCAAGATGGGTTGGGATTATGATAAAACATTAAAATAGGATGTTTGATTTATTATTTAACTTGTTTAGTCGACATTGATTTAATAAGATTAGAACCTGATCAGTTCTAATTATTTTCCAACTTATAAAGTCATAAATCTAAGTTACACTCGATAGTAAGACTTGGAGGTCCTGAACTTATGTAACTTAGAGTAGATAGAACGATTAAATTAGATAACAAAGGGATATCACCTGTGTCCTAGTAGAGTCTCTTGTTCACTTTGACTTTGATGCTATGCTTACCTTCTTTTGAGCCTTATACTTTGTTCACATATACTAGACATAAGGCATCTGAAAAGTGTTTCATGTCAATTTTATTTTGCATAATAGTATTTTTATATGTCATCATCACTATCATATTAAACATATGATTAGTAGAATGTAGCCTAATTAGTATGTCTTTTTCTGTACCCAAACTTTAGTCCATGCCAAACATAGACCTATGATCGGCTAGGGTGGTATTTATCTATCTAAAGTAAGTCTAACCAAGCCTAGGCCTAAGACCGACTAGGATGGTATTCATTAGACTATAGACTTCATACTTTACATCCTTTTCTTCCTTTTATTGACATTATTAATTTATGTATATTTCTACTTTAAAATTATTTATCTTGTTTCAGTCATAGTAATTTCAGTTCATACTTACTATTTTAATTTACATTTTAGTACTTCCTTACTTACTGTTCTTCAGCATTTACTAGCTTTACTTCTATTTATAGGATGCTAGTTTTGCTTTTTGTTTACATTTATAAGATGCTAGTATTACTGTGGCACCCCACCCCTTAATTCACATAATTAAGTTAAGGGGTAGTGTGTCACTCTGGCTAACCCCTCACTTATCATTGGATTAGGATGAAATCCACAATCAACTTAATAAGGGAAGGAATAGCACAGACTCAAATAATAAGTCACTATCTAAGAAAATCATACAGAATGCGGAAGCGATTTAAAATGAAAAATATACAAGCATCACAGTATAAATAGAAAGAAATATAACTCAGAATATAAGTATAAAAATTTAAATACATAGTCAAGAGTACCTGTATTATTATATTAATTTAAAGTTTAAGTAATGAAAGTAAAATGCTCTCATCCTCACATAAAATAAAGCTAAACAATTGCTTCTTCCAAAGGCTCCTCCTCTAGATAAGGCTCCACACCTAGCTCCTGATCGTCTAACTGAAGCGGATCTGCCATTATCGATTTCACAATGTAGGGCCCCAGCCAAAAAAAAAAAATCTTGTGTAAGATAATTGTCTAAATACATTTTAAGCTGATAAATTTTATGTATTTTATAATATTACCATTTTACAATCTCTAAGCAACAATTATATCACATATGGGAGTAACTAGCATAACAATATGAAAGGAAAAGCAATAAACAACATTTATAACTTTAAGCAAAAAGGAGGCTAAGACATGCCTCAAATATAAGCTAAACAGAGTAGGCGTATATAAATAACTACACAAGTGTTGAAAGAAAATACTATATCATAAACATGTCGGTGATCAAAACAAATATGCAAATTCAATAACTTAACTCAGCATTGATACATATAATAGCAGCAAAATTCTAACATCCTAATATATATAAGCTGAACAAAGGAATAGTTGACTGAATAAAAATACTGAAAAGTAAGCCAAGTATCAAAACTGCACATGAATCTGAATATCTGTGTACTAACTGCCATATCAAAAAAATTGGCCAATCTAGCCCATATATATATATATATATATATATATATATATATATATATATATATATATATATACATATATCCATCCTCATAGCCTTTTTAGACTAGGATAACATATCTCGATCATACAGTGTGATTAAAAAAGTAGATAATACTATGCAATATCTTTTAGTTATTTTACTTTTATTTATGTGGACAATTTTAGAAACAACTAAGGAGTCAAGCACGTCTGCAAGACTAAATGGGTCCTAAGCCTAACACACTCTCCTCAATGAGTAGTGTTAAGCATCCTGATCTCACCTTACCGCTGTCCATTAGAGTAAATGTGCACCATAATCCACCATAAATTGAACACAAATACAAATATTTTTCTAATTTTCTAAGTTTTCATTTTCATGCAACAATATTTTATTATATGACATGTCCAAGGAAAATGGCTCAAACATCAAGGAATGCGTAGCAACAAAATGTTAAAAGTAAGCAAGGGACTCTACTAATATGGTGATATCATTTGTTTTCTAATTTATCCATTCTAACTATTCCAAGTTACACAAGTTCATGATCTCCATTTTCCTACTATCGAGTGTAACTTATAAACTCATCCTTATAAGTTAAAAAGGATTAGAACTGATCAGGTTCTAATCTAATTTAATCAGATTGATGACTATGAGTTAAATCAATAAATCATACACCCTAATTTTGTGAATTTAGACATTCTATCTAAGATCTGATCAAGATCTTCTAAACTATAGATTATGGATTAAACACTATGAGAATTGGGCTTAATCATATAACATAAAAGGTTAAGACTAAAGTTCTAGGTTTTATTCTATTAGTGATCTACTAATTAAGGCAAATCATATTAAGTAATCAAATATAATAGGATGAATCTCCTATCTTACATCTAAAGTTAAAAGACAAAATAATCAAAATAAGTTGAAAAATTCTAAAAATTAAAAATCCAATGTTTCACCCATTGAGTAACCCATTTACTCAATGAATGAACGCTAACCTATGATATAGTCCTAGTCTTAAGAATGATCCTTAAGTGAGGTGTAAAGATCCTAAGAAAATACTTAGAAGGATTTTCAAGTATCTGACAAATTGACCTAAATACTGATTTTACTCACTTAAATGATTCTAATATAGTTCTAATGTTGGTTTTAATATTTTAAAAGACTAATTCAAGGTTAAGGGTGTTTAATCTAAATTTTTGGGCAAAATGATAATTTTGCCCCTACTCAATGATCTAAAAGTTAACTTTTGATTTAAGGGTCTAAATTTAAGTTTCTTGATTCCAAATGATTCCTTACTGTCTAACTTAAAGATAAACAGTAAGTATGCTCAATTTGGGTGAGAAACGGTCAAGTTATGACCAAAATGATGCTAGGGGTATTTTAGTTATTTTCTAAATTTCTAGTATTCAGATCCTAAATATTATTTTAGTTTACTGATGACATTAAAATTCTAAACTAGTTAGCATCTTGAATTTTCAAATTTGGAGTTGAATTGACCAAGTTATGGCCATTTGAATCCTAATGATATTTTGGTCAATTTTCCCTAAAGTCAACTGTGAGATCTAGGGTTAACTTTTTATCCTGATGTCCAAATGAGAAAACTAATACTACTACAGTGATATGACTATTCTCCTGAGTATTTTAAGACCCATATTGGCTATGTTTGGATAACTAGGTTATTACACTTTTAAGTTTTATTTAATTTTAATTAATTTAATTACAATTCAAAAATATAATTTGTATTACTTATTATTTATTCCTAAAGTTAAATATTTTTCTGTATTTATTAATTATATTAATTATTATTAATTAATATTAAGTATTAATTAATTTTTCTATTATTTAGTTTATTAATTAATTAACATATTATTAAATTATATTTAGTATTAATGTAATACTTGATTAATTATTTATCATAATTATTAATTAATTAATACTTAATCTATTTTTAATGGCTGAATATATTAATTAGATTATGGCACATTTGAATCTTAATTATCCTAAATCGCTCATTGTTAATAATATTATTTATTTACCTAATTTTGTTAACTATTAATGAAGACCAATTAATAATTAATTGATATTTATTAAGTTTACTGAATTTGATTAAGCCACTGTGTATCAGTAATTTAATCTACAGTTAACCTAAATTGATATTAGTTAACTAACTAAAATTAATTAATTAACTACTAAGTTAATCACTACTATTTAATCTAATTTAGGTTTCTATTTAAACTTTAGATACATATATAGGTATATATATATATATATATGTGTGTGTGTGTATAACTTATAAATATACATATATTATATATATATATATATATATATATATATATTTAACTTATCTATCTGTCATTATTTTAAGTTAATTATAATTAGTAGAACCTTATTTATTCAATTATGGTTTACAGCAGCCAATTTATTATAGGAATATATATATATATATATATATATATATATATATATATATATATAAAAGTACACACGAATATGTATGTATAGCCTACATCAAAAATCTGTATTTGCATTTACTCAACTAATTTATTTGGTTAGGGCACAACAACTACCATATATACACATATCTATGTATTTGAGTAATCTAATTAATCCTAATTGATTTATATTAATACTATTTATTAATATGAGTTTACTATTTGTTAACTATTTGATTATATTTATAGTATCATTTAATTATAATTAATTAATCAAATTAATAATGATTACTGTTTAGTATTGATTAATCATGGGTTACTTAATTACTTACTGTTTAGTTAATTCTATTAATTCCTATTAATTAGATTAATCAGCATTTAATTATATTTAACTTATTACTATATATATATATATATATATTAATTATTGTCTTATTAGTATTAATTATTATTTAATTAATAACCTAACCACTTCACTATTAACAGAATTTTGAATTTAATTCTTAAGTATACACAATTGTATATATATATATATATATATATATATATATGCATCTCTTTAAAATTTATTAATGACATTAATAAGAATCATTATTAAAAAAAAAATTAATTCATATGCACAGAAAATTAGAAAAGACAGATTTTATTACAGAATTTTTTTTTTTTATCTCACAATATCACAGCTATAGTCAATCTTATATTTTTATGAAAACAATCAATCGCCAAATTTAGGAAAACTACATTTTTATTTTTCAATTTCAATCGAAATAAATGTATTCTCTAAATGAAACTTCTACATAGTGCTTTGATGTATTATTTATTCACTGCATGACGTTTTATAATTTATATCACACGTCAAATTGTATATAAATTAAATTGCTAAATGTGAAATATTGAAAACACAGTTTTGAGGGAAGGATTAATTCGTGGCTCATTAAAACTAAGAGTAGTGCTTTTGAAGAACTGAAACACTCATATGCCAAAAACAAATCCTACCTTCTATGATGCTTCCATTGAAGGACAGCTTATATGTCCGAAGAATTGTACACAAATTGCATGATATTAATAGCACCAAAATGCACAGACAAAGAAAGAGATGAATTATGTTCGGCTTTGACAAACTATTATAATTCCAAGCTCATCATAGAAATGCATAAAAAGTGGAAAATATAGAAAGTCGCCTAAATTATAGATTTAGGGTAGGGAGGGGTACTTAAGCATGCTAAAGATATTAGATTAAGTTGAAACAAGAAGAATGTGGGAAGTGGAGTACCTCGCCGGCGACGTTCGTGGAAGAAGACGCTTGGAGGGAGGTTCGCTGGGATGAGAAGAAGGAGAGCTGCCCGCCTCGATCGAGAGAGCCGACTTGATGGCGCTAGAAGAAGCTCTCGGCCAAGTCGAAAGGGAAGGAGATGGTTGCTCTCGGCTGGATGGGGTTCGGCCTATGAGGTGGAGAGGTGGAAAGGTGGAGAGATGGAGAGGTGAGAGATGGAGAGGAGCAGATTTTGGCTGAGAGAAAAAGGAGTAGGTTTAGGTTTTGGTATTTAAGAATCTATTTAAGGCAACTCTAATCAAAATTAGCCATTGGATTTAAATAGGGTGGCTGAAAATTCTTGAGCCCAGATCGATAGCCAAATAAACTCCAAAAATTACAAACTTGGTACCGAAATGAGCGTCTCGACGAGACAAACGCAACCATCCAAAATTTTTTAAATTTGGATAAGTATTTTATTTTATATTAATTTTTAAAGAAAAAACTAAAAAAAATTGCTACGATTAATCCGGAGCTCAAAAATTTGCAAAACTCAAAACATAGCATCCTTATATGATGCTTAACTTAAATATAAAAAAAAATTAAATTATGACTTATATTTTATCAATTATCAATTCTGGAAGTTTAAATTTCCCGAATTTATTTAAGATGATTCGGGATCCCAATTGTGCTCAAATTTTGGTAGAAGGATCCCCTCAATATGCTTTACTTGAGTATATTTTTATTTAATTTTTTTATTTGACTTAAATCAGGATCTAAATTTCAACTTAATTTGATCAAATTCAAGTTAAATTGACAGGATAACAACCTTGGGTTGTCACACTTACTTTTAGTCACTTAATCATTTTGCATGTTCATTTACTTTTATATCAATTAGCATAATTTTGGATTGATCATAAGCATATTTATGATGTATTTTATTTCTAGTCACTTATTTTATACTTACCTAACATTGTTGCAATTATTATGAAGGAGGTATGTGTACTTCCTGGTTGTTTAAGTTATAAGCAAATTGTTTATAGCTTTACTTATTCTTTCTTATGTGTTCTTGCTCTTATTTTTATGCTTTTGTATTTTCTTGTTTATGGTGATATCTAACAAACTTAATAAATTGATTTCCCTAAAATGTACTTAGATATTTTATCTAATTAAGATTTTTTTTTGTTGGCTGGGGTCCTATCATTGTGATACCGACAATGGTAGACTCTAAAATTGATTTCCCTAAAATGGTAGACAATTGTATTTTCTTGTTTATGGTGATATCTAACAAACTTAATAAATTGATTTCCCTAAAATGTACTTAGATATTTTATCTAATTAAGATTTTTTTTTTTATTGGCTGGGGTCCTATCATTGTGATACCGACAATGGTAGACTCTGACTATTTGAGTTTGTAGAGCTTTTAGGAGATCTGCCTTTGGAGAAAGAGCGTACAACTGAAGATTCTTAGTTTTCTTTCTACATTGTGAGGAAGAGTGATTTATTTCATTTCTGCTTAAACTTTTAAATCATGTTTGAAATAATACATGGTTAACTTTACTTTCAGCACTTTACTTATTCTGAATTGTTGTATTTATATGATGGATGGATGTTTGTACATATGCTTCCGCGCTCTGCTGTTCTTGTATTTTCATTTAGTAATGATATCTTTGAGAAATGACAAAGTTCTTAATTATGATAGATTGGATGTATGCCTAATCTAATTATAAGTAGGGACCTTATTATTTAGATGACCCCTCCACCATAATCATGTTAACTTAAGAGTTAAAAGGACCACGGCGGAGCAAGGCTGTCACAAATTGTAAGGTCGTAAATCTGGGTTTGTACTGGAAAGATGGATATTGGAGATCCTAAACTTGTACTATTTCAAATTATATAGAACAAATTAATTTAGATAGCAACAGATATCACATATGTCTAATTGAGTCTCTTTCTCGCTTGATTATTATTACTTCGCATACCTTATGTTTTGAGCTTTATACTTTGGACATAAGAGTTTAACATGGAATATTTTGATGAATATACTATGTCAATCTTGATTGTATAATACCTCATTACTTAAATTAGTAATTCAGCTTATTCAATATATCCAGTTCATTCAATTTTTTTAGTGCTCAATTCAGTAGTGTGTATTCTATTTAGTCTGCCTCTTCAGATCAGTACTTTTGCAATAGAATAGGCCAAACCTAGTTCTATAGTTAGCTAGGATCGTATTCATTTGCTTCTATAAGTCTAACCAAGCCTAGCTCTATGATTAGCTAGGATAGTATTCGTTGGACTCTTTTTCGGTTTTGTGGCTTTGTTTAGCCCATTTCTGTTATGGCAGTACTAGTTTAGATACATTTCTCTATTTTAATCTTTTAAGTCTAACCAGGCCTAGCTCTATGATTGGCTAGGATGGTATTTATTAGACTCCCTTTCAATTCAACAGCTTTGTTTAGCTAAGTTATATATATATATATATATATATTATCAATTATTTATATTTTCTATTCTCAGTTCAGTTTTCAATTCATTTCAGTACAATTATTTCAATTCAGTACTTTTTAGTTCTATACTTGCATATTTTAGGATGCTAGTTTTCCTTGTTTCAGTTTCTTTATCTTCAGTACATATTTTCTTTATGCAAATCAGCACGTATTTAATTGATCATAAACATGATATGATGAGTTTACTTTCAGTTCTTCCAGTTATTATATATATATTTACTGCCTAACCTTGGTTGCAGCTTTGAGTTGAGGTATGCTAATTTATATATTTCATTTTGTTTTAGTTATAAATGCTTAATTTATAAATGTACTGCTCTTGTTGCTTGTTACACCTTAAATACTTGCATACTTAGTAAAATGTGATATCTTGAATATTTAGTCTTATTTAATCTGCCTAAAATATACTTAGATAGTTTGTCTAACTGTAAGTTTTTCTCTTTCTTAGCTGGGGCCCTGACATTGTGATACTGACAATGTCAGATTCGGAGCTATTCATTGAGGTTGCTTCAGGTGAGAAGTTAGTTCAGGAGGAGGATCTTTCTACTGCAGAGACTTGGCTAGTTTCTATTTTTACTTGTGAGGATGAAAGGGTTCTCTTTCATTAAATCTTATTTGTAATAATTAAATATTATGGATTTTTTTTTTTTTTTTTGCATTTTCATATTAAGCTAAGTTGCTATCTTTTCTTTCCTTTACTATGATATAATGTGAATATTATACTCTTATCTGCTTCCGCTACTTTGATATTTTGATGCTTGACCTCCAGTTCCAAGTGGCAAGCCTCTCAGCTAAGGCGGGTTAGGTTTATACCTAACACAGCTATAATTGGGAGGGTTATTGCGTGGGGACCGTATTCTTCATAATCATATTGATTTTAGTATTAGCATGACCCCGGGGGGAGGGGCGTGCGGCGCCCCACAATATATTTCATAATTTATGTAACTTTTATTTTAGTCATTTTATTTTTTTATTTTTTTCAATTTAATATATATATATATATTATTTATAATAACAAATTATTATTTTTAATATATACTGATAAATAAATAATATGATATTAATATTAATACTTCTTATTAAAATAAAATGAATGATATTATTTTTTTCATTTAATTATTTTATTTGTAGCTTTTGCATCACTATTAAGTCTTAACCAATTTTAATATATTTTATGAGATTTTATGCTCAGAATTTGAAATAAATAATTAGAAATCAGTATCATGGGTTCATTCAGGTTGATATCAAGTCTATATAGATTATATGTTAGGCCAGGATAAACTGATATTTAAAAAAATAAGGATACTGCACACAACCCTTGGGGGGAATGTGTAGTTAATCAAGAACTCACATCTCTGATAGTTAGATAGACGTATATAACTCCTCGATTATTCTGTAACTTTGTCCTACATAATAAATATTATATATTGTTATATTTTCTTGTAGAATGAGTGCATATCTTAAATATGTATATTTTATGTATAATCCTAGCAATTTTGCAAGCATATCCCACTTAAATATTGCATATTATTTTATTTATATATATTTAATATTATATACAAATTTTGATATTCTACAAACCTTACTTAAGCCTCATATATGACAGATCATCAGAAATCTCTGGATCAAGTCTTCGAGGATGGAGCAACTTAATGCAAACTTAGATGCTTAGTTTTCTTAAGTTTTAAATTTTTGCTTAGTGTGTAATAGATTTTGTAAAAGAATTATTATCAATATTATGAATATATTTCATTTATTATTTTAGTATTTCTGAATATTATAATGAATGTAGAAATGTGTATTTTATACGCTTCTAAATATACTGTTATACTAAACCCCGATATAATATCGAGAAGTGAGTACATAATGTTGGATTAGCTAGGTCGACCCAACGGCAGGTCGCCACAATACATACCTAGACCGATGAAGACCCCAACTCAAACCTGCCTTCCCTAACAGACATGCAAAGGGGTCCGAGCTAGGGCTTACAATCCCGATCATTCCCGGCCTCTTCACGGTCCGACCTGCACGTCGGCATCAAGCCAACATCGCTCCTGACATGCCAGGCCCGACCACTTCTGTAACGCCCCGTCCCATCGCTGTGCGCAAAAGACAAGTGTGATTCATAGTTCGGCGGCGGAACGGTGCGCTACTCAGGAATAATAGGCCATACAAGCAAAACCCATCATCCTGAATATGCTAGAGAGACGAAGCCATACTGAAGGCAGACTTGAATCCTAAGAGTAGGATCGAGAATCAATATCTAAGATAAGACTAAAATACCTGTCTTAGGTATTAGATTAGTACGTACACAAGGTTCAAGGAAGTGAGAAAGAACCCATGTACGTTATAAAAATACATTAGCATTTCCAGTATGCTGATCGCATCACAATACTAAGTATAGCAATATAACAGAGTGCGGAAGCTAAAAGCAAAACATCCAGAATATATTCATCTCAAGCAGTAGTGAATATCCATCTCAGAAAAGAGAAGTAAAAGTACATCCATAGTTTATTATAAACCATTTAAATGCAGAAATTTAAAGAGTCTATCTAAAATGCTGAAAAGAGCTAGTAAGAAAAAGTAGATGCTCGGTCCGCTACAACTCCAAATTCTCCTCTTGGGTCTCCGGTACGTCATCCTGACCTGTCTCCAAAAACTGCTCAGGATCTAGCAAATTGTCGGATCCCAAAAGTACCCCGTGTTAGACAAGAAGTCTAACACATCGAAACTAGCTATGTAAAGCTAAACTAAACATAACAAAGTATACAAGTAAAGTAAAGTCGTAACAGAGCTGAATAAAAAAAATATGTAAGCGAGGAAAACTGTAAGTACTGAGTAAACAAAACAGTAAAATGGTTATGAAATGTGACGCTATCACCGAATAAAACTGAAAGTAAAGTAAACATTATGCTAAAATAATGCTAAAGGCTGCACTGTATGCCACTGGAACAATGCTCATAAATATGCTACCCCACAATATACCACAGAACTATCACTGAAGGTTATGAGTAGTACAGTCCAAAATAAGCACAACAGTTAGGAAGTCAGTATGGTGATGCAGATGCACCCTAAAATTCCTCAGTCTGTGTATATAACATTCCGTATCTCATACTATATCACTGATAACCATGTGTCACAACAGAAGGAATGAGTTCAACTCATGCTTATGCTTATGCTTATGCTATTATATTGACTGAATGAAAGTCCCGAAATCAATGAAGAGTTTAGTAAGAAATAATGATGAATTCTAAGTCTCCACTGTACAGAATCCTGCTAAAAGGATTCTGACTCCTAATCTCTAAAGCGATGGTTGGTTAAAGTTATTTATTTACATTAAAGATCACTAGACGAAGTGATTGTATACACATATTAAATATATTCCAAGAATAGAGTTTTTATCACTTAGTTTGATTAAGCCACCCTAACAAAGTGATCTTCATTAGGAGGCACCATCCGATAATGATTTTGTATCTCAAGCTAAGTATTAAGTCACTAATCTCATAATCATACTTAGTGTCTTAAGAAAGGTGAATCCTGTTACTTAGTTTATTTGAGCCATACCTATTGAAGCGATCTTCGCTAGGAGGCATTGCCTGATGGCAACTTGTCTTTCAATTAAACTAAGGAATGGGTACCCATTTAATACACTCTTAGAATCGATTGATTTACTCTAAGTGAGGTGATATCCGCCTAAGCCCGCAGGATAGCAACAAAGATAAATCTCACTTAGAGTGACTCATCCAATCTCGAATATTACTGGAGACCAGTAATATGGGTATACTATACTACACCACCCAATAATCATGGTTCAATCAAGTCTAGTTAATAGAACAAAGATTTTAAAAAAAAAACTACAAGTCCTGAACTAATCGGCAAGTCCTATACAAGGGTTCACCAATCAAGTGTGATCAAGGATCACTTAATATGGATTCTACCATAAGAAGAAGTATCTATTCCAATGCCTTAATGGATTACTACTACAATGAGAGTAGATCAATTTCTAAGGTGGTGGGATCTTCTACACTTCTACCTCAATGAATCATACAAGGCTTCCTACCTCATTATGGCGCCCCGCACCCTAAATCCGCCAAGGATTAGGCTAAGGGTGGAGTTTCACTCTGGTTAACCCCTCACTTATCATTGGATTATGATGGAATCCACAATCTACCTAATTAGGGAAGGATTAACACAGAATCAATCTAATAATCACTATATAAGTAAATATACAGAGTGCGGAAGCAATAAATGACATCCAAGCATCACAATATAATATAAGTGCAAAATATATCTCAGAATATAAGTATATAAATCCAAATGCACAATCAAGGGTACCTGTATTATTACAATATTTAAAGTCTAAATAAAAAGGAAATGCAAATGCACTCATCCTCATAATAAATCTAAGGACTAGATATGCTCTGGTCCGAGCAGCTGCTCCTCCTCTAGGAATAGCTCCTCCTCATGTGCTGGATCCTCTATCTGCTCTATGCCTGCCATTGTCGGTTTCACAATGTATATAATATCACCACTTTACACAATTTTCCTAAGCAACAATATATAAAGGAGCAACTGGAAATACAATAAGAAAGAGGAATAGCTATAAATAACATTTATAACTTAAACAAAGGAGGTTAAGACATGCCTCAAAAGTGAGGGAAATAAGGTAAGGTATATAATATAAGTAACTAAATATATGCTCAAAGAAAATATTACATCCTAGTACATGCTGGTGATCAAATAAAATATGCAAATTACAATAATAAATCTCAGCAGTGATACATATAAATAGCAATAAAATCTAACATCCTACTGTATAAAAGCTGTACAAAGAAATAGCTGACTGAATAAACAATGCCAAAATATAGCCAAATACTACAACTGCACATCAAACTCTGTATACTGACTGTCATATCAGAAAAATTGGCCAAATTGGCCCATATATATATGCATCTAAATCTGCAAACATACTGAACATACTGCATGACTGAAGAGGCAGACAATACTTATGCAACATATTTTAGTTATTTTACTTTTGTTTCTATGAATAACTGTTAGAAACAACTGAGGAGTCAAGCACATCTGCAAGACTATATGGGTCCCAAGCCTAACACACTCTCCTCAATGAGAATGTTAGGCATCCTGATCTCACCTTACCCCTATCCATCGGGGCAAATGTGCACCATAATCTCCACAAATCGGACCCAAAGGTAACTGTTATCCTATTATTCTAAATTTTTATTTTCATGCACAAAGTTATCTTCTATGAAATGTCCAAGGAAATAAGCTCAAATATACAAGGAATGCGTAACACAAAGTAACAAAATAAGTAAGGGACTCTACTAATATGGTGATACCATCTGTTTTCTATTATCCGTTCTAACTATTCCAAATTACACAAGTTCAGGATCACCATTTTCCCACATATCAAGTGTAACTTAGAAATTCGTCCTTACAAGTTACAAAATATCAGGACTAGCTAGGTCCTAATATATCAAATCAAAGTCGACTATAGAAGTTGAGTAACAAATCGTTACGACCTAATTAGTAATTTTAGACGTTCTAACTAAAAACTACTAAACTATAGATTATGGATTAAACGCCATGAGATTGAGCTTAATCACATAATCCAAAAAAGGATAAAACCTAAGATCTAAGTTTTATTCTAAAAGTGATCTAATAGTTTAGGCTAACCCTATTAAGTAATCAAACTTAATAGGATGAATCTCCTATTTTAGATCTAAGGTTAAAAGATAAAATAATCAAAAATAAGTTGAAAAATTCTAGAAACTATTAAAACCAAGGATTCATTCATTAAAAAACCTCATTTTTCAATGAATGAAATCAACCCTATAATCTAGTCCTAATCTCAGGAAGGGTCCTTAAGGTGTAGTGTTAAAGACTTAGGAAAATTCTAAAATCTGACCTAACTGATAATTTTACTTACTTACATGTCACTAATATGGTTATAAAGTAAATTTTAGTGTTTTAAAAGACTAATTAAAGGTTAAGGGTATTTATTCTAAATTTTGGGCAAAATGACCATTTTGCCCCTACTTAAGGTCCGAAAAGTCAACTTTTGATTTAAGTGTCCAAAACGAGGTTTCTCTTTTCCATATGATTTCTTACTGTTTAACTTGAAGATAAACAGTAAGTATGTCCAATTTGGACAAGAAATGGGTCCTACAGGTTCAAACTAAGATTTTTGACTTAAAGGCATTTAAGTAATCTTCACTCTACTGAAACCTATATTTTTATGCAGTTTATTATTGGTGGTTGTTCAAAGATTCTATTGAGTCCAAGAACACTGAATTCTGAGTCCGATTGACCAAGTTATTGACATTTCAATCCCTAAAGTAATTATATTTTTCTATATTATTAGTTCAATTTGATTATTACTCAAGTTATACTTAATTAATTAAAGCATTCAGCCATCATGTGTATTTAAATATAATTATTATTATTATCCAATTAATATTTATTTTATTATTTTCATAATCAAATAAATTAATTTGGTATGTTCATTATCTAGTTAATGAGCTTAAAATATTAACTAAATCAATTGAATCTACTGGTTAAGCTAATCTTAAATACAGTTGAACCAATTTGATTAAGTTTGTCATTTGCAATCAATTAATTCACTATATTATTAATCCTAGTATTTATTCATCTAAATTGTTACTGTCTTAATATAAATGTATATTCACCTAAAGTTTTCTATTTATATAACTGTATGTATTTAATTTAGTATTAGTTTATTGTTAATACTACTTACTAAAAAATTTTTAACTTAATTTAATAACATTCATTTAGTTTGATTTATCTTTTTTATTTATTTATAATTACTTATTAGTATATATGTATTTATCTATATGTTTATAGTTGGCCGCTTTCATTTTATTAGTTTAAAGAGTATTAATTAGATTAAGTTAAATTACTGCTTTATAATATAAATCAATCTAATACATTTAACTTAATCTAATTACTGCTTAATCAATCTAATAAATCAATCTAATACATTTAACTTATATATATATATAAATTTTAATTAAACTATGGGTCTATCAGTTGGCATTTAGTTGATCCTAATTAAGTCACCACATTAGATATTTGAATCCTAATTCCTAAATCAATATATATGTTTTATTATATAATATTAATTATGTTAACTGGTTCTAGTTTATTAATCCAGCCGCAATATAACCTCTGACAACTTATCTAAATATATGTATATATTTCTATGTGTACATATATATATACATACATATATATACTTTTTAGTTTATATATATATATATATATATATATATATATATATATATATATATATATATATATATTTACAATTGGCCGCTTTTAATTAATTAAATTTCTGTGTGATAATATTATTTAACTTACCTAATGTTAATAAAATTTTCTGGCTAATATTTATTTGTTGTATTTACATCAAATAATATTAACTAAACTCTTAAGTAATATTAACCAACTATTAGCCTAAGGTTTCTGCTTTGCATATTGCACTGATTAGTCTTAATAGTGGCCAATTAAATAATTATCCTAAACTATACACGTGTACGTATATATATATATACCGACTGTGCATACCGATTAATATTTAATTAAATTTTATTGTACTTGATTACGTTAAGCCACTGTAATATCAACCTAATTAATTTACTAACTTAATTTTAATAATTTCATTATGATGTATTACCCATAAGTGCATTTAGGACTATACAAACTGATTATATATGCCTATAGGTTCAATTTAACTGATTACATATGTATACATATATATGTATATTCATTAACTTAATCTATACATTAAGTTGATCGATTTAAATAATGTCAAATCATTTTGATCTAATAATAGCCCTTTATTAGCTAATTATATCATTAATTAATTTTAAGGTTTATTAGTTTTCTGTTGTATACATATATACTATACAAGACTAAGTACTTATATTTGAAGGTTCTAACTAGTTTTGACAACTGCACTTAATTCTTAACTCCTTATTATACTTATTGTTATAATTAAATTTAATTCATAGTTAATAAATTGTTATTTAATTATCATTAGCTGAATTAACTTACTGCTTGAACATACATCTTATGTGCATATCGTACCGCATACTACACAAAAACTCAAGTTATCTCATGTCCATTGGTATTTTGGTAAATGTCATTTTGGATGATTTTAGGATATAACTTAAGAAAACATTTATGAGACTATTTTGTGATAATAAATCAACCTTAAATTTTGCTTACATTCTTATCTATCATGATCGCCTTAAAGAGACTAAATTAAACAAATATTTTGGTTAAAATAAATTTGACAGTAGCTTGCACACAATTGTTTCATAATGAAAATAAGCAGCATATATTCTTACGAAGGAGTTTATAGGAATCACATACTCAAAGGTAAACTATAAACTTCAGATGGATTATCCACTTGCCATCTTAAGGGATGCTAAACATCTCAGAATATTTAAAATGCATATTTTCTTAAATTTCAATCCGATCATGTAGCTATTGTTACCATATATGAAGAAATAATGATGCGTTGACATCTTTTCTTTTTACTAAGCCCCATGTATTCCTCTGTTGCAGATCCTGGGAGACTGACTGCCTCTCTCAAACAAATTTTATGCCAAACTAACCGTAATTTCCTTCTGAAAAGAAATTGCATGAGATCGTTCCATATGTTTTTATGTCTGCGTATTATAATATGTTGATATAAATATTTATTCCATCAATTAAACATTTCATTGTTGACTTGGATCTTCTATTAGCACATTCTCTTCCATAAAGATCCTAGATCAAAACTATTATATCTTCTATTTCATTATTTCTTAACATTATTAACTGGTAGATACCTCTTTAATTATACTACCCTATCTTTATTCTCTAATACAAAATCCTATCATGCTTTCATTGTTTAAGTCAGTGGTCTCAATCCTTCGAAATTGAACATGAAATTCGCTAGCTTTAATAGTGGTAAGTATATAATTTATGTAATTTAAACTTTTGAGGTCTGTGCATTGCATATTATAACTTATCTTACTCATATTTTTGTAATAAGTTAAGAGTCTGAAAAGAAAGAAAACAAAAACATTTGTTGCCCAGCAAACATTTGCCAAGAAATTCAACAAATCATTCATAGTTTCGCACACCTTTTAATTTCAATTAAAAATGCTTTAAATTGTGATCACAACAGTGAATTACAGTGAATTACAGCTATTTGATTTAATGGTAAAATAAAAACTACATCAATATGGGGTGGAACTGTGAATGGGACAGTGTAGGGCAGCTTTGACGATGCCTTTGCAACACATCATCAAATACGAAATAAATAAATCTATCAATTTTCTGCATAAAAACAAAAATAATGCTCTTGGTAGCTATACTATTTTTTTTTTTCAAGTTATGCAATGCTGCTCATATTCTACATTCCCTACTAGAAGACAGTGCTTGCCGATAGAGGCAGCAAGGAGAAAATATGGATGTTATTAAAGCCAGCCAATATGACACCACAGATCTACTGATCTAAATATTGTATTTTTATAAGAACTTGAGTGTTAAGCATGCAAGAAAATGAAAGAGATGTGCTTCGAGAACATACTCTTGAACTCAACACATGGAGGAAATCTGAATGGAGTTATAATGGAACTAACTAACAAGAACAAAGCATGCACTTTCAATCATACTTGAAGGATAATGGGGGGTACCTGCTTGCGTCGGATGAAAGATCGGCAGCTCTGTGCCGAACGGGGAAGGGGGAGCAGCCGCAGCGCCAATGAGGGCGAGGGCTGAAGGCTCGGCCGCGAGGAGAAAAGTAGGGGAGCGGTCGACTGAGGGGAGAAGAGACGCTGTCTTGGCTTGCGATTGGAGGGTTCGGCCATGGGGATTCCATCCGAGAGGAAGCGGCGCAGCCCATAAGGTTTCGGCTTTTATCGGGCAAGAAGGCAGAGATTGCGAGGAGGCGAGGCGACGGAGACTCCGATGAGATGACACGTAGCGCGCGAGGAGAGGCGAGGAGGAAAGTGCATCGGCCGATCGAGGAGGCGTGCGAGAGGGGAGGGGTTCGACTCGCGATTCTTAGGGCAGAGGATCGGGAGAAAAAAAAAAGAAAGGGGAAGAAAAAAATAATAATAATAATAATAATATAAGTATTTATATTTGATAATTAAATTAATTTAAAATTTTCTTAATTTAATTAATTTATTAAATGGTTTCAAAAAATCACCAATTATTCACCCCTAGCTAATTGAGAGGTGAGGAACGTAACGATGAAGTCAGATTTCGATTCCGGCAAGTTTTTAATTTCCTCATTTTCCGGATATTTAAATATTATTAAGATATTCGTCAAATTTTGGCGACTTCCAATTGTCACCAAAACTTCACCCTAGCTAATTTGGGGGCAATTAGTGCAATGGCGAAGTCCGTTTTTCGATCGGAGGTCAAAATAAAATAGGTCAATCTCCGAGGTTCCTGAAATTCCCAAATAATGAGTTGATCCGTTTGACCTCTAGCTTAGACTGGACTTTAGTGGTTGACTCATAATGACTTAAGTAGCACTTATAATTAAGATTAGGACATTGATTAGTCCTAATTAACTAAGGTAACAACTTGGGTTGTTACACTCATGATATATGAATTTAGGTCTTTTAAATAATTTAAGATGATCTTATGAAGAGATACTCAAGATCTCCCTTCCAGGTGTTGATATTAATCTCATAGGTTCTGTTTCATAATTAGGTTTAGAAAAAATTAGATCAGATGATTAAGTCATCTGATCACACTCAAACTAAGATTATGGGATCTAAATCAGGAATATTTTTAAGACTTAGATCACTTGATTAATCAATATGATTTTATTAATCTTCTTATGCTAGTCATCTTACTTAAGAGAAAATCAGGGATCTTAAGGTTTGATTCAGATCAAGAAGTCACATAGGATTATTATTAACCTTAATTTATCTAATTCAAATGTTTAGAGTCAATAATAAATCAAATGCATTATTAGAAAATATTCAATTCATAGTTTTGAAATCAAATCAATTAAGTTAGGGTTCTCAAGGATTTAGATTCTACTTAAGTAGATTAGGGTTTGATCCCTTCTCATGCCTTAAATAAGGTCAAGTATGTGTTTAAAGATCAATGTCAAATCAGTAAATTAATTATATATTATTGGTGGCAATCTCAAATCTAGATCAAGTCTTAAAAGCTTGATCCAAATCTTAAGATTTCTTAAGTTTAATTAAGATGTTTAAGATTTTAAATCTTTGAATTTACCAAGTATACTTAATAATCTTACCTAAATTAACTCACTATACTTAACTTACTGTTATAAGTTAGATTAACAATTAAAATTTATAAAACAAAGGGTACCTAATGCTAATCAAACCCTAATCCCAATCAAAAAGGCTTAGCACATAAGTATAAATCCAACCATTCAAATTACATGATATTTGGCATGCAGGTTCTAATTAATCATACAAGTAATCAGAGCCTAAGTTTGCTAAGATCTAGTGAGGATAAACCCTATAATTTATAAATCATAATTTAACAAAATTAGAACATAACTAAAATTATAGAACTCAGAAAAATATTCTATTTAGCACATGCATTCTAATTATCATAAGTGAACTAATGGCATCCTAAACATGCAATTTAGATAAGTAAAATTACTAATTTACACTAATCAAGATCCACTATAATTAGGCAATAATTAAATATTTAACCATCAGATGCATGATTTTATTTTATATTTAGGTTCCTGAGATTTTTCTGATCATTTTCATGTATAATATTATAGGATTTAAGCCAGAGGATTAAAAGTTATTTAAATAATACATTCTGTATTTTTATTTAATCAAAATCCTATGATTTGAATGATTGAATTATTTTCCTTAAGGAAAATAATTCCAAAATTCTGATTTAATTAAAACGGCTCAGCCCAAAATCAAAACGCGTGGGTTGACCGGGGCCCGGGAGACCCGGCACTGTCGCATAGCGCGGGTCGTGGGTCGACCCGGTCCGCACAGTGCCATCGTCCTCGCTCCGTCGTCCCGAAGGAGGGACCGATTAGGGTAACCCTAATTGTCAAATTCTGGCGCATCCAGCCCACGGCTCGGCCAGAACTTGATCGATACACGATCATTGTGGTCAGACATGTCGATTGGGACTCGAAGCCCCTTCTGAGACGGTCTGGATCAGCCAGACCTTACTCACTCAAAGACTCCTCCATTGGAACTACTATGGGGAGATAATTCTCCCCACAGAGGCCATGCCAGACCCTGGGCTCGGTCCCTGCACCATCAGGGAGGTGAGGCGGATCGAAGCCCTCTGGTCTGAGGGTCTGGGGTGGTCTGGATCGCTGGGTCCTTACTCGACCGAGGCGATCCTTTAGAAATTCAATCCGATCGATTGATTCGATCGATCGGGGCTAACCTAGATCTTAATCTCGATACCCTTGGGTTCGAGATGACAATACTGACTCAGGCGCGTCAAAAGGAACAAGGCCCGAGCCTCATTGGCTCGAAACCGGTAAGACGGATACCTGGTTTCGTCGGGAGGGCTTGCAGATGATGCAAAGGGGATTGCAGGCTAGCCGAGCTTCCTTGAGCTTCACCGAGAGTTCCTGAACTCCAGGAGACTCTCCTATTAGCGGTACGCGAGCTCGGGAACACCTGGAAGAATCTTCAGCACTTTGAAATTTCAGCAATGGCGGCGACTATGCAGAGGGCTCAATTGATCAGCAAAGGGTTCAGGGAAGGTTTGCTGAGGCTATTTATAGCCTTACAAAGGTGTGGGGAAACTTCTGGAGGGTTGGCTTGGGCTGGAGAGGCCCGAGAGGTCGGGCCTTGGCCGAGCTCTTGAATTTCCAATTCGAGCTCGGTTGGGTCACGAGGCCCTACTGGGAGCTCCTTGTCATAACGGGAGGGATCCCAACGGCATGCTGAGGTGGCGCGGGGAGTGGGGGACAAGCTGGGCAGCTGGCAGTATGGGGATTCTCCCTGTCGGGTGCGCGATCGGGAGGTAGACGAAGATCCACAATGCCGGGTGCCTCGGATGCCGTCTGATCTATCGATCAGATGGCGCTACGGCTGGGATCACTCGGATCCTAACGGCTGATCGCGGGAGCGATCCTGGCCGTAGGATCCAAAGGACAGATCCAACGACGGATCAGCGGTTCCGCGGGATCGAATCCTGACCGTAGATTGAAAAGGCAGAACGGTCAGATGCGCAAGATCTCGCTGTCGCGTGCCCCAGGCTCCGCAGCGGATCGCCCGTGGTCCGCACAGCGGATCCCGGCCGTTATTTTAGTTTTATGGATATTTTTGTAAATATGAATTAATTGGAACCCTTATGTGCAATTTAGCCAATTTAATTTAAATTGAATTATGGCCCAAATGAATTCCAAATTGTACCAAATTTTCACACTTAGCTAATTTTGGGGTGAGGAATTCAAAAATGTAATCAAATTTTAATTCTGAGATCAAAATATTTTGGGTCTAGACTAAGGCATCTAGATTGATCAAATTACAACTTTTGACTTAGAGAAGTCCAGTGAGCTTCAAATCTTCTAGATAGGCTTAAATTGATGATCTAAAGGCAATGATACTAAATATTGAATTTAAGCAACCTATATTTTGTATGGTAACAATCTAGGGTTGTTACAACTTCATCTAGCATCGCTGGTAGCCCAAACCAAGTGATGCCTTAGGCCCAAAGGGGAGAACCCGGCCATCACTGTGGGGCACTGTGGATGGCTAGTAGATTAGGGTTAATCCGATCACTCTTGAGCTCAATTGACTTCACGGATCTAATGTTATAAATTTAAAATAGGTTTACAAAATGGAAATGACAATAATTGTAAAGTGGAATGCAAAATAAGGGTGTACCTTCTTCATCTTCTTCGACCGGATTTAGGGTTAGGCTTTGCAGCGACGGGGGACCTAGATGGCTCTTTGGCACCTCATGAGCTCACATCAGTTGGATGGAAAAGAACCACTGGAAAAGAAAATTGAAGAAGTTTTAGATGCTAGGCAACAATAGAGGCACGACAGGGATCCATCATACTCCCACATGGCTGAGGCAGGCGCACGATTGCTCATGAGGATGAATACGTACAAGGAGAAAATCTCGACCGTCAGATCCAGATCTAGTTCTGACAGCCAAATCGGATAGATCGCTTCACAACTGTCTAATCATCTGCCCAAAATGCGCGTCAACTAGGATACCTCGATCATGCTACTTCGTGTATGGAGCTTTACAGTGAATCTTCACCTTTCAAAATTTAGGCCGTTGGAATTATAAATTTAATTACTAAATATAAATAATCTAATTACTTTAATTATTAAATAAATAATATACATTTATTTACTCAAAATTAAATAGAAATGGACTCCAAAAAAACCCAAAACTTCATCCTTACCTAATTGAGGGGTGAGGAACTCAAAAATGCAATCAAATTTTTGATCAAAGGTCAATTTAATTATCCTATTTTTCTGAGTAATTAAATATTATTCAAATAATTGGGAAAAATTCAACGACTTCCAAATATTCCCAAAATACCACCCCTAGTTAATTTGGGGGTGATGAGTCCAATGGTAAACTTCTATTTTGATTCTAAGATCAAAATAAAATAGGTATTTTCAGAATTATTAAAATAATCTGGAATATTTGTTAATCGTAAACGATCTCCAAATTACACCAAACTTGTGAAGGCTCCTAATGCTATTATAAGAGTACTAGAAGTGAAATGGAGCTTATCAAGTTTCTCAATATAGAGTAACAACATTAGGGTAGTTACATATGGTGCATAGATGCTCTTAAGCGCCCAACAGACAGAATGTCTGGCGCTCAGGTGTGCTCAAACACCCAGCATGTAGAAATTTTGACGCATAGGCGTGCTCAAGCACCTAGCAGACAAAAAGTCAAATGCTCAAGCACTCCTGAGCAGAAATGCAGGCACTCAGGTGCACTTAAGTGCATGCTAAAATGTTTACCCATGCATGGCGTGTCAAGGATGTTTACGGCACTATGAGGGCTTGATTTAGTGTCTCATATATATTCTAACATGATGGTTTGAGTTAGATGCGTGCCAAAATCCTGTGGGAGCTTTGAAGGCGAGAACCTTAGAGTGAGAACAAAAAGAAATCTAGGAGAAAAGATGAAGAAGAAGAAAAGTTTAGGGATGTGAATCTCGTGTTCCTCAAGGAGTTTGTTAAGTTCTCTGCAACTCTGTAATCTTTTTTTACATAGTGGATTTTTTGTGCGGTGGTGTTGCTCCGTGGCTTTCCCATTCCTTAGTTTTTCATGTATATTCATTATGTTTACACATACACTTAGTATCTGGGATTACTATTTATACTTTGGTGTTTAGCCTTATATTTATTGGCATATTATGAAGAGACCTAAACTAGCAATAAATAGGGGTTATCACAGTTAGCAATCTAGGTTATCTGGGTCACTACAAGTGTGGATAACTAAAATTGTCATTGCACATAATCGACGGGCTTCACGGTGTGTATAATTCTGAAATGATCAAGGTGTGCATAATCCCGATCAAACTTATATTTATATTATTATTTTCTCTATTTTCTTATTATTCAAACTTTCATTTTTATCTATATTTTATTTCTTCATAATCTATTTCCCTTTAGGCTATCAAACACCACTCCGATGAAATATACACAAACCCTGACTCCCTCCACTTCACTATCCATAATGCCCTCAAATAGTCACCAAAAATTTTATAAAAATATTCTTACGAACCCTGACTCCCTTGCATTTTTTCGTCCATAATGCCCTCAAATAGTCACCAAAAATTCTATAAAAATATTTCTTAAGATCCATAATATTCTCATAAAAATCATCCGAAAGTTTCATCTAATTTCGACTTCATTTGACCAATAAAATGACTTCCAAAGGTTGAGTAGTCATTTATTTACTCATAATCATTCGCTTCAACTTTGCCCCACCACAAACTCTTTCAATTGAATTACTAAAGTCAAAAGTAGACAAACTTAGATTTTCTAGAAAATTGACTATTAGTTTGCATGTGGAAAGCTACATTGAAATGTAGGCACATATTCATATCATTAGAAATTTTGTTCCGTAGTATTAATGTAAAATAGCTATCCAATTAGATATTATCATTCCTGGGAACCTTATAAAGTTGTAGAATGTCTTGAATGTATTGATGTTCAAGTGTCTCAGTAGAATTAGCCATTTGAATTTGCACAAAAGTGCATGAACAATCTACCACAAGCCATTGTGATCTATTCTCATTTTCATTTTGGAACTGGAAACTAATTAAGGAGGCTACCAAGTTTCTGAAGATCCTTATCATTTTCTATCAAATAGAACATGTGGCCATAAACTCTAGTATCTACATCTTTATGCTAGGCCACTAGAATGACTAAAATGTTTAATCTTTTAATGGATTAATAGCCCCATAAGATAAAGTTACATGGAGATGAAATGGTCTCCAACTAAAACAAAATAGGAGGTGAAGATAAGTGTCTACAATTGTCATTCTCTCTCCCTTTTTAAGTGAAGGTACTATTTGCTAACTGGAAAATGACATTGAATTTGAAGAAAAGTTGCACAACCTACACATAAATGATAGATCTTTGGTTCTCAAGGTCTCATGGATTGCACCTATTCTTGTACAGTGAAGTTATTCGGCAGTAGATCATTGGCATTGTCCTCAGCCTCGTTGTATAACAAAGAAAAAATTAAACAAAAATGTGTGAAAAAAATTAAATTTGGTTATGAACATTCTACGGTACTAAAGAAAATAACAAAAAAGTGTGAAAACACATGTTTTCATGAAAAAGTAAAATTTGGATAGACTCACTGTTAAAATATAAAAAGAAAAATATTTTTTTATGATAAAACACATGTTTTCATAAAAAAGTAAAATATTTTTCTTGTCTTTATTTTGTATATGTACACATGTGAGAGAAAAAGAACGAGGCGCAGAGAATCGTGCGGTAAGAAAACTGCGATCAGAAAAAAGAGAAGAAAATTGCATAAATTTTGAGAAAAAAAGTTAATTTTATTTTTTTAAAAGGACCATCTCCTTGGCTTTGTTGCTTCTCTAGTCCCTCTTTTTTCTCCCAATATCTCTCTATTTGTCACTCGATCCTTTCCTCACATCCTCCGAACTCGATGACGTTTTCCTCTCCTCGATTGCTTTCACAAGAAGTTACACCTCAGCTGCATTTTTTTTTTCAATCTTCATTTTGATCATTTGTGGGTTAAGCGCTCTTTGGCTTTGATCTCCCATCGGCCTGTAAGGGTTAAGCGCTTCTCGATTTTGATTTAGTTTCTCACTTCAAGAAGTTTAATAAAAGTTAAATCAGGTTTTTCTTCGGTTGGTTACAGCTCATAACTTTTTTTTTTCTTTCTAAATTGATTACTTGGTGTTGGATTCTTTTTTTTTCTTTCATCAATTAGATATACCTCCCCATTTTTTAGAAAGAACTGAGAACCTGAGGAAAACGGACTGACTCTCCTCCCATAATTTTAGATTTCTTCTTGGAAGGATCTCAGGTGAGCAGATTTCTTTTATCATTTTTCCCCCTTTTTTCCTTGGCGTTTCTTTTCAAAGAATGTTCAAAGATTACAGTGATTTGTTGCGCCTTTGTAACATTTTCTTGCAATATAAAAGCAGTTTATTGTAATATTACATAAAATATTTTGAGAAATTTTGGACTTTGTTCATGTCATCTTATTAAAAATTCTTAACTTTTTGTTTATCTCTTAAAAATGTAATTAAAAAATATTTATTTAGATTATATTTTCTATTGTAACATGGTAGGGGATCTGTGTTTTAATAATTGTGAATTCTAAATAGTAAATTGTGTGAATAAAAATTAAAGTAAGAAAATTCAACATATGCGGAAGAGCAAGCCCAAGAGACAATTCAAATGCTTAATTAGCTAAGGAAAATGTTTTTACGTGATGTTCAAGCTCACATCTTTATGAGTTTCGATCTTTTATCTAAGCAAAATAATTTTTTTTAAATTCTTTTTCTTTCAATAAATGAATGACACCTTATTAAACTTGCCACAATAATTACTTTTATTGTGATTAGAAAGCTCATGTTCATGGAATTTCGTCTAGCTTCTAATAAATTTTATATATTTATCTTCTTTATTGAGCTAGCAATCATTATCTTAGGGTGATTTGAATTTTTTTAATATTATTTAAATTAATAGTATCATGCACTATCATCTTTAATGTCAATTACTTTAGTATTTTATTATTCTTAAATGATTGAATAAAATTTGCTTATATTTAAATGTATGCATATTTCTGCATCACAATTATAATATTTATTGAAAAAAAAAAATAATTATGAAACAAATGCTTACGAGCCCATAAATCTATATTGGTTATTTTTTCAACTTATTAGGACTACAAAACTATCAATTGTTTAAACCAATTATAAGTTGTTTCATCATTTGTTGCATTAAATCGAAACATTGATCCTCCTATAACAATCTATCTTTCTCACTTTCATCCCAAGCAGCCACCTAACATCCTTATTAAAACCCATACTGCTGAGGGCGTGATTGGCAATGCAACAGCGGTTGCAGTCGACAATATATTATCTTCCAGATTTGCATCCTTGCAGTTCACTCATAGATAAACATGTTTGCAGAGGCAGCAGTTGTTTCATAACCCATCAGCTTTGTAACATCAAGTGCACCTACCAACTCTCGATGACATTTGGTATTTGGACTTGGGGCTGCTAATTAGGTTTACGTATTAGTCAAGTCGGCTCATTTACTTGGCATTTAGAATTCATGAATTATGTGACTATTCTTAAAATCCCAATGATATCTAAAATGTTACTCTCTTTAAGCAAATTCATTAATGATAATATTTGCTTCGTTAAATTTCACTCCACCATTTCTTTTATTAAGGAAATCATGCTAATACATTGATGTATAAGTGTCAAGCAAAGAGAATAGTAGTTCATGTGGGAGCAATGTATTGTCATTTGGCGCCCATCACAACAAAAAGATTTCAGCTCACAGTTCTAATATGGATGGACATGAGGCTCACGAATGAGATGTTGTATGTTTAGAAAATTATCCTTTGGAAAAACAAGATGTGCAGCGTTTTTGAAGGCATTCATGGCCATTAAAAGACGTCAAAGATGAAAGAACATGACAAAAAGAGACTAATGAAAAATGGAAAAAATGCATGCACCCAACCGGCTATTGCATAGAAGATGGAGTTATTGGAGTACTCAACAAAAAATATTTGCATAGGACTCAAGATAGAATCATTCTCTATGATCAAAAGCTTTTCCTTAGAAAAACTAAATCAAATAGAACTGTTGTATTTGCAACTGATGTTGCTTTTTCTCCCTTATTTAAGCTTTAGGTGAGATCTTAGAAATTATAATAGTTGTATATTATTGAGCAGTTGTACGAGTGACTCTTTTTTATGGGGCTGAAACGATGTGATATTTTTCGTGTAATTTAAAATTGGGGGGGAAGTACTTTTACTTTTAGATCTTGAGTATATCTTAATTATATTTGAAATAAACATCTAAATTTCTCCTTTTCCTTCGGCGAAAACACTTTCTTTCATATTCCTTTGGCACTTGTGTTTTTTATTTCCAGCATTCAATGATCCCTCTACTTTTCCGCAGTTTGTGCCTCTGATTTTCCACTCGGTTGTATGCGGTTTTTTGTTTCACTGCAGTCGGAGATTCTTTGAAGTGAATCAATAATGCTGCTTATGCATGCATGGGCGATCGTAATGAGTGGAGGTATTAGAACACCACAAGCGGGGCTTTGCGACAACAATGGGAGCATTTTGTCGAATTTCTACCTTCAACGTGCGATGATCGAGCTTGATTTCAATGGAGAGATTGAAAGCAATTTCATAGCCTTTTATTGATTTTTCGGGATATGGTCAGATCTTAGCTCGAGGAGGCAACAACGTTTGTGATCGGTGCTTTGCAGTTGCATGAATAAAGTGTAGATCCTTTGAAGTGGCATCAATGGTGATATTAAAAGCAATTTCATAGTCTTTTATTAGGTCTTAATAAGTGAGTTGAGAGCACGATTTTTCTTACTTCTTTGTGCTTGATCAAATTGTAATCTTTGCTTAAGCTCCAGGTATATGAGTTCACTTATAATAACATCTTTTTATAGGTCTTATTTTTTGTTTCAATTTGGCCAAAGTTTCTTAACTTCAATTTTCTTAAACTCATCATCATTTGGAATTGCTATTCCTCAATATAAATTTTTATGTACACCCCACCCATTCATTCATAATAGTGCTTTTATCTTTGTAACACTTATATTAATAGTATACTTTTGTTTTGTTGGTTAAAGAACAAATCTAATATATGGGCAAAGACAATTTTCCAACAGCATTGAATTACAACCACAAAACAATCATTGCATGCTCCTAATTAGCTCAAAATGTAGCACACAAACATTACAAAAAACAGCTAAAGCATCTCTAAAACTCTTCAATCATAGTAACTCTTCTGTTACTCAAAGAAACAAAAAATAACAATACTATTCTCTGTTACAGCTCAAGATATAAGTTGTTTTTAGCTCTAAATATTGGTTGCTTGTTTGCCCTATTTCACTCAAATTTTACTATTATGAATTTATTTCTCATCTTATACTTATATGTGTGTATGTATAAAGAAAAAGGGAGAGAGAAATATCAAGAGATAAATTAAATGTAATTGCTTTAATTTTTATTTGAGTAAACACAAGTCATTCTATATTGCTAAGATAGGAGAGAATCAGTGGTAGGTTATTATATGGTTACCTAAACAATTACATGATCAAGATATTATTTTATTAATATTTATTTATTTATATTAAAATAATATAAATATTATTTTTAAAAATTATATTAAAATAGGATAATTTGGGTTGGAATAATTTTTAAGTCATTTTAAATAGGATTTAAATTAAAATGATGATTTGAACTTTACTCGTATATTTTCAAGCCGAGTTAAAATCCAAAATTTGCGCGGGACCTACTCATTCCTTAATTTTTCGCAGATTTTATTTTTAATTATTTTATTAGGAGAATAGCTGGGATAAAAGGATTTGTTTACCAGGTCAGACAAAGATAGTTAGAGGATATTTGTTCTAAAATATGTTTTTTAATTTAGAGAAATATTATTTAGAGCACGTTCACTTATAAAAATTTATTCAATAAAATTTAAATATATTTTAATATAAATTTTAAAAATAATATTTCTATTATTTTAATTTAAATAAAATAAAATATTAATGAAATAATTTTAAATTTTATTAATAAATTTTTTTTGGATGATACATCAATCAATGAGTCTAATTAACAAGATAAGGATGAAAATATGGCTCACAATTAAATTTCCATTTTCAGATATCATCCTGTAATATTAAAAACTTAAATACATATTGCAAAGTAAGAAATATATTTTATTACGTATATATAATAGTATCAGCTTTTTAAAATTAAAGTTTTTATCGATTTAACAAATAAATATGTATCATCAGTTTTGTATCTTATAATTACGTATATATTTTTTGAAACAATATAAAATATATTACTTAAATATATAATTTATTCTTTTCTCTGTAAAACAAGTGGTACCCATCCATCATGCATCATCAGTTGGTATGGCCATAAAATGGTGCCCATCACCTGCCTACCGCACCCAACTTTAACTTTCCAACCCACCAACCACACTTGCTTCATTAATTTAATATTCAAGTTTTTTTATTATACGAGAGACTCTAAACAACAATATTGTATATTTATTATAAATATATATTTTAAATACAAAATCATAATTATATTAATATAACTGATATAAATTAATTAAAAAATGCATCAGAATTTTTTTAGACGCTAAATATAAAAGTAAATAATATTCCCTAATTAATTAATTATGAGCGAGTGTTTCGAATTAATTTATAATTTTGATGAATTAAGAGTCAAAATCTTATCACTCAAATATAGGTCAAGTTACATAAAAAATGAAATGCTAATGGATGATGTAGTACTCAAAAAAAAATTTATTCAATTGAATTTTAATAATTTTTATACACATATATATAGACACACCTTTCCCTGCCATTTTCTTCACAAATTTCTTGTGTCTCTCTATCTCTCACCGGCAATAATGGGCAGCGCGTCGACTCCAGAGAAGACCGTTACAGGCTATGCCGCTCGAGACTCCTCCGGCCTCCTCATCCCTTATACATATACCCTGAGGTAAGCACCCATCATGAGATCGCCGCAGAAAATTGGTTTAGTTTGGGCGAATTTTGATTTGGTTGGCACTTGGCAGGCAAACCGGGGCGGAGGATGTGTTGATAAAAGTGCTCTATTGCGGCATCTGCCACACAGACATTCACCAGACTAAAAACCACTTTGGGTCATCGAAATACCCAATGGTTCCTGGGTATATAATTCAAATATATTTATAATTTCAAGAGCTATTATCTAAAATATAATCACAATGAACATGAACATACTTCATGAGCACGCAGGCACGAGGTGGTTGGAGAGGTAGTGGAGGTGGGCTCCCACGTGACCCGATTTCGCCTCGGCAACATCGTCGGAACAGGCGTGATCGTCGGTTGCTGCCGAAAGTGCGGTCCATGCGAAGCCGGCATCGAGCAGTACTGCTCCAAGCGCATCTGGTCATACAACGACGTGTACACCGACGGCCAACCAACCCAAGGCGGCTTCGCCTCGGCCATGATCGTCGACCAAAAGTCAGTCCCGCGAACTCCGTGCGTGCGTCCCTGCGTGCATAAATTGATTCGATCATTATTTTCTTGGCTGACGCAGGTTTGTGGTTAAAATACCGGCGGGGCTGGCGGCGGAGCAGGCGGCCCCGCTGCTCTGCGCGGGGTTGACGGTGTACAGCCCGCTGAAGAGCTTCGGGCTGATGGGAGAGGGGTTGAAAGGGGGAGTGCTGGGCCTTGGCGGAGTCGGGCATATGGGGGCGCAGATAGCAAAAGCGTTGGGGCATCACGTGACGGTGATAAGCTCGTCGAGCAGGAAGAGGGCGGAGGCGATGGAGCATCTGAAGGCTGACGCTTTCATCCTGAGCTCCGACCAGATGGCGATGGCGGAGGCAACCGGCGAATTGGATTACATCGTCGACAGCATCCCGGTATTCCACCAATTGGAGCCTTACTTGGCCCTGCTCAAGGTGGGCGGTCGGATCATCATGACGGGCGTGATCAATCAGCCATTGCAGTTTGTCACCCCGGCGGTTATACTAGGTGAGTTCCGCTCATGTATTTTTATTGGCTAAGTACGGTTCAGGGCCACCCTCTTGGTCAGTAGTAAAATTCAGAATCTTAACCACTAAATTGTAATACTTGACTTGATATGATACAGGCAGGAAGTCCATTGCTGGGAGCTTTATCGGCAGCATGGCTGAGGCGGAGGAAATGCTGAGGTTCTGCGAGAAGAAGGAACTGACGTCGATGATCGAGATCGTCCAGTTGGATCGGATCAACGAGGCGATCGAACGGTTGGAACGCAATGACGTCAAATACCGCTTTGTTGTTGATGTCGCAGGAAGCCTACCAAATATAAATGATTGCTAATGTATTATTGCGCGACCGCGGATACGCTATCTTCTTAAATATTAAAATTAAAGATTTAAAATATGTATCTTATAAATTTTATAATTAAAAATTTATTTCTCTTAATTCTCTAAATCTTAATTATTTATATTTTTAAGAGAAATATAAAAATTATATTGAGGCATATGTTAAAGATGATACCTGTATTTTTTTTTTTTTTTTTTTTTTTTTTTTTTTTTTTTTTTTTTTTGGGAAGTTCGGAATTAATGAATTGTCTTGTGATTTTTTTTTTATATAGTGTGAGGCTATTTTGTCTAAATTTTATTAATCAAGAAAATAAGTAGAAAGAAGGAAAAATTAAGATAAAGAAGTAAATAAAAACTAGTCTAAGTAACTTATGAATCACTGCTACACTGAGTAATAAAAAATTTAAAGCCAAGATTGAGCTAATTTTAGTTCTAGTTCAATGAATTAAAACCCGGACCAGACCGGCAGGTTCAACTGGTTCAACCGCGAACCGGTCGATCAACCAGTCCGATTCAAAGTAAAAAGCCGTTTTTAATCAAACCGAAATAAAATCGGCCAGTTTTACAGTTCAACCACCAAAGCATAAAATCAGATCGATTTTATTAAAAACAGATGCTTCAATTAAATTTTTAACAAAGAATGTTGGTAGCGCCATTGCTGGAGCTTGAATAAATTTCTTAAAGTAAAAGGACAATAAAATTTATTTACAATGCCATTATTCTTAAAGTTTCTTTTATTGATAAAAAAGATTGATATTAAAAGTTAATGACTTGAGTATTTATGTTTAGATTTCATGTTTGCTAGATTAATATTCATAGAACTTTGCAAAACTCATTGTTGGAGTGCAGCAAATAACTCTTTTAAGTTCCAAGAGATTGCATCATAATATTTTAACATTTATTGGCTTCTTTATTCTCTTAACACAGAAGAAAGCAGAGAGGCACGTTCTTTTCCAATCGCCAAAGCAAGAAGGGGGCGGCTTTGGTAATTCTGACTTGGATGGATTCTTTTCCATCGACAAAATCTTGACAAGTAAAATGCAAGCATCAAAATCTATTAAGTTCTTACTTTGAGAAATTGGAAGAAAGAGGGCTGCGGTACCTTCCATGAAAAAGTTGGGCTGATCTGCCTCCGCATGACAATTTTGCCTGGAAATGTTAAGGCTTTGGAAGGATGTAAGCTTGAGAGGCTCCTTAGCCTTTTGCTGAGGCTGAGTTTTTTTTATTAGCAGCCCTTAGTTGGCGGGAGTAGAGGAGAAGCTGAGCCCTCCGATCATAGGTGGAAGCTCCGATGATGAACGGTGGATGGCGATGGTGGCCGGCTAGCTGTTCTGCTCTTCCAGGCTTTACGCTTCTCTTTTTTGGCTTCACTACATATAGTGTGATTCTAACTGACTTTTTTGGATGATATGTCTTCTGCATGTTTTGGGTAGACGGAATGTTTAGGGGGAGGCTATAATGAATGAAGGAAGCTCCTATATTTTATGGAGAAATGCTTGGCAGCTCCAATTAACCAACAGGTTTGAATTTTTTTATCTGATGTCTGGCTTATTATTTTTGAATAATTATTAGCTGAATATTCAAATTATATACTCAAACTAAAGGTTATGCTTAGTTGATTTACAGATATACTTCTACATCCATATTCTTGAATCTTTGTTGTTGGACTGAATACATTTTCTTTGCAAAATTTGAAGACTTTGTGTTCATTATTCTTCTATCATTGCCATTTTGTATGCATATTTTTTTTATTCCTTGCTTGTGAGTTGATTATAAAATTTATAATACTTTTTTAGTAATTTAGTTGTAGTGTCTTACTTCTGTTAAGTCATATTGGGGTGATATCAAGGGTAGTTTGTGCAAGTTGACGTAAAATTTAAAAATTAATATGGAATCAACCAATTTTGCGAGGTTAAGCTTAGTAGATAGCTTTTTCTTGTTTTTATAGCTGGTTATAATTATAATTAATGAGTCATGTTGCATTGGGATGTAGCTCAAATGGTAGAACGCTTGCATTGTATGCAGGAGGTCGGGGTTCGATCCCCTGCATCACCAAGTAATATTAATTTATGCAAAAGAAAATGATTTGAGTGTCCCTTATTATTAATATAACTAAGCACTTTACCTTGCATATTGAGATGACTTGTCTGATTTAATCAATATGTTTATTAAGCCATGTAAATGTAGATTATAAAATATATATGAAATGCTAAAATTTTAAGCTACCACAAAAATCATAGATCCAATGAAAACACAAAAAATAATCTATTTTATTCAACAGACACAAAACAAGTGTTCATATAGATCCATTGAAATCTACATTTCAACGTTCAATAAACACAAAGACTTTCCGATCAATAGTTTCTCTTTCAGCAGGCAACTTTCCCAGCTTTCCTACTAAAGCTACTGGTGCTTCAATTATCTTTCATTTGCCCCACAAAGAATAGAAAATCTGCAAAAATATATATATAAAAATATCAATCAAAAGAAAGCAAATAATATAATGCAAACAGTCAAACAAAATATGAAAAATCATCAGGATACAAACAAGATATATACTAAGCAATGCTTAAATAAATTAAAAATGATGTATAAAACCACAAAGAATACTGGTGCTTCAATTTTCTCAGCTTTCCTACTAAAGCTACTGGTGCTTCAATTTTCTCAGCTTTCTTGCTAAAGCTACTGGTGCTTCAATTTTCTTTTATTTGCCCTACAAAGAATAGAAAATTTGCAAAATATATATATATATATAAACATCAATCAAAAGAAAGCAAATAATATAATACAAACTGTCAAACACAATATGAAAAGTCATCAGGATACAAACAAGATATATACTAAGCAATCCTTAAATAAATTAAAAATGATGTATAAAATCAAATCACAAATCAATTGGAGTCCGTGAATATAGCAATATGATAGACAAAGAAAACAAAATAAAACAAAACAAAACAAAGTACGAAAAATAGAGCACAAAAGCAACAAAATCATTTTGTCTAAATTTTATTAACCAATATAATAAGTACAAAGAAGGAAAAATTAAGATAAAAAAGTAAATAAAAACTAGTCTAAGTAACTATGAATCACTGCTACACTGAGCAATAAAAAATTTAAAGCCGAGATTGAGCTTATTTTAGTTCTAATATTTGCAAGATGACTGCATCATGTGGCGTAGTATCCGAAGTCTACCACCTATGATTATAAATATGATTGGAATTAAAGGAACAAATTCAGCACCAACATCTCTGAAAAAGCATATAAACACCAACCCACCATTAGCAAATTGACTATAGGAGCGACCGCATATCATCCTAATGATTCATGTGAGAAGTTTTCCAATTCTCCAGAACTCTTAAAATTAGCAGATTGCATTTAATTTCTAAAATTTGGACGCACCTAAGCTTTGGAAAAAGAGTTTTGCTACACAGTTTTTATATACTTCGAAAAAATATGGATGATTAAAATTTAAATAATTAAGTAGAATAAAAAATTATAATTAAATTTATTTTTACTTGTGTGACCCATAAAAATATATATTTTAAATCCTAAATCCTAATTATTCATACTTTTTAAGAGATATTTAAAAACCAAATAACATTTTCTTAGAAAAGTATAAAAGTTGCGCTCCCCACCCCCAAAAGCAATAAGCAACAATCGCTACTGCAGTCAAAATACAAAATTTGATAGTTGTTAGTATAATATTGTGTTGTAATTTAAAGTTGTAGAGACAAGTGAAGAACATGTGTGCATGAGTTTCTTTATCCCCATGATTAAGCTCCTTAGCTTCAAGTAAATCGACATTTATTAAACCATTGTGGAAGCATATGTAGCGATGGGTTAACAAGACTAATCCAATATTAAGTATTAACTTTTCCAGGGCTCAATCGAGGTTTAGTATAACAATGCATATAATAATGAAATAATAAAAAATATTCTATTCATAAAATACTAAAAAAATATAAAAATATAACCATCTCAAAAATTTAAATGAAACATCCATCCAAAGTTTTAATTTAAAAAAGATCTTATTAGACTGTTTCAAAGTTTCTGTGGGGTTTTGAATTTTTTCCGTAGGTGTTAATTCTCTATTTGTTATTTTGGATGAAACAATAGTATTTTATTGTTGTGATATATAAAATTATAATCCTTCTATACCATGGTATTATCTTACTTAGAAATTGATTCACATAAGTATTTTTACTAATTTAAAGTTATATTCTTGGATTTCCTAAAATTTTTCCTAAGAACCTATATCTAAGTCTAGCCGTAGATCCTTCGATCAAAATTCCATTTTACTCTTATGCTTGATTTAGTCTACTATTTGGGATTCCATATATCTTACAAATACATGAATATACTGATAAGAATAAATCTAGGTTTTGATTGCCTTAATTAATAGTATTTTATTATTTAATTGTTCATTTAGCAATTACTCAAGCTATAACTCCATACTTCTACATTTCTTACATACAATGATTTCTTTAGTCTTAATAGAGCTTTCTTTAATTTAAGTATCATTTCAAAGTGTTTGACAAGCTTAATCTTTCCTACTTACTCTTAAATTTTGATTAATGAATATTAGCACAAATAAAAATAATAAACTATATATTATTTCATTTCATTATTCATTATATTTTCCTGAGCTAATGGTCCAATTTTTATTAAATTTGAACTTAACCTCATCAAAATATGTTAAAAATTCATTGTGAATTAATTTCCTTTAATTTGGATTACATTCTGTTTATGTTTTGGGAATATTCTTACCTAAAACGTGCAGGTCAGCAGCTCGTTAGCGCATTGACCCAACACCGTGCTGAGAAGGCGGGGTTGGGGCGAAACTACCCGATCAGGAGCTCACTCAGACAACGGGGTCGGGACAAAGCTAACCTAGCCCATCCTGGACATCTTTGTCCCAACGAATTCCCTAACTTCATGAGATTTTAGGATTTCAGTTCTTAGCGACTATTACTGCTTCATTGGTCAATCTAGTTGTATATTCTCGGGTGGCTATTACGGTGGGTTTTCTTTGTGTCTAGGTTCGACCTAACATCTTCCTGGATAAAGTCTCCATCCTCAAGCGATGCTTGAGTCTCAAATCAATCACTGCACGATCCTTACATTGAGGAAATCTTTGGATCCTAAAAGACATATTTCTAGATTTTTGAGTTGTTGGAAGGTACCCAATCTTGGGTTTGTGTGAACTCAATTGTACCTCGATACCATGGTCAGACAAATTTACAAATTAGAAATCGATGACACATGCCAAATTAGAGCTCAGACCATTCACCGTGCTAAGATGCTTAGATCCCGCCCAAAAGTCCTATCGACAAATACTTCTATGGCTAGATAGATCTAGATCTATGATTTAGGTGATAGATGCACACCTATTGTAAGACCACCTTAAGCAATACTCTTAAAATCAAGGTGCATTTTCGGATAACTGTAGATTATATGATAAGAACTTCAAAGCTAAGCGTGCTCAAGTGAGAGCACTTCCAAAATAGCTAACCAAGTGGGAAGTTATCTTATGAGGACAATATTGTGAGGCTTATAAGGCCAAAGTGGGGATAGCTCTTGGATCTATGTGTGGATGCTGACGATGACGTCGGTTACTTAAGTTAGGGATATTGTAAGACCCCCTTATGTCATATTAAACATAGCTCTTAAACATCAACACACCATTTTAGATAACAATGGGGTTCATAATAAGAACTCTAAAGTTAAGCATATTTATGTGAGAGCACTCTCAGAATTGGTGATCTATTGAGAAGTTATCTTTTGAAGATAAAATTAGGAGACTTATAAGGCCAAAGCTGACACTACCTTGGTGCTTAAGAGTTTGGTATGTTACACCTCTTGGCCCTATAACTCGTCTTTGTCATAATAAAAGAGGGTCACTTGCCCTAAAAGCAATAATATTAGCTTTCTCTAGCCTCACTCTATTATTGAGGACCTATTATATAGAAATTGTACCATTATAGAGCATTCAACTCATCTGCATAGCTTTTACAGCTCAGGACATTTTGATTGGATTGAGCTAATTCTCATCTCCTAATTTCTAAACACTTTAACACTTCAATCTCCTCAAGAAAATCATACTGAAGCTCGACTTTAAAATTACATAAGCCCACTGAAAGTCTATCTTAGTGCCATCACTCTATAAAGTTTGACAACGATTCAATCAACGACTTAGGAAAAGGAGATCTTTGAAATTGCAGGGATTAGATACATTTGATTATGTAATTATCCATTTATAGTATTCATAGAAACTTAAGATAAACACCAAAACTCTTAATTTGATTAAAAATAAGTTAATTATGTCGATTGACCGAATTCAATAGGAATTAGATCAAATCAGCTAGAGTACCATGTCTTCAAGTTGAAATGCAGGTTAAGTAGTGGTTTGAGCTGCTATTGGTCTGTTGAGATTTCTCCCAACGTTTAGTCGAAAATCCTTGACATCTTGGCAGCTCAACAAGACTTTTGGACAACCTATAAAGCAACACTGAAGATAGAGGAGAATGAAATGAGTTACTGGAAGGGGATTTAAGGTTCAAGGAGTGCTTCAGAGGTGTCTTGGAGTTCGGAGATATGATAGTCGGAGGAATAAAGTGGGACTTCATAGAATTCTTGCCAAGTTAAGCTAGTTTACATGTACCTTGGTGACTCGTTAAATTCTTGGGTTTTAGCTAATTTCATTCATGGCTAATCAGCAAAAATCGGGTGTGAGAAGGACAATTCTATTGCGTGGAATCTTCATCTGTCCAGAAGGCGAGCTGAGAGAAACGATGAATAGTGCTGGGATTAATCGTAGCTGTTGGATTTCCTTGTTGGATCCAATGGCTAAGATTTTATTCATCTTAAATAATAGGTCAGGTTGTCCACAACCGTTTGATATGTTATAAATGGATTTAATTGATGCTCATGCCGTTCACAATAGTCTAATGTGTTCTTAAATGAATTTAATCGATGCTCATTGTTTTTTGTTAAACAATAGGTCAGGTTGTCCACATACGTCTAATGTGTTTTTAAATGATGGGTATTTTGATCTCTCCAGAAAAAATTTGCAAGGACATAAACCAATGGATTAACAACAACCACAGAGATTTTAAGGAGCTGAAACAGTACTGCTATAAACATAATTTTATTTGCCCAACCAACCCTTCATTTATGGATTTTATCAATAAGCGAAGAATGATAGATAGCTCGTGTACCCTTGATTAGAAATAGGTAAGCCCAAATATTTGAAGGAAATGTAATAGTTTTAAAGCCCATAATTTGATACGTCGTTCAAAATGAAAATTGTAGATTTATCCATATTATAAGGCAAACTGAATATGTGAGGAAATTTTTTATGTAATCTTCAGACAAAGTCTTACATTGCTTTCCCAATTTGAGGACATCATTGACAAACAGTAAGTGAGAGCAAGAGAAGTGATCCTTCCTAACTGGTTTGAACCTATTGGTTTCAACAACTTCTTCTAGAATATCTTACAAAGGATTCATAGCAATACAAAACAGCAAGATAGTAAGCGGGCAACCCTACTTGAGACCTCTATTAGTAGAACCGTTGATGCAAATAAGAAAATAGACATTCATAATACAACCTCGTACTCATTTGATAAATATTTCTAGGAAGTTCATTTTATACAACATATTAATAATAAAATCTATATTAATACTATCAAAAACTTTGCTTAATTCAATCTTTGCACAATAACATGAATTTTCTTACGCGTCTTATAAAACAACTGAAGGATCTCATTTGAGAGAAACAAATTATGTGAAGTTTGTCTTCCTTTTATGTATCCACCGTAGGCTAAGTTAATAAGATTAGCAAGCAGAGGATCCAGCAACTTGGAGATAGATTTGTAAAGGGAATTACAAAGAGAGATAGGGCTGATAATGTAATGACCCATGGCCACGCTAATTGTGAACAGTATTAAGATTTAAGGCAAACACTAATTTGCTCCATAAAAAAATTTAAGTAAAATATATTGATATAGATTATTTCTGGTAATTAAATAATTATAGAAAGTAAGAAAAATATTTTGATTTCAAAATACAAAAATAAATGTATTTTTAAATTCCTTACTTTTAGATTAACTAAGGGTGATAGTTTAATTATTTTTTGGACAATAAAAAGTAATTCACAAAATAAAATAAAAAATAGTTTTCCAAAAATATTAAAATTTGGCAGTATTCACGCGCGCACGCAGCATGCGATGCCTGCAAACGGTCGCAATGTGGGCACGCGCGGCTGTGGCACGCGGCAGAAGCGATGCGGGTGAGTAAAAAAAAATACATTAAAAATATCAAGCCTTTTGTCACCACGGGGTTTCGAACCCGGAGATAGGAGGGTTAGCGGTTTTTGCTAACCGACCGGGCTGGGGGTCAGAATTCCTGCATGACTAATTTACTTATATTAATTCCTGCGTGACCTGCAAATGGTCAGAATGAAGTTTATGGTGGGGACCCTTTATTTGAGTTGCATCAAAAGCTTATTCACATGAAAAAGATTCTCAAACTGGAGAATCAGCTCCATTCGACAATTCCTTCTGAAACTAAGAGGTTGCGTAAGGCTCAATTGGAGGTTTTTAATCTGTCCAACTCTCATCCTCTCTCGGAAGAGCTCCAATCACGTCTTTTATCTATTAAGCAATCTCTGAAAGATGCTATCTTTAACGAGCTCTCTTGGGCAAAACAGCGTTCAAAATCCCACTGGCTTTCTCTTGGGGAAGACAATCTGAAATTCTTTTATAATCAAATGGCAATTAGAAGGAATCCGTCAAGTTCCTGTTCGCTTCTTTAATTCCCTGCTCAATGAAACTCATGGTCACGGTAACATAACTATTTATCCTTATGCTAAGGTTGACACGGCTGCTCACAATGTTATCTGCAGGCCCTTCACAGATGAAGATATTCAAAAGGCCATATTTTCTATAAAAGACAATGCAAGTCCCGGTCCGGATAGTTTCACTGCCTTATTTTTTAAAAAAACTTGGAGTATCATATCTAATTCTATTACTTATGCAATTGGCTACTTCTTCAAGACGAGCATCATGCCCAGATGATTAAATCACACCCTCATATCCTTTCTTATTCCCAAAAGTAAAGGAGCTGATTCCATAGAAAATTTTCGGTCGATTGCCCTTTGCAACACCATTTACAAAACTATTTCAAAGCTTTTAGCAGAGAGAGTCTCGGCTCTTCTCCCGGACCTTATTCACCCGGCTTAGGCAGCGTTTGTCAAAAGAGGCAGTTATCCCATCATGTTATTCTTGCAAATAAAATCATTAGAACTTTTAATTGGCCTTACACCAAATTTTTGTGTGCTAAGATTGATCTGAGGAAAGTCTTTGACAGCATTAATAGGGATTTTATTATCAACGCTCTTATTCACATTAATATGCCGAGGCAATTAATCGGCTGGATCAAAGCTTGCATCTCTAATATTCATTTCTCTATAAATATGCAAGGCTCCTCTTATGGTTATTTTGGCTCTTTTTCTGGGTTAAGGCAGGGATGTTCTCTTTCTCCCCTTTTATTTATTATTGCAATGAATTTTCTTTCAGCTGCTATAGATCAAGAGGTTCATGATAAGCAACTTTAGCTGCTCTCATCTCCTTTTTGCGGATGATATTTTACTTTTTGGGAAAGCATTCGAAGATAACATGTATGGTTATAAAAAGTGTATTGACGGGTTTTTGGAGGCTTCGGGCCTCAGCATCAATGTGGATAAGTCTCATATTTTTTATTTAAAGTCGGTTCTTAACGTGAATATGCTTTCTGGCATATGGAATTTTCCTACTGCTTACTTTCCCATGAAGTACCTGGGCCTCCCGGTCCTCCCTCGCCGGCCAAGAATGTCTCTCTTTTCTCCTCTTATATCCAAACTCCATAACTGGATTGCGGGCTGGGCTCAAAAATCTATTGCTTATGCTGGTCGCATTCAGCTTCTCAGATTCTCGGTTTGGTCATTCCTGATACATTGGTTTAAAGCCACTCTTATCCCCATTAGTATTATTAACATTATCAAAAAGCTGTGTGCTAACTTTTTAGACCATGGTTCTCTGGACTGCAAGCTTCATACTATTGCCTGGGTGAAAGTTGCTTCTCCTACGGTTAAAGGTGGTATTGGCCTCATATGCCCCTCCAAGCTCCTCCTTAGCTGCAAAATCTCTTTATGCTGGTACTTTCTATGCAACACATCCCTCTTGACAAATTGATGGAAAAGCAATAGATTAAAGTTCAATGATACTATGAATCTTAACTCCAAAGTTGCCTCTCCCTTCTGGAAGAGATTAACTAATCTATTCGGCATCTTAAATCCTCACATATCCTTTGATACTGCTAAAAACATTTTTAATTTTCAAAATAAGGCAACTCTTACTTTTAAGGATGCTCACAGCATTCAATTTGCTGCCTAGCCTGACGTCTCTTGGGCCTCTCATCTTTGGATTAAAGGTATTAAGCTCAAACTGAAATGTTATATCTGGAAAGCTTTGAATGGTGGTTACGAAACTACAGACAATTTAAATCAGCGTGGTATAAATTGCAGCTCTTCTTGTTACTTTTGCATTACAAATGATGAAACTCACATGCATCTTTTCTTTCAATGTGATTATACTTTCTACATTATAAACAAGATTTTCCCAAGAGAAAATAGATACTTATTCCCCCCTTCTATCTCCCAAATTATTTGTGATACTTCCAAACTAAATAAGTGCAAAAAACGTGGGATAATTACAACACTGGGGCTGATTATTGAAGGAATCTGGCTTGAAAGAAACGCTCGCATTTTTAAAAGCTCCCTGACAAATATCAATTTCATCATAAGCAATATTAAGTTCAACTTGATAAGTATTATTAGCAAATGGAAGCACTTTGTCAAGTCAAATTTTTTACAATGCTGGAAGGTGGATCTTATATCTAACCGTTAACTTGTGTTGTGAATTGATTCTGCCCCCTCTCCTTTTTCTTTTTCGGCTCTGCTTCAGTTCTGCAAGGGTTTTTCTTTTTGCTGGTTTGTCGACCCTTCTTGGAAGCTTGCTGGAGATTTTGGTTATTTTTTTGTTGCCAGTTGATTTTACCTGTTTTGTCCAGAGTTTTTGCTTGAGCTTTTGTGACTCGTTTCTTGGCTGGATCCCCGTTGAGCTGCTGTTTTTTATGTCAGTTTTTCTCTCTTTTTTCTGAGAGCTTTGCTAGGTTTGGAAACACTATATGCGAAATTGTGGATTCTTTTCGATGTATTTCGAGTTATGAGCATTTGACGCATTGTAGTTCGTTGGAGCCTTCTGTAACTGCTGCACTTCGATGTCTTTGTGCTTAAATTTTTGGGAGATCTTGCTGGTTTTGGAATTTTATATGAGCAACAGTCGCCTTCTTTTCGCTGGGTCCTCTGGCTCTATGTTTATTACTGATTTCGCTGACCGTCTGGATTTCTTTTGGGGGACAATGAAGGTAAAGGATGATTTTCGAGACCCCATTCGTTGCTGGTGACTCTCTGACATTTGATACTACACCTTATGGATGCTGCCTTGATCTTCAGTTAGATGCCTAGCGGATCTTTGGTCTCAGTCGGCCTCGTTCTGGAGGAGCTGATTCCTTAGTCCCCATTTTATTGTTATTTTTAATTTGTTTTTCTATCTTTCAAATTTGCATTAGAAGTTCTCTCAAGTTACTTACATTGTCTCATTTCTGCATATGAACAATTTGTATTTTTTCTTAGAAATCAACGGGCTAAGCCCTCAAAACTTTCCAAAAAAAAAAAAATTATTTATGTTTAAAAAACGCAGAGCTATAAATAGACGCTGAATTTACACAGCGGGATCCAACAGCCTAGATCAGAGTACTATGTACTCTGTCCCCCTATTCCCCCCATGCCCGCACGCGAACTCGACACGTTGCCCTCTGTGGCTTCACAGCGCCATGTGCGGTGTTTGGCCGCCATGGAAAGGACCGCATGACGCTCCACGTATCTGTGCGGCCCAGTTGAGCCATTAAAGGATCTTAAATGAGTGTGCATTTGCCAGAAAATACCTCCACATCAGGCCCCCAATTTCGCTATCTAAGTCTCTGATTCGAGCAATCACAACGGTTGGGATCAATGGGGCTTGGCTAAAAATACCCTTAGGGGTTTCTAACATAGTCCCTTACAAACCCAAGCTTCCAGAGCTCCCTCTCGAGCTAAACTCAAGTCTCTCTCTCCCTCTCTCTGTGACTCCCCAACCCACCACCTTCGTGCCACCTCGGACCGTCCACCCAATCCTAAACCAACCCCGGGAGCTACCTCAATTTCTGAGAACCTCACAGCGTGCCAACAACCCGCGGGAAGGCACTCCTCCAAGCTCCAACCCGAGGCCTCCCCGTTCAAGTTCGACAACTTCCCAAGCCCGTGACGATCGCCTAAGCACTTCGACTCCTCCCTAAAGCACCTTCTGACGTCTAGGAGTCCCAAGGAACCCTCAGAGCCTGAAGCCCAAGCCCCAAACTAGTCGAGACTAACTAAGGAATACCTAACCAATGCTTAGGTTGACCCGAATCAAGTCAGGCCACACTCAAGCTGACCCAAACCTAAGGTGGAACCACACCAACCTAGGGAAGCAATTTGAATAAGTTCTCAAGCTTTAAACTTTGGTTTAGTCCATTAATGAGCATCAACTAACTTGAGCTAGCTCAAACTAAGCTTAAGCTAACCAAACCCGAACCATGGTTTGGAGTGGGTCCAATCCACTAGGGTAAGGTCTGACCCACTCCAAGATATTCAGTAGGGCATTGGGAGCAACATGGAGTGCACCCCATGGCCATAGTTCATGAAATGAGAAGTAGGCTTGACTTAAGCTAGCTTAAGATAGCTCAAGACAAGCCTTGGCTTGGTTGACCCAAGCAAGGGTTGGTTGGGTCAACCCGACTCAAAACCAGACTCCCCTAGCCTTACGGTACCCCATGAGATGGTCTTAGGGCTTAAAACTCTTAAAGTGAGATTGGGTTCACTTGGGCTAGCTTGAGCCCAGTCTCACTTTAAGAGTCCCAAGGTTTCCCTAAAATCTCTTTCAAATATTGTTGCAAAATATCATATTATTAATTGTTATTCACCCCCTTGTATTTTCTACTATTACACACCGCTTTTGCTTGATAATTGTAAAATATCATATTATTTATTATTATTTATTCCTCTATATTTTCTACTATTTCACACTGCTTTTACTTGAAAATTATAAAACTTAATATCATTCGATACTTAAAGTATCCTCTAAATATTGAGAATTCAAATCTTAATGATATATTTACAATGTCAGATCAAAACTTGGTGGAGATGCAGGAAGGAGAGCTTTGAGGAGTTTTGCCTAGAGCTTGAGATGCTATTTTCAGCTTTCATTTATCTTTTTAAAAAATTGCCTTGTAATATTAATGAACTCATATGCAACATCGTGAAAATATTGAATTAGTATGAATTGATAAATATTGGAATTTTTGAAACGATTTATTTTGTTTTACAATTTTATTTAAATTGCTCAATATGACTGTGCAGTTTAGAGAGCCTAATACTAAAGTAGTTAACACTAACCCAGCATCGATTCATCACAAATAGCCCCCTATAAAATTAGAATTTTTATTCTTGGGGATTAACATGATGATGAAATGATTTAACCATCTTGGCATCGAATGCATTTAAAAGAAGTGGATTACAACATTGCATACATGGATCCTGTTACATCCTAATTAGCTTTAGGGGCTATTTGGTTTGCTGACATCTCCGGTTATGTGATGTTATTTAAAGATGTCCGGAAGATGTTAGCTGTTTGGTTTAATGACATCTATTTAATGACATCTAAAAAATTACTTAAATGCCATAACACGTCGACCGACATTCAGATAGCATCACCCGACAATCTATCGGGAGAGGTAGGGTTCTTCGCGCGACCTCTTGGAGATCTCGACGCCGAGATCGCTTCCGCCATCACTGTCATACACGCTCGCCTTGCTTCGTCCGCCATCGTTGCCGCCATCGCTGCTAGATGCACGGAAGGTCGCAGACGTCGCCCGACTCCCTCTCGCCGCTTGCCGAATCAGCTGCGTCCATCGTTGCCTTCGCTGAGACGCACGGAAGGGGTTGCTTGCTTGTTGCCTTCGCCGAGTCAGAAGGGGTCGCCGAGATCGCTGCCTCCAAAAGTTTGGTTGGAAATCTTCAAGGTACTAATAAGAACTTGTGCTGAATAAAACTTTCATTGCTTCATGATGCTAAGCTGCTTTAGTGGTTAACAATAATTTCTTTTGGTGTTTGGATAAACTTAATACAATTTTTTTTATTAATTATCCTTCTGTTGGCAGTGCATTATCGGCCAAGAAATTGTTGTTTTTGTTGGTAGTGCTAAAAATTAGAATTATTATGGTCAAATAGGCATCTAGAGTTAAGATTTTTATCTTGTTTATGAATGTTCTTAGTGACACGGATAGCCCATTGTTATTGAGTCATTCCGGAGGAAATTGCAAAATAGTCCAACACCTATATTTGTTTAACCTTAATCACAAACTATTTAATATGTTAATTTTAATTCATTGACTCGTCAATCTGCTCAATTTAGTTTCTAAGCTATTCATTTTAGCCATAAAATTCAAATTAGTTTCTTACCTCTTAAAATTTGCTAAATTAAGTTTAAAAAATACAGACTGGGGGCCAAGTCCGGTTCAAAATGAATAATTGGAGGATAAAACTGCATAGATTGAACAATTGGGACAAAGTTTTATTGTTTTAATAATCTGGGAATAATTGATCTGCTAGTATAACTGAGAAATTAAATTGACAAAAATTTTACTGGTCCTTGTAGTTAAAAAGGTAAAATAAGTTTATAAAAATTATCAAGCACCTTACATGCAGTTTTATTTTCAGATGAAGTGTCATTTTTGGTTAAAAAATCATCAAACACCTCACATTAAGTTTCCATAGAAAAAGTCATTATTGTTGGTTGAGTGCTTGCTGTTCTGTTGTTGTGTTGTATGTCAACTTAGGTTAGTGCTAGTTTGTGAACTGAACATTGAGTGAGCAGGCGGGAATTGATGGTAGTAGAGGGCAAGGGGATTAATATTCTTATATTCTAAACAACAAAAGGTAGCAAAATTTTACTTTGAATACTAATTTTGAAAGTTATTTCCTGAGCCATTGCTTCAACTAAAGCAGGCAAAAAGTAACTCCAAAAATAAGAAACTAAATAGATACTAATTCTATATAAAACACAACTCTTAGAAAAATGCCCAAAGGAATATTTAAATGAGAATGCTCTTATGCAAATAGGAGAGGCAATTAACTATGGTGTTTTGCACTCATATGAAGCTTCAACCCAAAACTAGTTTGATAAACTCTTTGGCCTTCAACATACATCTAGTCATTTTTAATGTATTTTTAGCACACTAATGTTCGTATAATCAAATTTTATTTCAAATTTTTATTCAATTTTTTAATCTCATCAAAACTTGTCGTACTTAAGGTTAGCAGTAGAGTATGTGTGATCATTAATCATTAATGCAATAAATAATGATTCTTTCTTAGTTGGTTGTATATTTTTATATGTTAAAACATTATTTGATTAGTTGAATCTTGATATATTATTCTAGCAAATTTTATAATAATATATGATATTCTCATAGATGAAAATGATAAAACAAAAGGCAATAGTTGGCGTATGTGCAGCTATATTGACTATATTAGAGAATGACAGTAGTGATGATGATGAGTTGGTTAATACAAAACAAAGCTGCTACAGCTTATGTGCGCGCAGCATACAACGTAAATATTACTTGCACAATCTTTATGAAGACAATGATTCTGTTTCAGTGTTTATGGTCGGTCCGCATGAAGAAGGAACCTTTCTTTCGATTGTATGATACATTAAAATCTAGGAATCTCTTAAAGGCCAACATTTCATATTTTAGTTGAAGAGCAAGTTGCAAATTTTTATATAAAATAGGGCAAAGTGCATGCATAAGTTCAGTTAGCTTCATATTCAAGAGATCCAGTAAAATTATTAGTCAATATTTCTATCAAGTTTTGCACGCAATTGGAGCATTACATAATGAAATGATTACTCCTCCTAAAGTCGAAACACATTCAAAGATAGCCTCAAGGGCTCAATATGCCATGGTTTAAGGTAATAGTTGATTTATATGAGTTTACGATATAACTTAATTGTACCACAGTAATAAGTAATAGCTTCATTTATCTAGGACTGTATTGGAGCTATTGATGGTACTCATCTTAAAGCATCCGTGCCAACGAACCAAGTTGCAACATTTCATGGCCGAAAAGGAGTTCCATCGCAAAATGTCCTACCAGCTGTGGACTTTGATTTGAATTTTGTATACGTTTTGACAAGCTGGGAAGGATTTGCGCATGATAGATGCAACACGGTGTTGCGGAGTGCTTTGGAGAGACCAAATGGCCTTAAGGTGCATGATGGAAAGTATTACCTTGTAGATGCTGGATACTCTACAAAGTTTAGATTTATAGGTCCATATCGTGAGACACGGTATCACTTGAAAGAGTGGACAAATCGTGAGCCTACAACTGCTAAAGATCTCTTTAACTTACGACATTCATCATTACGGACTACAGTTGAGCGAGCTTTTGGCACTTTAAATAACCATTTTAAAATATTATCTGGACCATTGTGGCCTTTTTTCCCATATCGAACCCAAGTTAATATTGACATTGCTTCTTATATAATCCATAATTGGATAATGAAATATGTAGGAGATCAATTAGTTTGCAGTGATGAATCTTGCATTAATGAAATCATATCAGTTGATCACCAACCAGTTATTGATGGCAACACGAAATGGGTGCAACATAGGGATAATTTATGCTGGCAAATGTGGGATCGCAAAACTCATTTGGGTTACTAGTGATTTATAAAAAATTGTTCGTGCAATAGTTTCTGCGGAAGAATCCAATATGAAATGTCTCTTCGATGATGCTATTTTTTATTAATTTATATTTGCAGTATTTTTAACTATTTAGAACCATATTTTGTAGTTTTGATGCTTGATTCAAATGATAATATATATAAGGGTACAAAGAAAATGTTTGCTATGTAGATTTGTGCTATTAGTGATTTGTAAAATAGTTTTGATGTTGGCATTAAAAATGATATTATTTAAATGTTACTTGAAATTTTAAATATTAATATTTTTGCCTCGAGGTGCAGATTGTATGGCCTCCAAGTTTCCCATTCGTAAGCAATCAAACAAGACAAATAACACTAAAAATGTCTTATACGACAAACCTGAAAGTAGCCATGAGAAGGGCCGAAATTATTTACTGTGGCAGCCTATATGGATAAATGAACTTTTTAAGATGATGGCTGAGATGAGCACTGATTATAATTTCAAGTGTAATGATCAATGGAGAACAACTGCATATGCTGAAGTTGCAAGAAAATTAAATGATATATGTTCAACAATCCAGGTGTAACGACAGATCATGTTATTCAACAAGTTAGGAGCCAAAGGCATAGATGGGACATCATTCAGAAGATGAAGGGTTTATCGGGTGCTAGTTGGGATGAAAGTGAAAAGATTATTAAGATTGGACAGTTAGAGGCACTTCAAATTTCACAAGTATTTTATTATAGCACATTACTTTGACTATAATTTTTATTAGAATTATTAACTCATAAATTACTTATATGCAGGATGCGGCTCGATTTTTTAATACACAAATACTTGATTATGATCTTCTTGAAATAGTGTGCGGTGAAGGCCATGCAACAGGACATTGGGCGCAAGATAGTAATGATCCTTTCACAAATGCGAACAATGTCATCATTCTTGAAGAAGAACATGATTTGTCAAGTGATTTTATGCATTTACAACCATATCACATTGAAGAGAACATTGAGAATGATGAGTACACAAAAAAACAAACCGAGAAAAATAAGACTGCTGGGGTTGCTTCAACTTCAGAAAAGTTCATTAAAAAGGGCAAAGGAAGTCATGATGACCTCTATCGCGACATAAAAGTTAAGGCATTGACAGACATAGCTACTGCTATGCTAAAAATAGCAGAGGCGTTAGACACGGCTGGCCATCGAGATAATATTTTGGGAAATGTATACTCTGAATTAAATCGACTTGAGGGATTCTCAGATTTGGATATTGAAAGATGCTTCTTATACATTACTTCTACAGATTCATCAATAGCATCGTCATTCATTTTACGACCGCAAAAGGCGAAAAAGTTGTTCGTGCAGGAGTTCCTGCAGAAGAATCCAATATGAGATGTCTTTTCAATGAAGCTATTTTTTTGTTATTTTAGATTTGTAGTGTATTGAATTTTAGTTAAATCCATATTTTGTAGTTTTTATGCTTAAATCAAATGAGAATATATATACAAATACAAAGAACATGTTTTGGGTTTTTGGTCCCATAATTTATTACAAATGCTTTTTACTTGTCTGTCTAAACTGTTGCTGGTGTACATCTCATTTTATTATCTTTTCTTATTTTTATTTGGCTTATTTTGTGTCATATTATTCTTTTTTTAATTTTATTTTTTAATAACTTGCATATCTTTGTAGATATAAATCATGTTATTAAAATACATTTCTAAATTAAAAAAAATTGGTTTCAACTAAACAGCCATTATTTTGTTTTTTTTAGTTTTCCTATGAACATGATTTTTTTGCTATGGTAATGGTTCTTGATGGGAGTTCCCTTCAGTAGCATGGGGATGAAATGATGGAGATTTTATAAGTTTTCTATTTATTAGAATATGACTTTCTTCTAATCTAGATATTTGAGTTGTGATTGAGCTACAAAATCTAGAATGTCTATCCGATTGTTACGGAGACTCTCAAGGGAGCAATATGAGCAGTAATCTCTTCTTCGGTTAAAATTAAAAAAAACTTTTTATTACCATCACTGCTATCTTCAATATTAGAAATAGAGAAGGCGAAGTTTCAAGTTTTTTCCTTTCTCAGATGGTTCAAATTTTGAGAAGCAACTCTTATCTCCCCGTAAAAAACCGGAATAAAATTGATGGGCTTCCCCGCCACAACGGCTTCTCCTCTGTTTATTTTTGCAGGTATTGGATGGTGATTCAGCTGCTGTTTATTAAGAATGTGAGCTTCTTTGTTTGTCAGTCTTTGCTACTATAGCAACTTCATCAAATTTTTTCTAAAATTTGGTGCAATGTTTAACTCAATTACATATCTTGGTTCATCTTGGTCTTTTATTAGATTATTATTGAAGGTTTCAAGAGTTACAAGGATGAGGTGTTCGCTGATCTATTCAGCCCCAAAATCAGTTGTGCTGGCAACTTAATTTATGTTTATCTTTTTATTGTTCTATGTGCTGTGCATGTAATTATCCTTGATAATTTTGTTTATTGCTCATAAAATATAATGTACAAACACTGAAGTAAGTTTTCAAATTTAGAATGATGAATTCTATTGATATTTTAATTGAAAAAATGATGTTGCTGCTGCTTCAAAGAAAAAGAAAGCCAAAAGCTTTAGCCTAGACTATTTTTGGAGGTATTCTTACCTCATGTGTAATATAACATGAATGACACTGAACCAAACAGCATATATCTGAATAACACTGACATCTATTATTTAAATAATACTGAACCAAACAGCCCCTGTTATCTGAATAACACTATTATCTGAATAACATGCTATCTTAATAACTTTTCAAACGTCAGTGAACCAAACAGCCCCTTAATTTGAATTAAAGGTAAAACCATCCGGACCTTGCGAGGAATCCTTATTAATGTTGACAAAAGATTGATTTAGATTCTCTTGGGTCGGGATAGCAGATAGAGCAGAATGACTCAATGTTTGAATAATAGACGCACAAGGAATTGAGGATAACTACCGCCAACAAAAGTATTTAAGAGATTGGAAAACTAAGTAATCGCATCCTCATCCATTGACACTATAGAGTTATCATGAGGCAAATGCATCAAATTTTTGTTGCATTGTTTAATCATATGAGAATAAGAGAATTTCAGACCATCCTTAGAAATCCTGTGAAATTTTGCACGTTGCTTAACTCAAGAAACTTTGTTTCAAATAGTTGTATTTAGAAGTGCGTCAATCTAAGAAAGTTCATGTAACATTTTAGAATTCATAGGAGTTAAGAAAGTTTGGTGTGCTTCGCAGACTTCAAAAATGAACATGTCTTCTTCTGCAAACCCTTAGAAAGGAGTTTCAACATCCTTTAATAAGTGAGCATTTTGTAAGCACCCAATAATGAGAATTCCATATCTCATTGATCAAATACTTTAAGTTTGGCTGATTGCACCAGTAATTTTTAAAGCATAATCTATGAGATTTAGAGCAAATGTATCTTATGTGAGCAAGAGAGCTGAATGATCAAAAAACCAAGAAGGAAGCTCTTCACAATAGCTAGAATTAAAAAAGGGCATCCATTCATTATTGCATAGGACTATCGAGTTCGACTTTAATAGGATAATCAACCATTTTGTTACACCAAGTAAATTGCAATATAATAGCAGGAATATCAAGAATTGCGGCATCAAAAGTAACTTATTAAGGGAGAAAAAAACTTGACGAACGAGGGGCACCTCCAATCCCCCATAGCAGTTCTAGAGCTAGGTACAGACCTTGCAATCTCAAAAAAATGCCATCAAACATCATTTTGGTGTGGTTTATCATTCGGATCAAGAGTTCCATTTGTATTATGATTTTATTGTTGAAGAGTTTAAAATTCAGTTTGAATTTAATTAGGGAAATCATGAAATCATATAATTGTTATATTTTTATTTGAAAAATGCTACTTCTCAAAAAACAAATAAGCATTTTGACAAAAATTCAAAAAATTATAAAAAATAATAAAGAGAATTACTCATGTTTCAGAAGCGAAAGGGTATAATATAAATCATATTCTTAAACATAAACAATGTCATATCATCGAGCCTAATTTTTATTAAAATTCTGTTCTCTCTAGGAACACTCTTTTTATAACATGATTCTACTTTTGAGTTATTTGATTTTAGGTAAAAATAAATTAATTTTTTATTTTTATTTTATGTATGTATTTTTTTTATTTTTGAGCTTTTTTATTGTAATTGAATGAATAATTGTGAAAATATTTGAATGCATTTCTTTTATTGCACTATTTTACTAAATACAATATGATTCTATAAATATTAACACATAATATTTGATTAATCTCACTAACTCAACATTGGTTGTTACAAAATCATACTTGGGTTTATCTTATGTGGTGCTAAGCTTGACTCACCCAATGCTCAGGTTGAGGTGCGATGTTTGACCACAATAGTCATGTCTCTTGAAGAAGACTTTTGAGAATATTCACAATTGCTCAAATTTAGAAGTATCGATTTAATATTACTATTTGTGCTTTGCGACTAATCATGAAAGCATATTTACACATCATTTGGCATTTATCCATGCATCTAAAGCATTTTTCCTTAAATTGTAGATTTCTTCAAATAATTTAATTATGAAAACTATAAGCTTTAGGACTGCCGGAGTGACTACTTCTCTGAAATTAGACTAGCGTCTAACTCTGACATAGCAAGTTTTTTTATATTATTGGTTTTTGTATTTGTTAAAATTTAGGAGATATATAAGTTTTTGAAGTTATGTTTGACAAAAAAAAAAAATTATTTTTGAAATTACCAAAATAAAAACTACTTTATGAACTATACATAATTTTATAAATTTATTTGCAAAATTTGGAGTTAATTTAGAGCTATACTCTATTTAAGCATGCATATCAAGTTTACATTGCAAGTTTTCTTTTATTTAATCCATAGATTTACCAATACATAATCAAAATCTATATTAAGATCATTTATTAAATCATAGGTTCAGAGTTTCTCGATCAAGAAATAAGAATAACAGCATTTACATTCTTCACTCTTTAATAAAAATTATAACACTCCGCATTCTAACACTTCAAAATCCTACCAGTTTTAAGAACTGAACACAATACATTTATCAATTGAGATAATACATGGATTAATCAGATTTTTTTGTTTTGCCAAGTGTTTTTTATTTGCCTTCACTATTCTATATGATCAAATAAAAGGAAAATCAAATTGAATTCAACAATAAATACTAATCAATAAAGTTGATGTGATTAGTTTAAAAGAGAACAATATATAGTCTGATTGTAATGCAAGAGGAAAATTTTAGATAAATCATGCACACAAAAGGCACAATTTATATATAACTTAAACTCTCCTTTAATGAATGAAAATTAATTCCACAACAAACATATATAGTCTTATTGCAAATCAAATAATTAGTAATCCAACCAAAGCTTACTAACAAAAGCTCAAGTTCGCATAAGTTCACCGCATCTATTACGTCTTTTTTTACTGTCAATTAAGGCACTCTCTCTAATTTGAAGTGGACCTCTTTACACAAATTTTCACTGCTTGTTTTTTTGAGTTGACTTTATCATTTATTGAACATCTTCCTTTGTATTTCTTATATGCTGCATTATACACAGTTCACCTCATCTTCCTATACACAGTTTCAATGTCTTTAAGAATTCATAAAACCTTATATAAAGTGTAAAATTGTTATGTTTAAGAAGCTAAACCACATTGTGGAAAAAGAAAATTAGAAAGTTTTTGCATGTTGAATATTAAGAGTAGAAGATTCTTCAAGAAGGCATAGATATTGAGTTTCAATGGGATATACAATAAGGGGTTGATAAAAGTACACATGGATTAAAATATATATATAAGATAAGCTTCACATACAACACTCAATTGGAATGATCACAAATAAATATTGAAGCTTAGGTTTCATACAATTGTAATATGATAATTGAAGGATATGTGGATTATAATTAATGGATATTGACAATGGAATTGGATAAATAAAACAAGAATGTAGTGTAGTTTGGTTTGGTGAATATTAGCGGATGAAAGAAGGACAAAACATAAATACTTTGAAGAACATACATTTGACATTCTTCTTTTCTGTTTCCACATATTTGATCTCCGACGTATTCTCAACAAATTTGATTCTTCAGCTTCTGAATCTAAGGCTTGTTTCTCTAAGTGTCTACTTTTGATTTGCCTAAGCTCTATCTTGGTTTTCTCTAGCTCTTGCTTGAGCGAGAAGAGGTAGTTTGCCATTTCTAAATTCTTTTCATGTGCTCTTCTTAGGCTTTGCTTTTTCTCTTCTAGCTCTGCTACGAGGGAACCAAAACGAGAGCCACTCTGCTCATTTTCATCTGTTGTTGCCCTCATCTAGTTTGTTTAACAAAATTGAAAAAAAAAAAAAATTAAATCAAAAGCACAAAGAAGTATAAGAAGGTTACTTCATTAATCCTTTTGAGAATCTGCCCAGCCAAAAACTTCTCCCCAAACAGCAAGAAAAACATGTTTAAAGGGAGCTTAGTGCACAACAAGAAAAAAATGGCAATGCAGTGATTATAATAAATAAATGGGGCGAATTTCACCGATGGTAGGCTGTGGACTGTCGAACACAGAGGCGAGAAATGAACAGCTACGAACTCTTGCAAAGATCCTGACAGAGGCTTCAAACCCCGATTGATGTAGAGAAATGGACGAAGACGCGTTGCTCGATGCGAGGCTAATGAACGAAGAGGCGCTGCTCAACGCAACGGAGAATGGACGAAGACGCGCTGTTGACGCAGAGAAGAATGCCAAACTATGTCGGTGACAGTGTCAAGAAACCCTGCGATGCCTCTGCGTTTCGCGAGAAAAAGCAGTGCAACGAAGAAAGTGGGATACCTCGCGGCAAAGAACTCACGAGAAGAGAGAAATGGCGTAGAACGGCGCCTCTACGAACGCAGAGGAGACGAGCCGCTCGCACTTTTTAGGTTTTTAGGTGGTTTCGTCGGGGGCTTAGATCAACTTGGCCGCTACAGTACTTCGACGCGAACGAAGACTATGCCGAAATTATTGCTTATATAATTACGATGAGTAATGATGTTTGGGCCGTTTACGTGGCACCCATTTTCACCCGTCCGATGTGGCGAGCACAGTTGGCGTAGACATGGCTTAAAAACCCTTCGGCTCCCCATAACAGCATTTCTCTGGCATTTCTCCTCCCCATTCCGCATTTCTCCTCCCCCGATCGCCCAACGCCCGACGACCCGCGCCCGACGACCGACGCCCCGCGCCCGGCGCCCGACGCCTTTGTCTGTTGAGCGTCCTTTCGTCTTCGTTGCCGCTGTAGGTCGCAGAGTTCCGTGCAGTTTGCAGAGAATCGGTAGGGATTTGCAAATGAAAATATTTTGCCTTTGTCTGTTGAGAATATTATTTGCCCGCAATGATATTTCTCTGCCTTTATGTGGTATTCATACTACTTTTTCATGATTCTTCAAAACACATACGCTTTCAGTGGCTAATGCATGTATCCTTATTCATTGTATGACATTATCCCATTGAATACCCAATTGTAAAGCACGCAGAGTTTTTTCTTGCTGCTGTTCGATGCTTTTAGATACATAATTTCAATAGAATCAAGGCCCTTCAGCAGTTGACAGAGCCATATTATTTCAATTATTGTGGATGCCATAACGCGATATTCTTTGCGCACCAAGATACAATCAGTTGACGGGGTTTTGCTGAAGGCAAATCCCTGTTGTATTGTTACTTCTAGTAAACTAACTCGTTAATGCACCCATTCATAGCTCCATTCATCATTAACATAATTAATTATATTATTAAGTTTATATTAACTGCAATTTGCTGATATGTCAGTGATTAAACAGAGCCTCAATTTTAGATTATTTGTATTCCAATTACTCTCACCCCAACTGCGTATCAGTAAATCAATAGAAATAGACAATTCATATCCTTTTTTATATGCTTTAACAAAAATTCTAAATTTTTAGGCATAATTTGATTGTAGGAAGAACACTTGAAACTATCAAATTATTTTTACAATGAAAGATCAAAACAAGATCAAACAAGACCAGACTTTCCCCATCCCAAAATCTTTTTTGTAACAATATCATATTCTTTAAACCAAAAAACGCCAAAATATAATTCCTTTGTGAATCTTTTGTTTTATTGTATACTATCAAATAGAAGCCCCTCTTTAAGTTCTAAATAGAGAACTTCCTTTGTGATTCTTTCTTCCCATTTGTTCTTATTCTATCTTGTTTAAAAATTATAAGCTTATCAATGAAGATTAGTATGCGATGAGTTGTTTACTCTGCCTCACTTTCCAAATGAACATGGAAGATGAATGCCCAAACATCTTTAAAAGTTCTTTATGTGCCTAAAATATAGCAACAATAACAACAATAATGCCATGCCTTAATTCCACTTGGTTGCCAGGCCTTTAATATTTTGTTTGGATTGTACACTATCAAATAGAAGCCCCTCTTTAAATTATAAATAGAGAAATTTCTTTGTAATGGTTTCTTTTCATATCTTTTTTGGTCTTCGTTTTCTCTTTAAGCATGGAAAAAATTCATATACTCGGTTTTTTTTATTTGGGGCATCGAGTGGTTCATGATTAATATGCCTAAACCATCAAAGAAATCAGTCTTTCATCTTGTCCACTATTGGTGCCTCGCCAATATTTCTCATTATGTTATTTCGAGTGTACCCATTTATCCACTGTAGCACCATCATTTTCATAACACTTATTTTATATGCAGGCATCTTCTTTGTTGGCAAACATTTAGCCTCATATAAAACAACCTACCAGAAATCTTCCGGTTCCCACCGCCCCTAACTCTCGTCCTCAACCAAAAATCTTCTGGCTCAACCAAATAACCTCTTCAAGAACCCACCCCAAATCTATAAGAACCCTTACTCACAGCCATACAAACCCTTCTGCCTTCTTCCGAACTTCCAATAACTCTCAACCAAAACAAAAACACCACCACCTTCTCTGATCAAGAACATCAAGAAATCATGCAATCTACTACTTAAGAGTCTCAATCCAATGGAAATTTCATCTCCCATCAAAGCAATTCCACCTACTCATCTGAAACCAAAAACTTCAAGTTCTTGATATCAAATATCAAGAGTATTATCAACGCTCCCCTTACATTCTAAAACTACTCCATTTGGCATGCTCAAATCATTAATTTTGATTGAGATTTTGTTATTGCACAACACTTTAGAAGCACTCCTCTATTTTAAGGGCTAATTTGGATCCCATTAATTAGATTGCTCTATATTTCGCCATTATTTTGAATAATTGAACTAATATTATTGAACCTCCCGCTCATTTTAATCACATATCTCTCAATAGTTATGTTTTGGAGAAAATGGTTTCTATTATGATTTAGCTTACATATATATGTTTTAGATCTACTCATATGAGACCTTTGGAATTCTAAAGCAATTCTTCTCCACAATTATAAGTTTGTTTAATTCTTCTGTACATAGCTTTATCAACTAAGAGAATGTCATCTCTAAATGATATGCTGATTGTGTTCAGTAAGAACAAACATAGTTAAAGCCTAAAATGCCATTTGTAAATATTTTATTTGATGTCATTTAAAGATTTGGAAATTTTTTAGCATGTTTGGAATATTTCAGTATATTGAATTCAACTTAATTCTTCAAAATACATAATTTTATTATATTAAGTAATTCCATTTAATTTTTTATAAGCACAAATTTTTATTTCAGCTTAAATGCAAAGCCAACTTTCAGTAATTTTTTGTTATATTTTTTATTTTAAGTTTTGCTTAAATCATTGAGGGTGTAACCCCATTCTATTAATAAAATGAGTACCGTAGTCTATTGAAATATTCAATTATATTTACAGCTAATTCATAAATGCATTGAACTCCGGGATAGCGCATAAAGACCTAAACACATGATGAACAAAAATTATTAAAACATATTCAGTGATTATGTTCCACTATCAAAAGAGAATCACTTCAAGTATTTTCTTTTGGCATTCCACTTTCCACAAATTTCTGCAAATTTGATTATAAATAGCTTTTTGACTATTATAATTAATTTGATCGTTGTGAAAGTATAAATTTTTTGGTAGTATGAATGTTTTCCATACATATTAGTTTGTTGGGGATGCAACATTCATTAATAAAAGATTCATTGTAAGCATTACTGATTAACAACATGAAATGCATTTTTACATAAGAATTGTAACATCAAAGTAATCATCCTTTTAATAGCATATAAAATTTTGATTTTCTTTACATATTTTATAAGATATTTAGATACTTCTTGTATAGATTGCTCACCTTTTTTTATTAGTATATTCATGCTTATGATCATATCATTGCTAATACTTTAAAAAATAGATGGACATGTTATCAAAGATGATTTGGGAGACTTGTAAGAAAATGCATATGATTTTTTATTTTCTTGGAGCGCTATAAAAGAAATTATATATTTAATTACACAAGCCAAATAAGTTAAACCATTAAACAATACGTTAAAGCTAAAAATATCCAGCAATACTACATACAATGATGTAAGTATTGCTTTGTTATTGTTTGATAGAATTGAATAATATATCAAAGTTTTTAGATTCTTACCTCATTATTAGTTACTGTGATTGTATGATAAAGCAAGTGCCCCACAAAGTATGGATGAAGAACCAAATTTTGAACCAAGTACTAATCAAACGATTGTAAATTTTCTAATTTTTATTATTTATAAAGTCTACTATGAAATTGCTAAACTAATATACTTAATATTATATTTTTTTGGCTCAAGGTACATGAACAGTCAAAAGAAATATACACAGAATTTTATTATTGTGATGATGAGATTGAAGAGCCAGCAGTTGGGATGTTATTTGAATCATATGAAAAATTATTTGGGTTTTACAAAAAATATGCTAGTGTACAGGGCTTTGGCATAGTTGTTATAAAGTCATGGTTTACTGACGGGATATGTATACGTGTTGATATTGGTTACTGCAAGGGGGGATAGGATCCACTACTTGGCAATCAAGCTTAAAGAATCCAACAGTAAAAACTAGTTGTCCTGTAAAGATTTGTAGCCAGATGGTGGCAACGAAAAAATCTTAAATTAGCAGAAGTGGTAATTGAGCATAATCATACTCTTACCCCTCGAAAGCTCGATTTTTTAAATGCAATAGAAAACTTCTAGTGCATATTAAAATAAGGCTAGAATTAAATGATGATGATGGAATCAGATTTCATGATTCTTTTAGATCTTTTGTTGTTAATGAAGGGGGGCATGAAAATATAACAATTGGACAAAAAGAATGCATAAATTATGTTGATAAACATTGAAGATTAGCACTGAAGGATGGAGATGCTGTGGCACTATTATATTATTTCTCGTACATGCAGCAAAAAGATCCAAATTTTTTTTATTTGATTGATGTTGGCCAAGAATGTCATATTCGAAATATTTTATGGGCTGATTCAAGATGTCGATCGGTATATCAATTCTTTTGTGATGTCGTTACTTTTGACACCTCATATCTCACAAATAAGTATGATATGCCGTTTTCACCTTTTGTTGGTGTTAATCACCATGGACAATCAATTCTGTTTGGTTGTGGTTTACTTTCGAGAGAGACTACCGAGAATTATATTTGGTTATTTGAGACTTGGCTATCTTGCATGCGAGGGAAGCCGCCTAATGCTATTATAACAGATCAATGTGCTACGATTCAAAGTGCAATTAAGATTGTACTTCCTAACAGTATGCACAGGCTTTGTCTATGGCATATAATGAAAAAAATACCATAAAAATTAGGTAGTTTGAGAGAATACAAAAGTATTAAGAAAGCTTTGAAAACAATAGTGTATAATTTATTAAACATTATTGAATTTGAAAATAGTTGGATTAAAATGCGTGTTGATTATGATCTCGAGCATCACAAATGGTTGAATTCATTGTATGAACGAAGATCTGCTTAGGTTCCCGTCTTTCTGTGTGACACGTTTTGGGCCGGCATGTCAACCACCCAAAGAAGCGAAAGCATGAATTCTTTCTTTGATGGTTACATAAATTCAAAAATTTCTTTGAGCCAATTTGTAAGTAAATACGAACTTGCACTAAAAGACAAGATTGAGAAGGAGAATAAAGCAGATTTCGAATCATATCATAGGAATGCAAAGCTTCTTACAAATTTGCCAATGAAGGCAACCATGGCAAAGTTATATATGCTCAATATGTTCAAACGTTTTTAGGAGGAGCTCAGAGCCACAATTAATAGTATTGTCACATTAATTTCAACTGAAAGCACCTTATGTAGAGTTAATATTTTGGAATGCAATTTTTCACAGACGCCAAATGATATCTCTACATCATGGGAGAAGATATATGAGGTAGTTTTTGACAAATGTAATAATCATGTCAGCTATATTTGCCATGGGTTTAATTTTAGAGGGATTCTATGTTGGCATGCACTCTTAACTTTAAAAGTCAATCATGTGTATGAAATTCCAACCAAATACATTCTTGATCGATGGCGCAAGGATTTTAAAAGGTTCAATGCACATAAAGAGCATCAACACCCTCATCCAATTGTAACATAAATTGACAAATATGATGCATACAATAACTTGAGCTTGGAGATTGCGGAGGTTGCTGTTCCAAATATTAAGAAATTTGAGTTTGCAATGTCAGTGCTTCAGAGATTGCAAGAGCAATTGATATCTGACAAATTTTCAAGTAATTTAGTGCTTGATACACAATGTGACAAATTGATAGAACCTATCCAATCAAAAAGAAATTGTAGACCTCCAGAAAAGCGAAAGGAATCTAGATTGGATAGATTAAAAACTAAATATTCCAAAAAGGTATCATATTTATTCAATTGTAGTATATTAATACAAGGATTATACTACAACATATTAATTTGAGATATGTTATCACTTGTTTAATGTACAGAGTACATCTACTGCAACTATCATGCCAACCGCTACACTAAGCGTCGCACAAGCTCAGCATACAAGCAATCCATATGTGAGTTATGATTGAGATTAAATTTATATAAATTCATTTACTAATATGAGATATGTTATCACTTTTTAAGATTTTTTGTAGTTTTTTGTATAGCAATTATTTCGAGTTATTTGCATAATCAATTTGCGACAACATCTAAATAATTTCTTAACTATTGCAGGGTTACTGTTCGAACATACCAACTTCATCGGCTATGTGGCAACATCCAAATGCTACTAGTTCTTTTTATGTTAGTAATTATTTTAATCATTTATAGTAAAAATTATGTGAATATATTGATTGTTATATACAACATTATAGGGGCACTTCACGCAAACACAAATGTCGTCGATCCATTTCGATTGCTTTCAAAGTCATGTTGTCAATTCTCATGGGTATATGGAGTTGATTTAATTTGTGACTCCTACTTCAGCTCCGTCAAATTCCAACGAAATAGTATCCGAACAAACGTTTCCTGCTACTGGGAAGGGGAAGGCAGTGACGGAGTAAATTTTTGCAATTAGCCTTTTATAATTGATACAAATACTAATTATTTTTTGTATATGATACTGTTAATTAATTATTTTTTGTATATGATATATTTAGGGTTGTTATGGGATTAACTATGTAGTGTTGCTGTTAAGGTCATTAAATCTGAACTAGTTATTGCTAAGTTCTAACACATATCTCTTGCTCAGGTAAAACAAAATATTGAAGGTTAGACACATCAGCACGTTGATGCTCGACCAAAGGCAAGGTAATAATATGCACGAAGACATTTTTATCATATAAAAGGATAAAGAATTAAAAAATATTAACTTGAACTTATCATCTTGAGTTATGAAGATTTGCAGTTTAACTTGATACTTGCTATCAAACATTCAGCTGCTTGGAAATATTTTGATGTTATGGAGAGTCATTTACCAGTATTTTGAGCATTGCTTTTGAGGCGGTCACGTGCCCGGAAGAGGCGGTCACGTGCCGGAAGTAAATGCATTCCTTTTGAGCAGGTATTTTTCTTCTTCCAATCTGTAAGATGATATTTTGCCAGTATTTGTTAACATATTCTCAATTTTATTTCTTCATTTTTATCCCTATTATTATATTCTAATTATTTGAGAATGTTATAAGTTGCATTACATGACCACCACCTGCAAAACCAATCTATTCAAGCATCAAATATATGGTTTTTGCTGTTTGATCTTACTCTGTGTTGTGCAGATGTTGGATGGATCCCAAATGCTATTAGCAAAAGAGGAACTTGCCAAAAAATTTGAGCATGAAGGTAAAGGTGATTGATAGATTTGTCTTCTTCTGTTTAGGAGAGTTGAGCTGATGACCTGACAATCCTATTGCCTCAGGAATCTCCCTAGATCGTCCCGTCGTTGCTTCCTGCGGCACCGGCATTATTGCTTGCATACTCGTCCTTGTAATAACAATACATATGCACACTGCTCATTAATCATTTTTTTTCAGTCTGCCTCCTATGTATGAGATTGCTAACATTATATGCATGCAAATGTATGTGGTTATAAATGCATGCAGGGTCTTCAAAGACTTGGAAAGACTAATGTGGTAGTTTATGATGGATCATGGACAGAGTGGGGATCCGAATCTGACGCCTCCATTGCTTCTTCTTCTTAAGACTAATGTATGAATCGCAGCTGCAGTCGCCTGAGGCCTTGTAAAGAAGATGGTGATTTTATTTATCATATATATTCTTCTGTGATTATATGATAAAAACCATCCTTTTTTTTTGTTTCTTTCAAGTTGTGGAATAGATTGTGGTAGATTATAACGCTTGTATTCTGCAAGTTCTAATAAGCTATAGACAAAGAAGAAGAGTTCTCCCAGGGCTTTTTAAACAAAAATATTATAATTCAGCAGTTTAAGTTTTGAATTTGTTGTCTGTGGCATGAATTCAAGAATCAGTGAAGCTTAGTCTCTAATCATTTGGGGGGAGTTTTGACTAATGTTGATGATATTCATTATTATTTTAATTATAAAGAATAATGTATTATATTTTTTGTTAATCATAAACATAATTTTTTTTGGATTATAAAATTGTAACCTATTGTTGTTATTAAGTTTATTGTTATATAATAAGCATCTTAGTAATTTAAAAATAAATACTTTATATATATATATATATACATATATTTATAAAATTTAAATAAATAATATACTTTCATTATAAATTAAACAGGTTCCATAATATTTTAATAATAAAAAATCAAATGTAAGTATTAATGGGTGGAGTCCAATCCATCCAGTAATATGTTATATAAAAATATAAGGCTTGTTTTTCATTCAACTTGATTGGACTCCACCCATTAAAAAATCAGCAAGAGATGCAGTGTTTGCAGGCGGAGCAGTGAGCAGCAATGCAAGCTGCAGAGGAATTGCACAGAAAGAAAATGGCTGAAGAGCGACTGCAAGGGGAGAAGGAAGATGAAGACATTTTCTCAGATTTTAAAGCAGCTGATACATCATCATCAGCTTGATAGATCCTATGGCTGTGGCCCAATTGCCCAAACTAAAAGCTCAAAGAATAATAATAACAAAAAGCTTGGTTTTGGATTTTGATTCTTTTGAAGTTCTTCTTTTATTTATTAAACCTGATTGGAGTTCTATTCAACACTGTTTTTCCAACAAAACAGCCAACTAAAAGCTGAAGGAAATTGCTATGGGAAGGAACAAGCTTTTATTTTTATCCATTGAAACAATCATTAAATCAATTAAATTCATAGATTGCTATGTAATCATTAAAATTCATGACTAGCTTCAGAGATTGGAGTCTCACAAACTACATAAAATTCATACTAAATTTAAAAATGCACTTTGAGCCGCAAAGATGCACTTTTCGTGGTGATGGGCGAGCGAAGTGTCTTAGAGTAGAACAACCGTTGTTTGTCCAATGGTCTGCCTAAAACCTAGCAGCTCTGCCATAGCTGCTCCCTGAAAAGATGAACAAAACTAGCCCCATTTTAATTCTTCTTATCATTAGGACAAAAAATGAGATTCTGTAAATAAGATAACATTATGAAATAGCTTTATTAAATTTAAAAAATAAGTAGAGGGATAAATGAGCTAAGTTATTTACCTCTAGTTTGACTCTTGAATATGAGTTTCATAGTTCACCAGAGCTAATTAAAAATATTAATCTAGATAGTAAAAAACAAGAACGTACCTCAACTAATCCCTTGTGCAACGCAATGAAACGTTCCTCAGACACAGACTTGAGAATATACTTGAGTTGGTACACATCCTTCTCTTTAAGAACAAGAGAGAACTTTTGGCAGTTGACAACAAATCATTGAAACTTTTGCTCATAATAATCAGAAAGGATAATTGAAAATAAAAGAAAGAAATCATTTTACATTTACAAATTGCAAATTAAATTTGATCTTCCAAACTCTGCAGCAATAAAATATAAAAAATTTATATTATTTTTAATAAAGAATTGTTATGGCATTAAAATGTAAAGAGAAATTTTTCATTTAATCAATTAGTGCAAGAAACTAAAAAAAAAAAAACGCCTACATATCAATTACTTGGAAAGAAATTGAATGAAAATGATGAATCCCCTACATATTAGCAGGAGTGTTGAACTCAACGACATTCATACCTGAGTTAGCAGAAAAGCAGAGCTGAATATTTTAGGCTAATGTCTTGCACGAACAAGATACATGGTAAGTACAATGTCATTTATGAGTTAACGCACATCATACTAGATAATGAAGGTTAGAATCACTTGGTAGTTATTTTGTAATTAGACATGACACATACACATTTATGCATAAACACCTATATTGACTCCATCGAGTTCTTAATGTGCTTTACGTCCTACTTCAATCCATATTAATCTAAAACCTATTATAAAACCGCCTATAATAAATTAAGCTATATTCATTAATTCACCATCACAAAAAAATTGTCCTATCACCACTCCAAATCAACCTATGATTGAGATATCCATAGCAACATAAACATTCATTCCATTCATTCCTGCTATTCGAGCACTATTAGCCTGAGATCCACCGGGGCATATGCAGAACTTTGACAAGTAGAATAGTTTTTGATAAACCAAGTCCCCAACAGCTCTGCTTATACGGTTGCTGCTTATAGCAAGCTCTGTGTCATTTTCCCATACACGTGCAAGGATCACTCTAATTTTAGATTTTAGATGGCCAGCCCAAAATCTAAGAATTGTCCTGCAATCTGAACATGTTAGCATTGAAGAGTGATTTACTATGTCAAAATACAAATGCATTATAAATTCATTAGCTGCAATCAATGCTATCTAAAAGTGTGCATACAAATTATACAATGTATTCAGACACAAATAAACTTAGCCATTTTTCTTTACATCTAGTCTTGTGCCTTAACATTAATAAGATAACATCCTATTATGGCTTGAAGAATGAGAAGCGAAACATAAACCTTAAAAAGGAGCTAAAAATGGTTTACTCATGTACAATTGGTCTTCCTACTGATTTGCATTACCCTGCCCTATACCAAATTGCAATTATTATAAACTTAATGATAGAATTAACTATGTTAATGATGAATGGAACTAAAAATGGGGCAATATACCTGTTTGGAACGATGCATTGAGGCTGATCATCGGCTGGAAGAGCACCCCCTATCGGCACCATTGCCGGCAAAGCCGGCTGTTCATTAATCAGTTGAGCTAGTTTAAAAGAAGCAACAACATATATACAATTGGATATTCAATAGGTTAATGTCTATTGATGAATAAAGAAAGATGTATAATTCAATTTTGACATATACGTGTTTTGAGAAATCTTTCACTGCTACTGATCATGATTAAGTAGTATGAATGCATTTTATTGGCGAAATTATTGTGTTTTGTGAATTGAAGTAAAAGAGATCTTGCAATCAGTTTTTGTTTAATTTGTCAATATAATTCTCCAAAGTATTCAATTAAGTTCCAAATTACTCCAAATTAAAAAAGAAGAAGAAGAAATTATCAATATACAATTGAAGATTCCAATGCCATGCTATCATGTTAAATGAGTCTAGTGTTAATAGTCTAATGCAAAGAAACAAACAATACAATAGTAGAGGGTAATCCATGATTATACATATGTTGTTTGCTTTGCCGCTAGAGTTCTACCTGTTCACATGTCATCCATGCCTCATCACACCTGAGGAGCTCGCCTACATATAACAAAAAATATATTAAACATAGTAAATAATACTTCTTAAAGAATGCTTTTGTCTATCTTTTGTAATGTTGCATGCAGAGTTTAGCATTATTGCAAGCGGCTCTGGAATCGAAGGCGGCTCTTACTAATGGACTGTACTCAATTAGTATGGCCTAAGTCCTTACTAAATAAAAAATAAAAGAAATTAAATAAACTCATCTTACAAACAAAGCATGCCAATCCATCCACCAACCAACAGTAGCTGACTTCACAGCTCTCAAACGGATCGATACGTCAAAGGCACCATGAATCTTGGTCTTCCCATCGAACAAGAACACTTGAATCTCACCCCATTCTCAGACTCAGACTGTGCATGATACCCAACAGATCAGAAGTAACAATACAATTGGGATTTGCCCTCAGCAAAACCCCGTCAACTGATTGTATCTTGGTGCGCAAAGAATATCGTGTTATGGCATCCACAATGATTGAAATAATATGGCTCCGTCAACTGCTGAAGGGCCATGATTCTATTGAAATTATGTATCTAAAAGCATCGAACAGCAGCAAGAAAAAACTCTGCATGCTTTACAATTGGGTATTCAATGGGATAATGTCATACAATGAATAAGGATACATGCATTAGCCACTGAAAGCGTATATGTGTTTTAAAGAATCATGAAAAAGTAGTATGAATACCACATAAAGGCAGAGAAATATCATTGTAGGCAAACAATCTTCTCAACAGACAAAGGCAAAATATTTTCATCTGCAAATCCCTACTGATTCTCTGCGAACTTTACGGAACTCTGCGACCTACAGCGGCAACGAAGACAAAAGGACGCTCAACAGACAAAGGCGTTGGGCGTCGGGCGCCAGGCGCGGGGCGTGGGGCGTCAGGCGCCGGGCGCCGGGCTCAGGTCGGCGGGCGTCGGGCGATCGGGGGAGGAGAAATGCAGAATGGGGAGGAGAAATGCCAAAGAAATGCTATTACGGGGAGCCCAAGGATATTTTAAATCACATGTGAATTTTAAGCCACGTCTGAGCCAACTGTGCTGGCCACTTCGGAGGGGGTGAACATGGGTACCACTTAGACGCCCCCAAACAGCATTACTCTTATTTTATACCGGTCGACTGCTCTTAGCAGCGGGCATCAAGGGATGAGGAGCCCAAACGTCGGTGTTGAAGGAGTCAGGGAGGAAAGCGCGATGGAGGATGGAGGTGATGACGGTGGTGCCTCCCCTCATGAGACGCCTTCCTGTGGCACGTTCTCGGAGGGCGAGAAGGTCCTCGCTTATCACGGCCCTTGTCTCTACGAAGCCAAGGTTAGGGTTTCACTCATCTTATCCTTCCTGCCTGTTGTATCTTGCACCTCTCTATCTGGAGGATAATTTCGGAAAATTTAGGTTGGTTTTGACGATTAAATGGCTTAAGATTGATCGACGTAAGAATGGTTTGCGCGTATCCAAACCTACTGTTCTTTTAGAAGCAGTATAATCATGCGAATTCAATTAGATTAGAGCGGGGTGTGTGCATTTTTGAGTTAATTGTGTTGTGCATCATTATGTAATATTGATTTATTACTGTAAAAACATGGTGCTAATTTAGAAAAGTGTTCCAAGAGCAGGCGTTTGTTCTCGTTAGCTGAAAGTTGGGATATATATTATTAAAATTTCATGGAGTTAACCTAGAGATTTGTTGCAAGGTCAGGGACTTGTCTTTGTTATCTGAAAGTTGGTATCAAGCTAATTTTCTGGCTAGTGTTTTTCTTTGGTGATGCTGTTTCAAAAAGTTTTTCCTTTTGAGTTTGAGTGAGACTATAAACTTCTGCAAGTTGTTAGCAATTTTAAGCAGATAAACATGACAGTTTTGAGAAAAAGCATGCATTCAGGAAATGTCGCGGTATATTATCTAAGCCAATTTTTTAATGACTGTAAGATACTTACTAATCATCAATGTAAACTTGTGTCTCATTCAGGAAAAAGCATGCATTCATAATAATTAGTTTTCCTTGAAAAGTGTAAGTACAAATGATTTGTAGGGGCCTTATTCCTAATTCATCATATTAGAAATACCCTTGAAAATGTTTCTTTATTTTGAAGCTTACTCTTGAACACTGCAAAGGGAAATGATTGAACAACAAAATAAATGTGAATTTGTAAATTACCTCAATAAGAATGATGCTCTAAAGCCAACATGATTAAAGAAGTAAAGCTACGTAGTTTTTATGTAAATGTAAAGTATACATAGATTAGAGTCATGTAATGATTGAAGTAATTAAGATTGAGCTTACATTCCTGATGTGTATCATCAGCTATGCTGCATATGATTGCTATGAAGAAAGCTTAGAAAATTTTTTAATTCAAAGTGATACACATTAATTTATATCAATAATCAAAAGTACCAGGTAAATAAAAGGAATTTATATATAAATTGATGTTCTTGTATTTTAGTATGCTAATAGATCTTAAATATTAAAAAATTCTAAAAATTTATGTTATTGCATTATTCTTTGATTAAGATTTCTCAAGGAATATTGCCATAATTTTGAATTTTAAGAATGTGTTTGTGTCAATTAATAAATTACATATTTTCAAACAAGAAATAATTTATAGCTAGAATATGTTTGCTCACAAATGAAACTATATCTGCATGCGAAGTTTGTCAAATTAAGTATATATGATCTTATTAGCTTTATTGTAAGCATGATATAAGTGTTCTGTGTAAGTTTGCTAATAAGATAGGTAAAAAACTTAAAAATTTTGATTTATAGCTATCCATGAAAATCACATTGAGACATTATGGATCTTCTCTATTTGAAACTTAGGGAGGGGCTTACTGTATGATTGTGCACAATGGAAACAAAGGATTCATGTAGCTGACCTCATTTAGTAGGATTAAGGCTTGGTGTTGCTACTGCTATTGTTGTTGTTTTAAGAAATATATTAGATGAGATTTTTTGTTCCTTAATTTATTTTATTTTCTTGCAATTATTTTGCACTTATATATGATATATTGGAGTAGTTATTTCTTATGGATCTTTGTTTCTAGCCAGAATATTAGAATTCACATATCATTAGTTACAACCTTTAAATCACATGCGACAAATTATTGTATCCATTATATTACATCTCATGGATTATTAACTACTACTATTCAATTTCAGTCCATAAGCCACTAGATACAAAATCGAATTATGACTCATGGTTATTAGTTATAACATTATATCTAATATTAGGAAACTTCTAAAACATCTTAACTTTCTTGCAATTATTAATGGGGCTTGGTTTAGGGAAGCTGTAGTTATATAAGAACCTGTTGTGAAGTTGATACAAAGAGAGTTGTGATAGAGGAAATTGCTGTTATTGCTGTTTGAATGTTCTACTGACATATTTTGTGCAACATATCAATGTGGATAGGTGGACCAACAGATAGTTGGCGACCAAGTAGATGATTGGTGAGTTGACAAACATTGGTGGTGGGCCAGGGACCACTTGAATTTTCAGATGCCTAATAACAAAAAGCAATCAGGACAAAATTTGGAAACTACATTTTGAAAATTACTTTACGAAGACTGCTTCCTAATGAAGTAGCCATAATAAAACAGCTCCATTGATGAAACAATTGAGGGAAGCATTATATAAAACGTAGCAACAAGAATGCTACCCCAAATGCAGCCTATATTGTTTATTTTCAAATTAAGATTTTGTTGATTATATTTAAATTTTAAAAGGGTGTAGAATTTGAATTTTGGTTTTTTAAGTATTCTCACATTACTTTTAGTATCTTGTGTGTGTACCATATATTGAATACAAAAAAATTTGTTACTTTTAAGTGAAGGATCTTGAGAGATCAACATAATTCTAAAAGAATGAGCTCATCTAAATTAGATTATACTACCATACATAATCCAGCTGCTCAACTTCCTGTTGTGGAATTCTCATAACTAGTGTACCTTTTGAATCTATAGATGATGTTTTGAATTTCATATGCATACAACCTTTTTTGGTTGTGCCTCCCTTTTCGTGCAAATGAAATACTTTTTGTCCTTTTTGATGGTGGCCAAAATTTATGAATCAGACTCGTATTTTGGCCAATAATCATCTTCGTCCAACATGAGCATATTTTTCTTGATAGATGAATAAAATGAGTGATCCATACAATTTTGTTTCTTGAACTTCGGTTAAGGGACAATTTCACTTAAAGAGCAAGAGGGGTATGAGAAATCTCAGGACTAGATTAACTTCGAACAGGTTGAAGGTTTGGATGAAGTTTGTAGGCGTCTACAACATGCCCAATTGTGATAATAAGAGCAGTATTTAGAGATGTTCTCAAATATTTCCTACTTCCAAAATCTAGAAGAGCCAATATTGATCCTTATGTGAGTGTTGCTTGGTAATTATGTCCAGCTCAACTAAAATTTGTCACTGAAAGTCTCATGGTTGACCAGTTTTTTGAATAAAGTGCCAAGTGACTAGAGAGTGGATTTTCTACATATAAAGATTCCAAATTAGGTTAATGAGTTGTGTTTGGGTTTGACCTTATGTGACATGCTCAAAACGGGCCAACTTGAACTTGACTTGGTTGGCTAATTGGGTCCACTTTCTAGACCTATATTCAATCTGCAACTGACCAAGCTGGCCGTAACGAGACTAATTTGACTTGACTTTTCACATGCTTTTGTCTTTTTGACATGACATGAAATGAGCAGACCTGGCCCGACCCAATTCCTTTACCTAGTCGCTGGTTATTATTTTTAAAAAACAAAATCAAACTCAAACCAATTGATTATAAATTTATTTGCTAATATATTTTAACAAAAATTATAAATAATTAAATGTGACTTATATATGTAATAAAATTAGGTAAAACGTAACCTTAAACTGTGTTTTATAAACAAGATAAAGAAATATTCATATCTTCTTGCATTAAAAATAAAATACCTAGCTTCACGTATCAAAAGTAAAAAAAAAGATTGTAGCAATATTGAATATTATCTCTCATATGTTGAGCTTTAACAAAGTAATGTGAACAACAACTATATTTTTTACTTTCTTAATATATTCTTTGAATAGTTATTTTCTATGGTCACTGGAACGCCCCGTTCTGTTGTCACATGCAATCAAAATATGATGACAACATAATTGGCGGCGGAACGATGCATAACTCGGTAAGGCTGAACTTAATCTGACTATACTGAGCACTAATTTTTAAGACAAGTGTAATAATCTTATCTTAAGTATTAGTTCATGAACTTATACACATTGACTTTTAGGAAGGACAATGAGGTTATATCCAATGTATATGAGTAATTTATATGAGTCTCATATCGAATCACATCATAATACTAAGTATAAATAGTAGTAATAACAGAGTGCAAAAGCCTTAGCATTCATCCATAACATTCATCACATGAGCTAAGTAAAAATATTCATTTCAGAAAAAAAGGGAAAATACAATTAGAGTTATTTATTACAAACTATAACTTAAAATAAAATAAGCAGTAAAATTCTCACATCTCATAGTAGAAAGTAAACTAAGCAAGTAAGTGCTATGCTGGCTACTATTCTTCTGTCTCCTTCTGGATTTTCTGAGTTGCCTCTAAAGTTGGCTCCTTAAACTGTTCAGGTTCTGATATTATCGGTTTCACAATGCTAGAGCCCTAGCCAAAAAAGAGAAAATCTTGTTAGACAATAAGTCCACGTATTTTAGGCTGCAATTAGTATTTTTTGACAATTTAAGGGATTTTACTTAACATTAAATAAAACAGAAATCAAACTGCAGGGAACTGAAGTAACTAAAATAACTAAAATTGTAAATCTAAACACTGAAATCGAAAATAGGAAAATTGTAATTAAACAAAAATACTAAAAATAAATCAGCTAAAAAGAAATAATAATTGAAATAAATTGAAAATAGAACTGTACTATATGCCATTGTATATGCATCTGAATATGCTACTGAATTTATACTGAAATATGCATTTGATGCCTCGCTGCATCACAAAAGGAATCCTAGATATAATGATGCCCGTTGTATCTCGTAGTTCCTACTCAACCTTGATGCACGTTGCATCCCGCAGTTCACAAATGTTCTCGATGCTTATATTTATGCAATTCATGTTAAATGCTTAAAGTCACTAAAAATTAGAAGAAAACAAAAGTAAACATTCTTTCTTGTTATCTAACTATTTAACCTATTTTTATAATGTGCACATTTACTTCAAATGCCATATAGATCAGAACACTAAATCACATGTTTTGCCGTAATCTAAATTCATTTAATTGAAGTCAATTTTATTCAAAGCTACTCTTTTATATTATCTTAAATTACTACATGTTAAGAGTACATATTCATAATTAGTATGTTCTAAGGAAGGTAACATGAAATACTTAATTTGTTTAACTGCACTTATCAATGCGCACAAAGATAAGAGATAAAATCCTTTTTTAGTTTATTCTCTCAAACTAAACTGTTCAATCCTCATCTTATAATATACTTTGGAAATGGGAAATTTATCATGAACTATATTTATCTATTAACCTAAGATAAGATCAGAATTCTGCAATTATATTCAGGATGAATCAGCCAATATCATATCCTACTGAATCAGATCAGCTCTTTGGATATGCATTATAATCTTTATATGATAACACTAATATTTTCATCACTTATAATTTTAAACAAATTAATTTAGTAATCAAGGAGTTTCAAAACTATTGAATCCATTCTCCATTGTGATATGTCCTAATCAAGTATTTCCAAAGGAGTGACATATAAGTCATTTAGTTTAGGTTAACTACCACAAAAAATAACTCAATCTAAGTCTCTTTAGGTTATCTCACCTCAAGGCATAAGATCAATCATTTAAGGTTGATAAGGTTCATCTAAGATCCTACCTCAATAGATCACAAATAAAGTATTTCCTACCTCAAGGTTATCTTAACTAACACTGTTTTAAGCATAATAATATCACTCATCTTTTAGGAGATCTAAAACTCTTAACACTTGTATTTTACAATCTATAATTACTAAGGTTGGATCTAAAATGAGGAGAGAAAATGATTTCATGCAAGATTATAAGATTGATCATTGATTAAGGAAACAAATTAGATATGCAAATCTCTTAAACTTAAGACTTGAGCTTTCAAGTTATGAGATATATATATCATTAAACATTTAAGGGTTGGTTGTTTGATAAGTCAAGCATGTTTTATTGATTAATTAAGGGTCAATACATACTAGCCTTCTACATAAGAGAAAATCACAGAAATTTAAGCTTAAGATTTAAGATGAAAATCACATTAATCATTATATAAAGCTTAAGCATCTAACATGCAAGTTCAAGATCAATGACTAAATCAAAAGATACTAAGTTAATTCTTGTTGTATAATGAGTGCAGCTCAGTAATTTAAATCAAGTTTGACTAAATATCAAGTTTAATAAAGGCTAATTAGGGTTTGAGCTATTTAGGCATAATTAAAAACCACACTTGCTAAAACTGATTTATGAAGTGTCATACATGTTATTTACTACCTAGTAGTTCTATAGATATTAATTTAGTCAAAAATCAAAATTAAAATGAGGTTAATGATCCCTAATTAAGTCCTAAGGTAAATAGTACTTAATTAGTAATATAACTTATAGAAAATAAATCTAGCTTAGCTAATTAGTTTTAAACATCATAATGAGAAATTAGAGATTATAAGTATGTGAATTGAACAAGTACACCCTAATATTCACTAATCAAAGTTAAATGTAATTAGGGCATGATTAATAAATTTATTTTTATAGTTTATTAATTTACATATTTTTCTTATCAAAATGATATATAATATTATAATATTTGGATAAGTATTGAGCAAAATAAATCAAACCCTAGTTTTATTAAATTTTCTTAAGATTGAAACTATAGGAAATGAAATTATATTTGAATTAATTACATTTTAACAGCTCCGGGCCGGTCGGGTTGACCGGGACCCGACGGGTCGCTCCATAGCGGGACATGGCGGGTCGGTCAGGGCCCAACGACCTGCTACTATCGCGGGCTGGCCCGACCCGGCACTATTCGGCATCTTCACCCACACTCCCCGACGCCTTGATGCATTAGAGTTAGGATTAATTTAAGTTGTCGGGTGCTTCGACCACGCCACGGCCAAAACAAAGCGCCTTCGTCTTCGTTGGTTGCAGGCTCTGTCCAGACGGCGATTCCCTGCCATCTGGGCTGAACTCACCCGTTCAATCCCATGCGCAGAGACCGTCTCTATCCTACAGGGAGGAGATTCACATCATTGAGAGCCTAAGCTATGGGTTGGATTTAAGCTAGGCATTGAGCTCACTCAGCTCAATGCGGGTAGAGGATTACCTAGGTTCAGAGTGGTCAGACGCTGCAAGCATTCGACAGCGAAGCTGGGACCGAGTTGATTGATGCTGGACTCTCCAAGCTGCAGGCTAACTGCTGGGGACTCGATACTGAGCCTCACCCACTAAATTCGTCGGGGACTGGAGCTTCGAAACGATCGACTGTAATCGGGAGCAGGACATGGAGATGCAGGGACGGCTAGGGAAATTTAGGGTGGTTTGAAGCCTTCTCAATGAGCCAAGAAGCTCACTAGAGCTTCAGGCTAGCCTTAAATAGGCTCAGGAGGTCTAGGGGGGTTGGGCTATCGGGCTGTCCTGGCCCAAAAGTCGGCCTTCTGGCCTCCAAACTAAGCGAGGCCGGGCCAATTGGCCCGTTGGAGGTCCCTCCCAAAATCGGTAATGGCAGCAACAACCATCCGACGTGGAAGGAGGAGTGGGGGACAAGCCTGACACGATTCGTACGGGGCAAATTTATATCGAAGGAAAGGCGCGACGGTCTGGATGCGATTACCCGAGCATTGAAGATCAAGAGCTTGGATCTAGGTCACGAAAAGGCCCCGACGGTCCAGATTTCGCCTACCTTTTGAAGGGAAGGCAACTGTTGGATAAACAGAAATTAAATAATTAATTTAATTTAAATAATTAATTCTAATTAAAATTAAACCCAATTTATGACTAAATGACCTCCAAAAATTCTCAAAAATCCATCATTAGCTAATTTGGGTGCAAGGAACTTAAAAATGAAGTCAGAAATTGATTTGGAGATCAAATTAAATTAGCTAATTTCCACGGTCCTAAAATTGGCAAAATTGCCAATCTAACCTATTGAGGTCTGATTGACCCCAAATTTTCAGGATTAGGTCCTAATGACTTGATAAAATAAATGGAAAGAAAATTAGAGGTTAGTTAAGCTTAGTTTATCTTGATAACAATCTATGGTTGTTACATGTCACCCTTCTCCAATTTATGTGACCTGTTGCATCTGCTACCTAAACGTTTTCTCCAATTTCCGCATGATGCAGTTCCCAACAATTTTTAATTTATTTATACTTTAATATTAGATGGGCTTATATTATTATTATATCACTCGTAAAAATTGTGACTAGTAATTTTGTACCAAAATATGTTCTCCTTACGATCTTCTTAAAAGTTCACATCATCTTAAAAGTGCAAACCACAATTGATATTATCATAGTAACAAAATTGCCAGAAGCAATTTCTATATTTATTTAATGGCCACAGCAGCTTATAGTATCATTAAGTGAACATATAAACACTACTAACAATCACAACAACTTGCATTATGAACGACCAAAATTAATGTTCCACCTTGGTTCATCTCTCTTTTTCTATACACACAACATCTAAGTTAATTTACTAGTGGAGTTGCTTGTAAATAAATTCTCTACAATTATTCTTGTTCATTACATCACAATATAAACAGATACAACTTCAACCATGTTCACAAAAAATTCATTATTATTATTATTATCAAAATCTGACACCTCTTAATAAAAAGACCTACTGCACCTAAATTGAAATAACACTTTGCCAATATAAGGAAGTTAGTAAACACGGCTCACCATTTGGCTCCTTTTCCTTATAACTTGAATTTTTAGAATAATGAGAAAGTTAAAGTTTTTTAATTTTGAGACCAACAAAAAATTTGAATCATAGAATTTAGACAATATATAAATGAAATTTTAATGAATAATAGAACCGATTCCTATTTGTTTCGGGCTTATCTTAACTTAGCTATCCTTGAACAGTTTTACAATTTAGTGTAGCTTATCTAGCTCATTTAACATTTTTTTCCTTGCTTATTTAGCCTGAGGTTAACAATAAAAATTAAAAGTAAAAGAAGTCAAAAAATTAAACCAAATAGTATTATGAACCCTTTGTTAAGCATAACTAATTTGTAATTCATTTAATCTCAAAAGTTAATTCCCAAACAATCAATCTATGGATGTCTAGACACAGCTATGCAAAATAAAAATACTGAAAACTAAATCTGAGTGCTATATTTCTCTAATTACAAATATGAGCAATTAAAAAAAAAATCTAAATTGATATTTTTTTAATTTTTATGTTAGAGATTAATTTTGGAGTAACTGGAAATCCAACACCAAAAATAGCTAGGAAGTCATAGGACTCAAAGGAGAATTCCTGCAGTCCCACAAGGAACACTAAAAGGTTCCGATTGATGGAAAGTTCTTGGAAGGTGTATGTGAGAAAGGTGGGGGGGTGAGCGTAGCATGCCCTCCATCATAGTGAAGCTGGGTGAAGGGTTGAGGAGACAGATTTTGATAAGTATTGGAAGTGAGAACCAAAAAGAATTGATAAAGTGGTAAGACATAGCAAGAGGAACTGGGAGAGTTAGAGGACCAAAGGTTGCCGAATCTTGATTTTTTCCGAACTCCCTTGCCATCTAGCAGTCTATATTCTGATCCCTCATTGGGAGCTGCAGCTTTAGAATCAACTGGAATAAGTTTCAAATTAATGCTAAAATTTGAATTTGAAATAGATTTATTTTCCATTTGTAGATATAACTGTCATTCCTGAGCTAGCCGTAGTTCTAATACTTGAATTGAGACTCCAAGCACGCTAATTGATTTGAATCAAAAATTTAATTTGAATTTAAATATGAATTTTTATTTATTTTTACAATATTACTAACAGAATCTTTAGTAATGCATGGGGTTGATGGAGAGTGGGAAGAATCTGGATAATTTTTTAGCATGCTGGAAGATAGAATAAAAAAATATGTTGCTTATCTTATTGACCCTTCAAGGAGTGTCTGCATGGAAATTAGCCTGCCAAAATTTGAAACAAGACAGTTAACCCAATTCCAATGATAGAAAGATAGACCTGAATTAGAATGATGAGGTTAAGGAAAGGTACTGTGGAACCGATACCATTTTGGTGTCTCATCATAGTACTTCCAAAACATCCTGAAGAACAAATCGGACACATATGACTGCTACATTGATATTCAAGTAAAAGTTAAGCATGCATGAACTGCTATTAGTTTTTCTTTTGCAATTCAGCTGTTACTATTCTAGCATAAAGGGTATAGCGCTAATGAACAAGTGCTTATGATTCTATCAAAATTGCAACTCATACATGTTTTTGAATTTCTCTTGTTAATTTTGCTGTTATGCCTTTAATGTCACAGTTCTTTTCTTTTCCTTGGTTTGACATAATATGATTCCTCGTAAAAGATTTCTGATGATTTTATCACTTCTAAGGTGCAAAAAACCGAGAAACGGAAAGATGAATGGAAATATTTTGTACACTACCTTGTGAGTAACATTCTTTTTGCGTTACTTTTTTGAATTTGATTCGTGTGCTCAACATCATTTTAAAGCTATTTATTGATTCTTCGATTATTTATTCCAGCTAGAATGTCATAATCTGATTTCATTTATAAATATTAATTTTATTGTTACTTTTAAAATACTTAGAACAAGATTTCAAATGTTTTTTATTTTGCAGGGTTGGAACAAAAAGTACGTGAGGAGCCCTTCATTGAATATTATCATTTTCTTGTTTTTTATATGTGCAATCTGTACGTGATTTCTAATTCTTATTACACTATTTTAGTCAAGGAGATTCTCAACTGAATGCTTTTATGTTGAAGAAAAATTTCCTTGAGTAGTTGACTTCAATTTTCAATTTTTTGGTTAAATTTTTAATTAATATGTATGAATCTCTTAATGTACATATATGATAATAAAAATAATTGATAACGTATTCTTTGTTATAAACAATATCTTCATATTTATTTAGGTTACATAACGTTATATTGGTTTGTGGAAAAAACATTTAAAATAACTTTCTATATGTTTTGTAGTAGCGATTAGTGTAGCTTTTCATCACTTGTACAATTTAAAGCCGTTCTTTATTTAGAAAGTATGATCTTGGTTTAAATCTTGGTTTTATATTAAATTAAGCTTAAACTTCTAATTCCTTAAATGTTGTGCATGAGTGAGAATGTTAGTATGAATGGGTTTTACTGTGCAATCATTGAGCTTAACCTTTTTTCTAGAAGCTTAATTTCTTATAATCTTTTTTTTAGTTAAGCTTTTTTTGAGTTTTTTATGATGCACTTTTAAGGTTAAAACTTGCAAGGGCTATGCTTTCATGTCAATTTAGCAATGGTTTACATAGGGCTGGTAGTTATGCTTGAAACTTGGAGTATACTGTTCAAATTTTTAACAATTAAAATCTGCACACATATTGAATAATTTAGCGGCTTACTGTAGCTTAATCTACCATTTAATCCCATAAACTAATTTCAAAATGAACTGCTCTTTAATAAATTGTATGTAATACTTTCTAAATACATTTAAATGTTTTAAAGGGTATAATCACAAAAGAAATTAAAAGCACTGATATATTTAATAGATTTTTTTTTCATCTTGAAACTTGAAATCAATATTGAGGGCATAAGTCTGCGGGAAAACATGGCTTGAATTGACTTTAGGCCAGCTTGCTCAAATGCAGTTCTATCACCCCTAGCGTTAGAACTGATTGCCTAGTATGGAATAACTGAAAAAGCGTTAGATTTAGGATGACATTATGAAATAAATGGCTTGAGAAGATGCATGAGATGGACAATTTCTAGAGGGTTAGTTAATTATTAATTTGAATATGCATGATTGGTTTTAATCACATACTAACTTAGGGTTTTTATATGATTTGTGATTCAGGCATTGTAATGATGCTATTATTTTTTTTTCTTATATACATTCTTGACTTTATTGGTTCATCACCTTTATGTGTTGTTTTTTTGTTGCGAAGAGCTTGTACTTTGACATCTTATGTATTTTCTACAGAGTACTTTCTCTGTTTTTCTTTTCTTTGACCACCAATCAGTTAGATGTGGATTTAGATCTACCTTTAGCCAAAATTTCAACCTTCTTTAGCAATTCTTATCAGACTTATTAGATTTTTATTGTGAAAGTTGGTAATCTCTTCTTTTTTTCTCAGTGATGCAAACTTTTTTTAATTAATATGCACCACTAATCATATCTTCTTGCAATTAATAATAGCCAAGGAAACCCTTTATACTTATTAAAGACAAATAACAATCAAAATTGTACTTGATATCCACATTGTGTTTGTGGAAAAATTTAATTAAATTGTATGTCAAATGGTGCTATACATACATTTAATTCAAGGAAAGAAATAACTGATGCAAAATTCTTCTTAATCTTATGAGAGGTCAACAAAAGCTTAAAAACCTATTTGAGTTGAACTCCTTTTAATATTTGTGATTGGCTTTTGAAAGTTAATTTCCTGGGTTGAGTTAACTAAATGATTTATTAATCCTTATGGGACTGTTCTAGACTTCATATTTGAATCGTGATCCATATTATAAATCTCATAAATTTTAGTATTATACATATAATCATGATCAAAAATTTCTTCTAGGAATTTTTATTACTTACGTTTCTGTCAGCATGCTTTACTTATCCCATCATTGTGAAGTTATGTACAACCAATTTTAAAATGAAATGGCATGCCAGGATGTTGTCCCAAGTTTAAGGTAAAAGAAAGAAAAATAAACCCTTCTTAATTTTTGGATAATAGATGATGCATGGCAATGACTCGATTCTTGTTTCTTGATGTATTGACATTATTCCACAAGAAGTGGCTAGAATGGGATATGTCAAGACATTGAACTTTTTTGTTTAAATGTTTACTTATATTATTTCAATTAGGTACAGGTGCTTGGACATTTTCCGTTGATACTATCTCAAGATCTTCTCTGTTTTGAGCTTTCTTTTGGCATGCATTTTTGTGGAAACCATGCTGTTGACCATCCAAAGTTTTGTTGACCAGCCAACAACACTCTGCTAGTTGTCTAGCAGTGTTATTTCACCAATAGATGTTCTAGACATTAGTTGGTCAACTAACAATGTGATTTGAACATTGTATTGGCATGACCAACAATTTATTTGTCAACAAAGACTGCCTCAACCAACATATCATAATAACATTTGAGTTTTTTATTGACTATTACAGAGCTGGTTGACCAATGTTGCACCAAAATATTTGTGCTTCTTGACTACGTGATGTTTGTTGACCCGTCATCTGTTTTCATAATGGAGTTGGCTGACCCACAACTATGATGGAAAATGCATCTATCCAGATCGGCATTGCGTTTGTTGCCCAATTTCTAGTCAGTGCATTGGAGGCAAACTTTGTGTTCACCATCTCCAGGCGAGCTAGGATGGGTGTGGTAGGAACTTTCAAATATGCTAGGAAAAATTTAAACTATTCCCATTTTTGAAAATAAATCATATCATTTTAAATTAAATTCACTATTAAGGAAAAAAATATATTTTCTTAATACAATTAATAATACCTTGATTTTAGAAACAAACATATCTAACTAACTTTAATTTTAAAATTAATATTCTAATCATCAGGCATATGAAATGTTGTCTGGCAACCATCATCACTGACAATTGTTTAGTAGTTGGCACTATTCTGGTGTCCATTGAAGAGTCGTTTGGAAGTTGTTATTCTTAGATTTGAGAAACTAAACTAATCATCATTGCTTTTGTAACGTCAAAGACGTTATCATTGTGGAGCCAATTTTAGAATTATTGAGAAAATACAAACAATCCAAATTGATTCAACTTCAAGGGGATTGGATATTTTCTTGGATTGCCAAATTTTGTGTTTGGGAATATCTCATCTCCAATACTAATTGTTGAGTGTTGGATTCACTACAAAAAACTTCTCATCCATGAATATGAGAGAGCTTTTGTTAGTTTTTTTGTGTTTTTAATTCCAGTGTGATTCATCATTTCATGAAGATAAATAACTTTGTGAACCAGGAGTGAACACTTGTGTGTGGCCAAATTTTGGGTGTTTTTATAAAACTTGTTAGAAGCAATTGAGAAGTTATCTTTCAAACAAATAATTAAAAAAAAATGTTGTTGCTATTTACATAGCAATATGATGAGGATGCTCCTCCAAATACCCCTTACACTTTTAATCTGTTTGCAAAATCATTTCTTCCTGCATCATTTTTTAAATATTTTTCCCCTGCTATTAAGACTATTATAGCTTTTATTACAACATTTGTCAAGAATTGTATCAATGTTTCAAAGGGGGAGCCTCTAATTCGACACTATTTTTCTATGGGTTAGTCTTGAAAACATGTGCAAGTGTTTTTGTCATTTCTTCCGGCATCATTTTTTTAATATTTTCCCCCTGCCATTAAGACTATTATAGCTTTTATTACAGCATGTTTGCAAAATCATTTCTTCCTGCATCATTTTTTTAATATTTTCCCCCTGCAATTAAGACTTATAGCTCTTATTACAGCATTTGTCGAAAATTGTATCAATGTTTCAAAGGGGGGGCCTCTAATTCGACACTATTTTTCTATGGGTTAGTCTTGAAAACATGTGCAAGTGTCTTTGTCATATGCTTCAGTAATTGGGAGCATTCTTTGCCCCTCCCCCCCGTGGGGATGTTTGGTTGGTGCGTTTGATGCTATGGCAATAATATTAATGCTATATAATGTTTGATTATTGAACCGATGGAATAGGTGTTTTTTTTATTTTTGTGTAGATAGCCTTTTTGGTATCATTTTAAAGTATGTATATGTTCAAATGTAAACAAATTGGTTTTGTTTAAATCATTATATGTTATAAATATGCAAATGCCGTAAAGTGATTTTTTATGTAAGAGGGAACATATGTATTGGACATCTATTGCTCATTGATTTGAAGGTATGCCAAAGCTCACTTGTAAACCTAAGCTAGTCATGGAGCACGTATATGGCCATACATTGGTAAAGTATTCAATTTAGTCTCAGACTTATTAAAAAACTAATACTGCTACTTAATTTTAAAGCCATAATAGTCCAAATTTAACTTTTTAATTCATTTTGGAAGGAAAAAATCATGAAAGATATTTTACTAATATGTTGTCATCGAATTTTTATACCATTTTTTAACTAAGATAACTACACAAAGTTTGTGTATATCATAATTTTTAATAATTAGGAAATTTATTTGTTAAAAAAGTTAAAGATGTACTTTGTAAAAATATTTTCAAAAATGATTTGCTGCGTTATTTTGAATTTTTTTCATTTTGTGTATTTATTTATGAGTACTAATGTTTGTATTATAAGTTTTTGCTTGTGTCAAATCGGTTCTAGTTATTGCATGATGTTTTATATAAATATTATTTTTATGCAATTTATTATTTCATAAAAAATTTCTTGAGAATTGCAATTAACATATTTTTTAGTTTGACATTATAATTTTTTTGAATTTTTCTTTTTCAAACTAACAAATATTGTCAAAGTTTATTATTTTGTACTTGTTATTTAAAAATGGAAATAAGATTATTTACTTAAATATTTTATTTTTGAGGCCATTAATATCTTTAAAATACTGTCGTACAATTGTACCATAGAGTGAGCAAATAAAAGTACTTTGTGATAATAATGCAACAGTCAAAGAAAATTAATTCTATGAATTTATTTTAAAGTAGATTTTAATTGTACTGATGTTATTATTCTCACAAATAAATAACATAAGCAGAGTAATCATAATCATTGTGACAAATAAATTAATAGAAGTTACATTAAAATGCCAATAACTAATAAATTCACATTAATATCTAATAAAATAGTTTATCAATATAGTGAATAATTATACAATAGTGAAAATTTAATAATGAAATTTTTATTTTTAATTTATGTTCAATGTTCTCTTTGTCATATCTTCATTAAATTTTCTTGACTAGTAAACCTGAAATGCTAGAATCGATTAGTGATGTCATTTAACTCATTCTTAAATGCTGTAATCAATTCTTTTTGCTATCTATTATGAATGCGAAATTAGTTTTTTTCTTTTGTATTATCAAGGTCTTCTTTAAGTAAATATTTAAATTACTTTCAACATCTTTTCTCAACCTCAACCATTGCCCATATAATGGGGAAGATATTGTTATTTCCATCAAATATGACAACAAGCAATAATTGTCCCCCATTTGTTAGCTCTTAAAAAGCAATCATCAGCTCTAATTATTGGCGTGCATCCTTTTTAAATCATTCTTTGAATACAACTAATACATGTACATACTCACAAGCATTTTACTGAGTTAATCATAGATTAGTTTTAGCAATCTAGTAACAATATCTCTATACAAGCTGATATTGTTCGTAATCTTTGATTGAATTAAACTAAAAGCTTTTTCCATAGCCTTGCTTGAGATTTTTTAACATGCAATTTTATTTCTTTGATCATTTCTTACATGAAGACCTTGCATTTTATTTGTGGATTAGCTCTCATTTTACTTATAAATATAATTATTATTGTAGAGTTTAGTGCCTTATTGTGTTGGTCCAAGAATAATCATGATATTATATTGACCTTATTTGTCATAAATCATCTTCCATATTTAAAATATACACAAAATATGGGAAATTATCCCTTTGCAAATAACTTTACATCTTCTCTATCATTTTTGGATAATTTTATTGATTTTTTCTTTGAGATGGATGATTTTTTGTAGCTTCTTTCAACTCATCTTCTGTGCCAAAAATCATTTCAAATTGGAATGCATGACTCTATTTCGATCGAGTGGTTGAATAATGGCCACCTCATTTGGTTCTTCTCATCGCTACCATGAGCATTAATGTTATTGTCGGACTCCATGCAGTCATTTTTATAATACTATTTTTTAATTGTAATCAATAACTCTTATTGAATTTTATATTTATTTCTTACCTTTTTGTTGACTCCCTCAACTTCAATTGAGTATTCTATATTTCTTTCATTTAACTTACAATTTCCTTTTAATTCTAGTCACTTGCAACTAAATTTTCAATATTATGATTATCATCGTTGTCATTAACATTACATATCTTTCTCCTGTCTTACCAATATGTTTGCCAATGTTTTTAGTTCAACTTTACAAATTTCACTTGGCACAAAGATTCATAAAATTTCTATCATCAAGCAATTCTACACTATCATATATAATATTAGTATGATCATTATTTTTCAACCTTCGTTGAATGACTAAAAATGTGATTAGCCTGACCGGTCGGGCGGTGACCCCAACCCGCAACCCTGTGCGGAATGCGAGGTTGCCCGACCGGTCGGCGGCTGTGCAAGCTCCGATATTGTCGGGTGCTAGCAGCCCTTACTGCCATAAAATTCAGCAAACCACCTCCAGTTCCTGCAATTTCTGTTGGTGGTGAGGGAGATTTGGATACCAGAGGGCTAATTACGACATCTAATTCTACAAAATCAGCTGTTTGTCAAATTGCCTCAAATGGGGTCGCAGTTTCGGGAAAAAAAGCGGCTGTGCAACAAAAGAAGTGGAATCGTTTGATAAACTCCCGAGCATGGATTTTGTTGGAGAAAGTGGTGAATGCATGATAGATTTTGAGGAAAAAGAAAAGCAAAGCTTGAAATTTGTAGGATCACTCATCGTCCATCTATTTGGACGACGAATCGCCTACAATGTCATTCAAAATCAATTGAAATTGAGATGGAACAAGTTTGGAAATTTCACTATTCATATGTTATAGCATGACTACCTCTTGGTGAATTTTGAGCACAATGCAGCGGTTGATGTAGTAATTATGGGAGGGTCGTGGTTCCTTGGGGGTCAAGTTCTTGGCTTAGCACGTTGGGTGCCAGATTTCAAGCCAAATATGCAAGTAGGCTTCACGACTCCGCTTTGGGTGCGATTGATCAACCTCCCATTGAATCTTTGGAGTAAAGGTAATCTCAATCGCGTAGCTTCAATGATTGGCAAACTTCTTTTTGTCAACAGGTCGACATTGCGCAATGAATGGCTTGCATATGCATGTGTGTGCGTGGAAGTGAATAATTCTAAGAAATTGTTATCGTCATTTTCCATTCGGAGTAAACAAGGTATTTTCACTCAATTGGTGCCTTGTGAAGGTTTCACAATCTTTTGCAAGGACTGTGGAATGGCGGGTCATAAAGAAGATCAATGTCGTACAAAACAATCTACCCCCGCTGGCGGGGTAGGTTCTAGTGCCTCATTTACGGATCCAAATCAATGGATCATGGTGCAACGAAGGCGACCGCCGGCCTCCAGCCGCTCACATCCGAGAGTGGCCTCGAGGGACCCGAGGGGCCGCTCCCGCCTTTGACGGCCGGTCACACCCGGACAGCCTCCTCGGAACCCGAGCCGACCACTTGCAGTTCAATCGTCAACTGCAGTGGTGAGTCTTACACTGCCCGCCCCACTGATTAACGTCCTCGCTATTGAGGAGGAGGATCGACCGATGGAACCACTTGCCGCCACACAACCTCCGCTTACTGGCCCACAGCTGCAGCAACGCACACCAAGCCCACGACGCCCTCAGCTTAGCTTGCCACCTCTTCCTCTCCTGCCGAGTGCTACACCGCAGATCCCCCAGGCCCACTTGCCAGGGCCTATTTTACAGCCTCTACTCTTCCTTCTCGGACTTTACGTTCGAAAAGCAGAGAGCACCCATTGTCGTCCCGATGCGGACCGCCTCTTCGGGCGGCATTGGAGCTTTGTGGTTTAGCCTTCCGCGGGATGTTTGGGAGGTCTCAATCTGGCTTGACAAAGTGGCTTTTTTCAGTCCAAGATCCATCTTTCTTGCATCCAGGTGATCCTTGTTACCATAACTTTGAGGTTGGGGAGCTGCTTTTAGTTCGGTGCCATCTATGTTACCACTGATCTGTACACGAGGGAGCTTTAGCAAATGATCCTAGCAGTCCAGGTGGAGGGGTGCCCGTTGGTTCTTGGTGGAGACCTTAACCGTGTTCTCTCTCAGGTAGAGAAACGTGGTGGGAAGACGTTCAGAGTGACGACTGCTCAGACGGACTTCCGGGATGTCCTCGATACGTGCCATCTTCATGACCCAAGCTTTGTTGGTTCACCTTTCACGTGGAATAACAACAGGGAGGGAGCTCAGCGTATCTGGGAGCGCTTGGACCAGTTTCTTTTCAGCGCGAAGGCGATGAACCTTCTGCCGGGTGTAGTCGTGCACCACCTACCTTGGGTAGCTTTTGATCACTACCCTATTTTCTTGATAGACGCTTGTCTCAGGTTCCAAAGTACCGGAGCGCGGTACAAGTTTGAGGACACTTGGGCGAGTACCCGGAGGCTTTCTCTGTGGTCGAGAGGACTTGGGGCGGCAGTCTCGCGGCTGGCCATCCTTAATCCGCAATCACAAGCTGGCGCGCTGTAACGACCCAATGTCGTTACTTTTCAAATTAGGTCAAAACCCGCTTCAAACATCAGGACCCCGGGGAATTTCAAATTAGGGCAATCAAAATTTGCATTAGATAGAAATAATTTTTAGATTAAAGTGCCATAATTTGGGAGAATTCGGATAAAGAAAACTCCCGCTTTATTTTTTTGAATTAATTAAATCCAATAAATCAAGAATATTGAAATACGTGTCAGAACTCATCGTTTTCAGTATCGTTATGTTAAGCATATTATTTATAGGCAACTCGAAAAGTTTCGTCAAATTCTGAGTGCCAGTTTGATCGTAGTTAATTTTTGAAGTTTTAAACTTCAAAAATTAATATAAAATAAAATATTTGTCCGAATCAAAATTTTTTGGCGCGAGGGTGTTCGTATTATCATAACACGCCTCGGTGTCAAGTTTCATTGTATTTGGACCTCAAACGGCGGAAAAATGCAAATTATTTAAGTTTAAGTAAATTTCTTCCTTTTTCCTTCCTTCCCCCTCACTCTACCCAATCGCAACATTGCAATGTTGCGATACTTTTCTTCCCATGCGGAAGAATCTTCCTCCCATACGCCATTAAGACCTTATCCACACCCAATTAGAACCATTAAGGCACAATTAATCCCTCCTTATCCACAGCTCACAATCCGTCTCTACTTAAGCAGCCCTCCATTCCCTCCTTCTCCCCATTCCAGCCCTCTCCAAACAGCAGCCCACTCCCCCAGCTTTCAGCCCAGCCTCCAGCAGCCAGCCCTCCCCTCTCCTCCTCTCCCCACACAACAGCCAGCCCTCTCCTCCTCTCCTAACACAGCAGCAGCCCTCTCCTCCCCTCCCCACACAGCAGCAGCCCTCTCTTCCCCTCTTTACACAGCAGCAGCCTTCTCCTCCCTCTCCCACAACCACTAGCAGCCCAGCTCTCCTTCCTGCCCTCCAGCAAGCAGCCGGACAGCAGCAGCCCCTCTTGCTGCAGCTCTCCCTTAGCCAGCAGCCCCTCCTGCTGCAGCCCTCCCTCGTCCGGCCAGCCAGCCAACCATCTGACCAGCTAGCCCCCGCTGCCCCAATAACGCCAGCTCCCTTCAGCCACATCCGGCCTCCCCTCGGCTTTCGGCAACCCCAGCTTTAGGTAACATGAGAAGGAAAATAGGAAGAAAATGATATGAAATTTTTAATATTTTATTTCCTTTATTTCATTTCTTATTACTAAATATACTATTATATTATGTCATTGCATTATTATTGATGTCATTAATTATTAATGAACAACAGTATAAATGCTAGAAAATGACTATTACTTTCATGCTGTCTATTTCAATTCAAGCATTTTTATACTATCATTTTCATTTTCTTATTATTACTATTATTTATGCAGTCGTTTCCATTCTGTCTTTCATACATTATTATTATTATTATTAAAATGATAATAATAATGCTATTATAAATATTATTGCCACATCAGTAACTTAAAAATACGAACTTCTATCCAGTTGAGAAAACGAAAGAGAAGCAGAATAGAAACGAAGATAATAATATTGGCTAAAAAAACTAATTTAAAATATCGAAAACCTAAACACAGATTGAGCGAACTGTCACTCATTCAAACTGTCGAATTGTCGAACTGTCAAACTGTCGAACTGTTGAACTTAAAGAACAAGGTACCAGATGTCTTTTATTACTTCTGTTTAAATATGTTTTTTCTGCTCAGCATTGCACAAATTTGATAAAAGTGCTTTTTAAAGTCACATAAAATGATATATGAATAAGTTTGGATAAGTGGCAAGGGTTCCATGTTGCTTTATACTTTTTGTCTGATCAGACAACCGCTAGGACGGGGCTATCCGACATCGGGAGTCATAAGGAGCCTATACTGATAAGCCTTTGAGGGGGCAGGTATAGAGGAAAGTTGAGATATGTAACATAAAAATGAACCCCCATTTTCCTCGATTTTGTACTTGTCCAACAAAATCATATTTTGCCTCAGATATCAAGCGCTAAAAATTATGTATTTATTTTTGTGATTGTAATTATTTTCATGCTAAGTTTCAAGTGCAATTCAAACAGGTTTGCAGGGATAAGTTTGTACAATTTTTATTTCCTGTCAAATATTAATTATTTTGCTTATTATTTAACATTTGTAAAGATGACATCTATCAGTACTTAGTTTCACAACTAACTGGTATTCGAATGTCCGCACTTTTGAAACGTGCCTAGATCAGGAGTTCATCATCAAGGAAGGGTGCTAAGAACTGAACAGTGCTGATACTGCTACCTGTGGATCCACCACTTTCTTTTTGACTCTAGCTATTCTGTTAAAAAATTTGTAATTTTTCTTTTATTTTAACTTTTGTAATAAGAACTTATGAATTAATGAATAAATGAGTTATGTTTGATGTCTATATATTTGTCTCTTAAATCACTCAATATGATCCTGCTGCTAGAGGACTTGTTGCTATTATTTTATCACACCCACAGCAACCGGTGCTGGATTAGCTCCCGCTGACCCGGCACCGGGTTCCCACACGCGCACTCTCCGGCACTGTGGAAGTTGGGCTGAGACTCACTTCTTGATCTGCAGAGGAGGGAGGCGGAGCTCACTTCGACTATGATGCAGCTCTAGGCAGAGGATATGGAGACATACTGAGGCGGCAACCATGAGCTTGTTCAGCAGCTCCAGGCCACCACGCAAGAGTTCTCTCAGGTGGAGGCAAGGATGGAGAGCTCGTGGCAGCAGCGCGCCAAGGCGCGGTGGCTCTCTCAGGGTGACCGCTGCACCGCAGTGTTTCAGCGACTTGCGACATAGCGTTAGAAGTCAAGCACCATGCTAACGCTTCAGAATGAGTCCAGGGAGTACTCGTCTGACCCAAAGTGGATTTGCCAGGTATTTGTCGATATCTTCCAGGGGAAGTGGGGCACCTCTAGTTCCATAAGGGATTGCCCAGATGATCTAATTCCAGATCGTACGCTTGGTGACGCAGACTCTGCCTCTCTCCACGGTGCGGTCAGGGCACAGAATTTGGGCAGCTCTGCGGGACCTTGGCCCTAACCGTTCCCTGAGATTGATAGTATCACCCCCTCTTTATTTACGGGCTACTGGAGGGCGAATGCCACAGCGCTGGCATGACACTCTAGTAGTTCTCATTCCGAAGAAAGAGGGGGCTGCCACTCCAAGGCAGTTCTGCCCTATCAGTTTGTGCAACACTGTCTATAGGGTGGTGACCAAGATCTTGGTCATGCGCCTTAAGACAATACTGCCCCTATTGATCTCTCGAAAACAAGGTGCCTTTGTTCCCTGAAGATATATCAGTGAGAACTGTCTCATAGTCCAGGAGATCCTCATGCGGCTCTCATATTTCGCCTTGACAACAGGTCACATGGCCATCAATGTGAATATGAAGCAGGCTTACGACCGGGTGGAGTGGGGGTGCCTACGCTTGGTTTTTAATAGATTTGGCTTCCCACAGAGGTGGATAGACTGGGCTATGAAGTGTGTGGAATCCCATCAGGTTTTCGGTCCTAGTCGGTGAGCACAAGCTTCCTTAGATAGTGGGGAGGAGAGGTTTTCGGCGGGGTGTCCCCTCTCCCCTTACCTATTTATCATGTGCACGATGCTCTTTTCCTTCCTGGTCAGGCGACAGCAATGGATTAGACGCCCAATTGGTATCACTCTCAATCAGTGCGGCCCTAGCGTACGCCGATGATCTGATACTGTTTTCCCTAGCTTCCGAGGCCGCAGCGAGAGGAGTACAACAGATTTTGGTAGATTATGGTAGCTGGATTGGACAATCTGTGAATTCGCACAAGTCACATGTTGTCTTTAGCTTACAAACCTCTGCATATCGCCAGCTTAGGATTGCGATCCGGCTGGTTACCAAAGAGGGTCGTTGCTCCGATACTTGGGAGTCATGGTCATAGGCCGACCTCCGGGGAGAGCAAATTTTGCAGCAGTTATTGAGCATGTCTGAGCTAGGATAGGCTCATGGAGCAGTTGCCATCTTTCTATTGCAGGCAAGTTGTGCTTGATTAGATCCGTGCTCGCCATGATCCCTTAATGCTGGTTGCCTCGATTCTGGACTCCTGCCTCTTGGACATTGAGGCTACTCTCCGTAAGTTCCTTTGGGAAGGAATGGAGGGTAGTGGTATGCACTACGTGATGTGGCAGGAGGTTTGTCGATCGCTTGAGGCTGGTGGATTTGGGATCAGAGACTTGAAGGTGTGGACTGTTCTTGTAGCTCGCCACACAATCAACTACGTGAGTAGGGAGGATCTCCTATGGGTGAGAGCCACGGAGTTCCACTACCACTGTCATGGTGAAGACTTTGTTGTTCGGCATTCTGATTCTGCAGTTTAGAGGATACTGGGGTATGGGTGGCCGATCGTCCAACGCCACACTCTGTCAGTAGAGGAGAGTTTGCAATGGCAGGTCGACGCTTTTACGGCGAGCCGGGCTAGCCAGATTTGCAGAGCGGAGATGGATGATCGGTCTTGGCAGTCTGCGACCATGTGGGCGATGGCTCTAAGCCCCATGGAGGCTTGTTTCCTGTGGCGATTACTCAGTGATGCCATCTCGACAAGGTGATTGCTGTTCAGGAGGGGACTCACTCGGTCAGCTGCTTGTGTCTGTGGTTGTGATATTGATGAGGAGAGGGAGGACTTCGTGGCCCACCGTAGTTATACGAGGGACATACTAGAGACTTTTGTGTGTTGGGGCTTGCTGTCGGTCACTCTGATCTCCTGGGACCAGTTTATTGCTTTGTATTCGACGAATACTGCGTCTCACAACTGCCGTTTCAGCTATCAAGAAGTGGCCTACTCTCTCTACCTGGCTAGCGGAGTAGGACTAAGCATTTTCACAGTAGTCAGTACCCGACTCCGCTGGTTTGTGCGGGTTCGATTCTCTCGGCAATTGTCAGTGCTGGTCTGCATGACGGGTCTGACTCCTGGGTTTCGACAGCTCGCCAGGGCCCCTCCACCTTCCTATAGATACGGGGAGTCTCCTGCTTTCGGTGGAGTTGTGGTCCGCGACTTAGGAAGCCATTTGCTCGCTGCTGCTGGAGCCCGTTTACAGGCCCTGTCTCCTCTCCAGGCTGAGATGCAGACGACTACTATTCTGTGACAGGCCCTCCTGCTCAGAGACCCTAAGGGAGTCATCATAGAGGGCGACTGTCTTGGAGTGATCCGGAGGCTCCGACGTCATTGGGAGAGGACTCTCCGTTCACGAGGCGGAGAGCGCCACGCTGATCACCTTGCTTTCTGCTAGGCTTTTCTCGTGTGATTTTTGTTAATCGTTCGCGCGATGCGAATCACGCTGCGGACTATTGTTCTATGTTAGCCCGACAGGGTGAGTCTTCTTTTGTTAGGGGAGATGTGCTCCCCTGGAGGCTCTTAGACCTCCTCGTTGAGGACACCGTGGAGTTTGATCTCGAGTTATGATATATTGATGTTTTTACTTATTTATGCTTAGGTTAAGACCGTTTTTCACAAAAAAATGACCTCGAATGACTCCAAGATAGAGCCTTCATGAAATGAAAGGAAATGCTTTAACCCCTATCTCTTTTGAGATTATTTTTGTAATGAGTCATCCATGAATGCAACTAAAGCAAAAAGAAATCCTATTTTTATCTTGATGGTGAATCTAAAATAGGTGCGGAAAAAATATCTTTATTGTAAGGCCATTTTAGGTTTTAAAGCTAGAGTTGAGGTTCTATTTTAAGCATTTTCAGAATGTTGGACTAAATTGAGCATTTTTTAAATAGTTGAAGGCTCATTTTAAAAGTAACTCTTTCAAGCAATCTCAATAGTTTTTGTGTTTGTTGAGAACACTTCTTGTCCCGACAAATATTTACAGTAAAATTTTGTAATTTAGGAATATAAGAATATGGGGAAAATCTTTCGGAAACTCCACCTGTTTCACATTAAAAGAATCTACATCTAGAGTTGCACATTAAAGGATGAACAATTATTTTTTTAATTTCAAAATCATTTCTCTTATTGTACAAAAGTCAACCTTTTATATATAATTTTCAAGTGCAATTATAAAAGTAATAAAAATTGCAATTAAGGAAATAAAATTTTTGATTGCTGATTTTGAAAAACTCTGATTTAATCTTGTTTGGTCACAGTTTGCTATTTTGTATCCATATGAATGGGAGTTACAGCTATAAAGATTGAAGGCTTCCCTTACTAATTATGCAGCCTTAAAACTTTCCAAATTGAGAACTGGAACAAAACTTCCTTCATTTAGACCCACCAACTTATGTGGCTGTGAAATAGAAGTTTAACTTTTTTTTTTCAAAATGAGCATTCTTGCAACAGTTTTTTGGTTTTAAAGTTTTCAAATTGTAAAATAAAAAAGACCTTTTCCCAATTGGATCTTTTATCTGTAGCAAAAGTACTTGGCCATTAAATTTCTTGCGAGTATCCCAAATATAATTTTGCCTTTACATTTGATGATGTCATCATTTAGTGAAAGCTTGGCTTTGAATAAAGTTTTTGAAGAATAGTTGACATAAACATTGCTGTAAAAAGCTGAAACCAATGACCCACTAACAGTGATATGGACGCCCATTTAAATGAATCCAATATGTATCTTTTGACAGTTTAGCACAATACCAGTAGAGTGTAATCGGTTGTGATACAGCAGTTGTGCTGATGTTTGTTGCAAAGAAGTTGGAAGGAGTAAAAATTCAAGCCACTATGTATATGATGCATATTTTTTGAGACATTTTGTTTTTTAGATTAGAGGTGTCGTCACTTTATTAGTGCTTTTGAAGGAAGTTGATTATGATAAGTTCTTGCTATGGATTATATGTATGAGTTTATGGACTTCATAAAAGAGAAGATTGCTTTCAGTTGTGGTAAATAGTGGTAAAAATATAGGTCAATATGAAGGAGAATTGATGAAATATGAACAATACAACTTCTTTTACTTTTTCATGTCTCCAGATACTACTTGAACCCTCAACTTTGTTTACTGAAAAATTTTCTAACAATGATGAAGTGAAATAATGACTGATTAGTTGTAGGGAAAGAATATTAGATTATGGAAAATGAGTAGATATCTAGTTGAATATGTAGCCTTCTAAGGTATGATTTTGGCAGTAGAGTTGTGGGCCAATATTTTATAAGGCGGGGGCATAAGATGGACCATTGCTTTCCATGTAGTGGGGCATAAACCTTGTGAGGCACGGTACATAATCGTATGAATTATGGTTCATTTTACATAAATAAAATTAAATAATGAGCTCAATAGGAAGTATCAATAAATTCACTTTGCATTTATGATATGCTCGAAAGCACATAAAATAAATATTAATATGCACAAATATTAAATAAGTATTACTTTATTGAAAGAAGCTATACTTTACATAGACAATTTATTAATTGAAAGGATGGGAAGAGAGCAGGTCCCATTGTGTGCTTGTGTGATTGAAAAGTATTGATTTTGTATTAAAAATGGAATGTTTGCTCTACTGGGCACAAAAAATACTTCCCAAGCATTATGGACATACACCCCATATAATAAACTCCCTCCCGGAAATGCTGGTGTCAAATCCGAAACACTCTCTAGGACAAGTAAAGCACAGCCTTGGGCACTAAACTAAAATCACTCGTAGATTGATGGATCCAATTTTGTGGCATAACACTAGAGTTAATGCAGCTTTCCATTCTTGCTTTGAGCATGATTTTGCTGTTCTCTAGGATGTGAAAAAATTTGGTGTACTTATTAATTAGTTAGATGTATTTGTTTTAAATCTTGAATAATTGCAATGATTTTTATTCTTGATAACCGTGTTTTTTTATATATTTTAGATTCACACAATGCTGAGGAATAGGCTATAGCATAAGAGAGATTGAATGCTCTTGTGTTTGTTTGATACGATACAAGGTTGACGGAGCAGAGTATGAGAAGACATTAAAATTTTGATTCAATTAAAGTATTTTTTTAATGCTTATGCTATTTCAAGTGCACTAATCACTGTTTTGGATGATGAGAATAAACCTGTCAATCTCTCACAGAAACACGAGAGCAAATTATTGTTAGATTCTTAGAGGAATAGTGAAAAGATCACTGAAATGTCATCTAATTATGCACTCATATTTTAAACTTTTTCTCACTTAATAATGCATTTGGAAGTCTCAATTCTCAAATGATATAGTTTACCCTTGTATATTCCTTTTTTTGAAATGTGTAGTCATCAATGGCAGAGTAAGCTAATAATTAATGTTTGATATGATGTTGAATATGATGACATGTATGGGATGGAGATTACGTCCAGCTATGATGTGATGACATCTTGACCTTTTTAATCCCTTTGTTAGAAATTAAAACTTTTATGATGAGGAGTTTGACAAAGGAACTTTAGAGCACATCTGGCTAGTATGATTTGTTTACATTATAATTTGTTAAAGACTTGGAATTCAAGTACTTGTGTTACATTATGAATGAAAACGATTACATATTTTTATTTACTTTTTAGGGTTTATGCCATATGCCTTGTGTAGTTTATACTTCACGCTTCAGAGAGCATGTATCACTTCATGTCAGGTAGAATGTTTGTTCGTTAGGCTAGCGCCTTGTAAAATATGGAAGTATTAAAACACTAGTGCAAGCACAATTGTCAACCATGCCTGGGACTGAGAAGCACTGATTTCAAACTAAAAGCAGAGACACGGATCACTTTTTAAAGCAAATTTGTAGAAAATACAGCAGATAAGGTTGCGGAAATTAGCACAGCGAAGGCAGAAGACTATTATAAGTGCTTTAAAATTTAAAACAGGTGGTTGCTGTTAAACAGTGGAAAACTGTTCATATTTTCTCTTTTGAGCAATTCATGAAAGTATTCAGCCGTTGTCTTATTGTCCAACAGAAGCTGACTCAAAAGACTTAGACAGCTTGATACCATGGAAAAATTCAGCCAAAAAAGGAAATGCTTAATTAACTTTTAATTAATTGTTAGAATAATTGAGAATCTCTAGATTAATCCCCTTAATCTTTTTGAAGCTATTCTCACCTTTCCTTGTGGAGCCAGGGTTGTTTTCAGGGCATCTTTTTATGTGAATGGCACAATTAAAGAGTTGATATGATAGTCAGGGAGTTGTTCAGTGACAACGGGAAGAAGAAAGCCAATCAATGATAACTGATGACATAGGTGACTATTGATCCACCATAATGGAGTGAATGGGGATGCATGTGACTATCACTACAACTAGTGCGCCAAAGTCTACATTTTTCATGTTGAATATAGAAAGTTTAGAGAGCGGAAGTTAAAGATGTGATTACCATTGATGAAGCAAGAATTTGATCATTTGACATAAGTGGAGATTTTTGCATATGATGCCACAACTGATTCTAAGAAACAATGCATGAATCAATATTGAATCCTTCACTTCTTACAACAACAATGCAAAGTTGCCTTCACCCAACTTGCTTTGACTTTTTACAACAACTACTCATGAATCAACATTTGCAATTCTTTTGCTGCGTTTGAAAAATTGGCTTAAGGGATGACCATTATAATAAAGACCTCAATGTTTCACCATTTTCTAAGGTTGCAAATGGTATAACAACACTGAGCTTAAACCATTGTCTCTAGGACATTCACCCAATGATATGGGTTGCAATATCTTAAACAGTTTAAGGTGGAAACTAAACGATTGTTTAGCTTATCATAATTGCATCTAGGGAATGGATATTAGATCTTTGGTTGAGTAAGATGAAATAAACATACCATTTTTAACTATATATAACCATAGTTCGTTGGGATTTGTCAACTCATGTTGTGAATGGCTTAGAGATAATATGATTGCTGGTAAACATTGGAAATTTATACCTACTATGCAATAATCAAAATGTGGAGGCATAACCCTTCCAATGATAATAATTGAAAGATATTAGCTTTTAAATTAGAGCGATATAAGACGTGGGAAAGCTAGTTATACGAGAAATCCCCTGAGTTGTCATTCTAAGATAAAGAGCTGATTGGACTTTGAAGTTCAATCCTTGGCCATTAGGGTAATATTCTAATGTTGCAAAGGTACCTTTCAATAATCGTCAATTGCAAGGAGCCTTGAATGAATTTGAGTCCCAAATTGTTGTTTTTGACTCTAAGGAGTTACTCAAATACATGATTTTATGCTGCCATCAACCCTTACAGGTGCATGGCTAGCTTGAGCATTTTGTTTAAAGGGAATTGGTGGAACATATAGGAGTGTGTCCTAGACTTAAAATAATAGTATAATTTATGACTGTTGTGTGGTGGAGCCTCGAGTACTTTGGAGCGAGCACATGATGATGACCATTTAATTGGAGGAAAATTTGACGCGAGAAATACATGGAATCACCAAACATGCAACTCTAGGTGTTTGGATGCGCTAAGAGCGCGTAGCTCAAATTGGTGCTGAGAGCCTGACGCTTGAGCACGTTCAAGTGCCTGAGGAGTCTAGTGGAATTCTTAAATGTTGAGCCCTGGGCACATCTATGAGTCAACGACTTCACTCGGAACTTCAATAGGCTAAATGCAATGATGGATAGCGCAATTTAGGGTGTTTTGGGAGCATTCTTGAAGGGGTATAAATACTTAAAGCAAAATTTGTTTTTGAAGGGATGGATTATTTTTTATGCAGGGTGGCTATTGTGAGGGCGAGAGTTTTTCATTGAGAACTCTGTTTTGTTGTAGGCAAGATCATTGGGAGATCATTTAAGGTATATAAAATTTTTATTATAGTGGAATTTTTGTGATAGTGGCTACTTGATTTTTTCTCACCTTAGGGGTTTCCACATAAAATGTCATTTGTGCTTGTATTATTTTTGTGTGCAGTCTGAAGTTTTATTCTGTTTCTTGCATTTCTTGTGTGTTTGAAATGGTTTTATGAAGTAATGAATATTCTTTTAGAGTGCTATGAAGTTGAGGGTCAAGATGGTCATATCCATAATTATTGGTATCTGAACAATACTTACAGTTGGGCCATGTTCTAATGGGAGCAATGGTGGATGAATCTATATACAAGATTGACAAGTTTGGTGTAACCAACTTCATGATGTAAAAAATGCAGATTTAGGATTTTCTATACCAGAAGAAGTTATACTAGCCCTTGGGTGGATTCGAGAAGAAACCATCGGGTATGAGTGAAGACGGGTGCAAAGTGCTTGATAGAACTGCTCTGAGTTTGACTTACTTCTCTCTTTATCTTCGATTGCCTTCAACATAATCGATTAATAAATTACTATAGATCTCATGAACGTGCTTTGTCAAGAATGTACAAAAAACCATTGACGTTCAACAAGGTTTTCTTGATAAAATATCTCTTTTATATGAATATGGTAGACAATAGCCCTATGGCAGAGTAATGATAACAATTATTTAAATGATTCATGATATAATAGTATTTGACAAAGATTTATGTTGGTGAAGCATCTAAACATTTCAATACCATGATGAGCCAACTGAGTCAAGTAGGTGTTAAATTTGAAGATGAAGTTTGGGTGTTGTTGCTGCTAGACAATTGGAATAGTTTCATCACAGCGGTGAGTAGTTCGTATGAAAATGCAATTGTGAAATTTGATGACATTGTTGGTTTGGTCTTTAGTGAGAAAGTTTGAAGGAGATCAAATGGTAAAGTGTTTACATCTGCTTTGATTGTTGAAGGCATGAGAAAAAGCTGGATTGGAATGTGAATCAAATTGGTCCAAGTCTATGAGGAGATAGTCAAAATTGAAGACATTGGATGTTAAAATTGAGGTAATAAATGTCACTTGAAGGACTGCATAGCTCCAAAGAGAGGTGCAACTATTGGACGTAGTGGTGTAACAAACATCACAACAAAGGGGCTCTTGGATGCATATATTTTGTCATTGGACAACACTAAGTCTTGAGTAGTAGACTTGGGCACATCATTTCATGCAACACCTAATTAATGCATGTTTAAAAATTATGGCGCAGGTGACTTTGCAAGAATATCTGGGTGATTATAAATCGTGCAACATTGTCAGCAAAGGAGATGGTGCATCAAAATGCTAAACAATTGTACATAGCAACAATGAGGTCCAATGTTCCATCATTGTAGAGGAACATGATCTCGGTGAGTCAACTGGCTTGAGTTTAGTACAATACCACATTCACTGGAGATTCGTGAACGTTATCGTGGGGGTGCTAATGGCAATGAAGGGGAATATCGAAGGGACATTTTATCAGAGACCAATAAGGCACTAGATGCTTAAATATTCAGGTGACTTTGCAAGAATATCTGGGTGATTAAAGTTGACCTCAATTTTATTATGTTTCTTACTATTCTTGTGTGCTTATGGTCGTTATTCTCTTAAGTAACGAACCCATCCTATTGGAGTGTTGCGAAGGTGAAACTCAAGGTGGCAATGTCCACAACAAATATCTTAATCCAAAAATATCGAGAAGTCCATTGACCTCACAATATGGGAAAGGAAAAAAAAACTAGAATAACTTGTTGGTAAGCTCATCCTTTGTGCCATAATGATGAAGTCAATCTTCTTTAACTATTTGAAATGCTAGAAGGAAAAGACTTGTGAAAGAACTATCCAAAGACCAAGGCTTTAATATCAAAAATTTTCATTTTTGGCTTCCATTGGTACAGAAGAATACTAAATTTGTTTTTCTTTTCAAATGGAGGTTCGGAAGGCTTACTTGTCGCCCTCAATGGTGGTATCGGCGGTTCTAGCTATCAAGCAATGCTTTTCATAAGGATTTATTTTTTGAATCAGGATTCCTTAGAATAAACAATCAATGGATTCCAACTTGCAAAATGGTGGTGAGGAATTTTCAATTAATAAAGCCCAAGTCAAAGCAATGTGATCAACCGCGGTGTAGAGTGTGTTCTGAAGAATTTTGATTTGTTAGTTGTAGTTGAGTTTGCGATTCCAAGCCTCACTTACACAAGTATTGCCTTATTCTGAGAATTCATCTACCCTCATTTTTTGAAATTTCTGTTGAATCTAACAATGAACTCATCTACCCTCATTCTGAATTACTTTTGTCACTATTTGTGCAGCCCAAACTATGAAAAGATCCTTGTTGCATGGTTAATTAAATTCTTGAGAAATTTGTTGTAGGAAGGGATCAAAATGATCTGAAATCTTCTTCATTTCTATAAAACCCTTCTTCATACCACTGGTTGATAGATCTTTTTTGCTTCCAACTTATTTTTATTGTTAACATTTTTACCCAGTTTTAAGGAGCCTATCTATCTCAATAATTTACATTTTGTTGTTTAAGTTTTCCCAATAAATTCATAAGATGTGTACTTAAAATAATATAATTGTTTTGATTTGTCATTGTTATCAATGTTTATTGTATGCATCATTATCAAGGGGATGTTGTATCAGGTGTGCAAGAGTTTTGTATTGCTACTGATTAATCATTTGATCAGGCCTTTTCTTCTCTTTGTAAGTTGATACCACTATTTATTTGTATTTGCTATTTTTTGTTTAATATATCTGCAACCATACAATGCTTACGTTAATACCTCTCCCCCTTTAAGGACACTATATGCTGCTTTTATTAAAATAACTGCTTCTCTTTGAAAACTTATATTCCTTCAGTTGGGATGAATGGGTTGTGGCCGACCGTTTGCTCAAGTTTACCGAGGAAAATGTCGCAAAACAGAAAATTCTTGCAAAAAACCAGAATGTAGAAAAGAGTTCCAAGTCAGGAAGATCAACTCAGAGCAAACCAAAAAGCTCTAATGGTTTGTCATCTTCTGCTAAACTAGCTGTGTTTTTAGGAGGGTACTGAAATATAGAAACATTTGTATACCCCTAGTTTCTTACTTTTGTACTTTATTTAGTCTTAGCATTTTTTTAATGTATTTATGTAATTGGGTTTGTTGCATTTGGGATCTTTCTTTTATTGAATGACATGCTCTAATAGAACTCTTGTTGATCAGATTATGAATATTCTTTGCACTTTTTTCCCACTGAGATTTTTTGTAATGTATGCTTATTATATTGTGATTTACAGATGTTAAAGTGGATAAAGAAGATTTAAAGAACCAGGGTGAGTCAAATTCTCTTTTTTTTTCTAATTCCTCACTTTTTTAATATATTCTTGATCTATTAAATATGTTAGTTTAAACTCTTTTAGTGTGTTCATTTATCTTGCGCCAAATGCATTTAGCATATTTATTGATCATTTATTTTATCATATCAAAATAGTTAAAGCATTTGTAAGCAGTCTATAATCTAGTTGATGTACTTGAAACAAGAAACTTAATTTTGTTGTTGTATAAGCTACAATTTTTATAGGCCCATACACATTTAGAAGATTGGGCGTTCTAACCTCAAATTTTTTTTTTTCCGTTGGTTACTTCTTAGTAGGAAATTTATATCATAGTAGTCTAATGTGATGGCATTTTGAATAGCCTTTATGAAGGTGTAATATAACTATTGCACATGTCTACTATGCAAACTATTCATAGTTTTCGATGTCTTATTTTAATGTGCGCATATAGTTTCTTTCAGTCTTTCTCACATACATGCATCACTTAATTTCTAGGTAATGTTTTTCTTATTACCTTTTGTGCTTTTACCTGCATTGTCTTTGAGCTCTCAAAATTCTTTGCTCAATAAATTCATTTTGATAGTTCTTAGTGATGTTAGGTAGACAGGAAGCATGCGACACTTGCTTTGGTTCGCAACTTGCCTACCTGTTGGAAAAAAAAAAAGAAACAACTAAACTTGACCTTTAAAATATAAATAGGGGAAGCATATAAAATATAAACATAACATTTATGACTCCACAAATTTATTAGCCAATACATAATAAAGAGCAAATTATTCATTCAGAATTTTAATTAAATAATATTGATAACTATCTTACAATTCATATAGCTGGTATCGGTAAAAAGAAAAGTACTATTAGTACAAAGATGCTAATACAAGACTAAAATGAAAAGGAAATTAAAAAGGTACAACATGTACTAAATGCGGTCAAGACTGTAGAACAAATCAATACATTTATCAATCATTTTATTATGACTTAAAATGTTAATAAAGAAACTTATTATGAATTGTTATAATTTTTGCTTAATAATTAACAATAACAAGGAAAGATATATGCTCTAAAATTTTTAGTGTCTAGTAGGTATGAAAATATTAAAAAGTTTAATTGTACAAAAGTGTAGCAGTTAAGTATACAAAGAGACTCAATACTAAACAGGAAAGTAAATTATATACGTCGAAAATAGATGCAAGTGGAATAAGTTATTTTCCAAATAAACTAGCATGATCTTTACTTTCATTTATTCACTTAATAGTTGATCGAATACCCTCATCGTAAAATTAAGAGCACATCGCTTACGGATTCACAATTTGAAGCCCTTTCGAATCTACGGAGAATTCATATTTTAGGGAGGCTATATTGTGGAAGTAATACTTGCATAGATTTGTACAATATATACTATATAAAAGTGCGTGCTACATCACACATAATTGGCATCTAAATTTTAACATACTCATAAACATTGAAATTTTATTGAACTTTTTCTTGTTTTAAAATATTTAAATTACATTATCTTATTAGATCAGTATAATTATCTCACATGTAAGACAAGCTGTGTAAATTTATATGACAAATAGTTAACTCTATAATGATGATTATTTTGTAGTTTAAAGGATAATTTCATTTAGTTTCATCTTCAATATGTAGAAATAATGTTATGTTAATTAGGATTTATGTAACAATATATAAATTAGATCCTGGGTTTAATTTTACTTAATTTTAAGTTATAATATAAATAGCTTCTATAAAGTTAATTAATGACATTTTAATTATTTTAAAAAAGATGAGTACCTAAATAATAATTAAAATTATTAATTATCTACTTTATCAATCTCTGAACACATGAAGTTTACCGTTCATGCGAATGATCGTTTTTGACGAATTTAATCTATAGATCGAATGGTTAGTATCAGATCCATGGTTTAAGGTGGCTGTCTAAATAATTAAAATATCGAAATAATGAAAACGTTAACTCAAGGTTTTCATAGGATGGCTCAAGGAGGATTGCAATTGGTAGCGGCTACGAATTTCCCTAAAAGAGCATAAATTTCAGATCAAGGTGATAAAATCTCATTTTAACAAAATCAACATGAATTTTTACCAATTCATTTTTTGGAGGGCATAGAGAAGTCATTAGAATGCTTCTAATTCAATGTCTGTGTCGAATCATTGTCGTTACTTCAAATCAAAGTTGAAACATATCCCATTGGAGAGCGGTATTTTTGCAAAAATACATATTTTGCATTAAAATTGGATAAAAACTTGAGAAGTAAAGAAAATGATATAGAAGAGAAGAAGAAAAAGAAATTTTGGAAATTTAAGTGTTAGGATTTTGTGGAGATGGGAGAAGGTGGAGGCACAAGGAAGAAGAGGAGAAGGGTTTTGGGTTTTGGGTTTTGGGGGCTATGGAAGATGAGAAAGAAGAAGAAGGGAGGGTGGTACAATTTTCATGAAATTTTGTTCACACTTTAAATGTAAAATTTTATGTTTTTGGCATATAAGTTTGAATTTACAAAATAGCCTATGAAAGGAAAATAGTAATATTTCTAATGTCTTTGAAATTGAATGAAAATTTCAAGGGACATAGGAAAATTAATTTGATCAAATGTTGAGGGACCTTACAATGGTCAAGCCTGGTTAAATTTGCACTAAATACTTGTATTTTTTCTTGGCGCTCATGTAGTTTTCGATTAGTAAGACTTGGTTAGGGACATAGTAAGAGACTCAAATACTAAAACTAGGTTAGGGACATAGTAAGGGACTCAAATAGTAAAAAATTGGAATTGAAACTTACTTTTAAGCAACTTTTGTTAAGGAACTTACCATCGTCAAGCCTTGTTAAACTTGCATTAAATAGATCTATTTAGTTTTTTAACTTCTAATTGTGGTTTATATGTAATACACGGGTACAAGACTTGGTAACATTACTATATTTATGCTTTAAGTCAATTATATAGGGATTGATCCAATTTGTTCAAAGAATTTATTAAAATTTAGTGTAGTTGATTTCATGGTTTTTATTTATTTTTATTTCAGTCGCATGGGTTAAGATACATCTTTATTCGGATGGTACTTGAAAATTTTGAAAGTCATACATACATGTACCAAATCTTGTCATTTATGAAAACGTATGAGACCTTTAACAAAAAAACGCATAGCTGAAATTTTTTTGACATAATTTGCTCGTTGATTTTAGTTTTTTTATTGTTTTTTATTCTTTTGCAATTATCCAATAGAAATTGCAATGATTTTAGATCAGTGTAATAATTTTTTGACATCCTTCATGTTTAGCTGATTACCCTGGATTAACTTTATTTTTATAATAATCCTCTTTCTGATGGAAAAAAAACTAAGAATATGATGCATCATAGGATAATTTACTCAATTTATTGTGATTGAACCTTTATTTGGTAGGTCGTAATCATATATTATGGTCACTCAAGGCACAGTACTTTTATAATGCATTTCATGTGGGGTTAAGTATTTTGCATCGTAACTTTCTAAATTTTTGATTTTTTCAGCCCCAAAAGGCAAAAAGCGAAAGGGTCAATCTGGTACTGAGACAGAGGTATATGTTTCAGTCTTAAAATTTATTATCCACGCTGACTTTCTTTATAAACTATTGAAAGTGCTGTTCTCTTGTCAAATCATTAATTTTGTTGATGCTCTGCAACTTGTCATCAAAAGGCCTTGACTACAACTAGCTTTTTTGTATTTGAGGAGTCTTTTTTGTTCTAAATATTTTTCAATTGCCTCAATCAGAAAATTATTTTGATGGTTTTCCATTGGGTAGTTATTCAATCATTTCTATTTGGTATAATCATCTTCAGGAGGCTAGTTGTTCATGGATGCACACTAAATTTATCCATTGAAGCACATCTATGTACAGGATGGAACCCCACACAGATGTGTGGGATCAAACCATCTCGCATTCACAATTCGCCTTGTACCTCACACTAAATGCAGCCCACCCAATGTGTCCTTGGCCATGCCACCTAGTGCATCTTACATGTTCAACGCCACTCCACACTCGATCCTTCAGTACTCGATGCCATGCGGTGCCACACCCATGCCTTTTCATCAATCTTGGCACTACCCCACATCTCCCATTTAGCGCCCTTTATTTGTAAATATTAAATAGTGCATTTAATATGCTAGTATATAAATTTTCATATTTATTTTTAAAAAAGTTTAAAATATTGAGTTAATTTTAAACCTTAATTTTTTCTAATAATTTTAATATATATAAATTTGTAAAAAAATTATTTTATAGATATTGCACTTTTAATGAAGTTTGCTAGTTTTTTTAAGGATATCAAACTTTTGGGAGCTCTATTTTGAAATGAAGCTCTCTTATTCTTTTGTTAGAAAACACTCTCATCAATAGGCGTATAATATTCTATAAATTTTAAAAAAAAAATTGGCTTACCAAATTATTTGATATTATTTTTAAGATTAAAGATGTTAGATGAGTGGATAAAAAGTATTGTTGTACCTATTTTTAAGAATAAGATGATGCTCAAGATAATGTTGATTATAGAGAGATCAAGTTAATGTCATATATTGAAACTTTTGGGAGAATAATTGAATACAGATTATGAAGGGACACTTGTTTTTCTCAAAATCAATTTGATTTTATGTCAGGTAAATCTACCATGGATGTTAGTTATATATATATATATATAGTAAGAGGTCTTATTAAGAAATTTAGAGAAATAAAAGAAGATCTTCATTTAATTGTTATTGATTTTCAAAAGGCTTATGATGGAGTGCCAAGAGAAATACTTTAGAGAGCTTTGGAGAGAATAGATTTGTGTTGCATATATGGGTGTTATTAGAGATATGTATAAAGGAATTGTAACATGTGTTCAATCGCAATGTGGCTTGTCTAATGATTTTTCGATTATTATTGAATTACATCACGGATCAGCTCTTAGTCCATATTTTTTTGCTTTAATTATGGATGTTCTTATTGAGCACATTCAAGAGGAGGTTTCTTGGTGCATGCTATTTGCAAATGACATTATATTAATTAATAAGACTAGGGTTGGAGTTAAAGGAAAGCATGAGTTATTGAAGTCTATTTTAGAATCTAAAAGTTTTTGACTCAGTAGATCTAAATCAAAATATTTAGTGTATAAGTAATTTTATTAGAAGTCCTAATCTCGAAGACATAACTATTGAGGACCATGTGATCAAGAAGAGTGAGTGGTTCAAATACCTTGGTTCAATTATTCAAAAATAATGGTGAAATAGTGAGTGGTGTGATTAATAGGATCCAGGCTGGTTGGATGTTATGGAGGAGCACTTCTAGAGTATTGTATGATCGCAAAATCTTACTCAAAATTTAAGAAAATTTTTATAAAGCAGCTATATTACTAGCTATGTTATATGGGGATGGATTTTGGCCAACAAAAAAAAAATTTATCAATAAATTAAGTGTTACACATATGAGAGTGCTTAGGTGTATGGGTGGGTATACTCGTAAGGCTAGAACGAGAAATGAGTTTATCCGTAGAAAGCTTGGAGTGGCTCGAATGGTGGATAAGATTAGAAAATACCGTCTTTAAATGATTTGGGAATATTTAGTGTAGACGAGGCAATGCCGCTCTTAGAAAAATTGAGTTTATGAATTTCGTCTTTATTGAAAGAAGAAGAGGAAGACCAAAAATGGCATGGGAATATATAATTAGAATGAATCTCTATTTGGAGCTTAGGATGGAATTCTATTTGATCGTGCATAATAGAAACAAATGATTCCCCCCATTTAGTGGGATTAAGGCTTGGTGTTGTTGTTTATTAAAAAAAAACAAGAAATCAGTAAAAAATGTGATGTTAAAAGTGAGCACCAATTCGATAATAGATTTCTCTCAACTTTGTTGTTTTAATTTTTTAAATTCATGTTAAATGTAGTTTAGAAAATTCTTTTTTTTCGAGTGATATGTGCAGATGGAATTAATATTTTTAGACAAAATATGGGCAGAATATTGATTTTTTATTTTATTTTATGATAATGCATATTCAATAAATTTTACACATCAGTTGAATTTTAGAATTTGTATATAAAGAACCTTTTTTTGATATTCATTTATGCAACTTTTGCTTAATCATTAGAATTTTATCATTTTTAGTGCTTAAACAAACTTAGCTTAATGATAAACTTGATTTAAATATAAAGATTGATGCTTTATTTGTAACAACAACAATGCTAAGCATTAGTTCTACTAAATTGGGTTGTCTGAAATCAATGCTTAATTTATAAATTTTATAATTTGAGGCTTAACTTATAATAAGATTTTTGAATCTCCAATGCTAAGCAAATCACAACTATAAATTTTAACTTGCAGTATTTATATTTTTAGGCTGCATATATTGTTAGAAAGAAAAAACAATCATAAATGAATTATTCAAGCAGAAATTTGATGCCAATCCGGCTCGAGCGCAATTCATAAAAGATATGTAAGGATTTGAATATTGTTTCTTAGATACTGAGTTGGGTTCGTTGACTTCAACAACACATCCTGAGTAGGACAAGCCATTCGAGAGAAACACTTGATATTTTATGGCATGGGAGATGATGTAGTGCGTGTGTCCTTTTTGGTTTTATCAAGTGTGACTCGTTAAAATTTTTAAAAAAAAACAGAAAAAGAAAAATAAGGCTCCAATCCAAATAAAAAATTAAGCCATAGTCAGAGATAAAGTCACGGTCACTAATGGCCGGATGTATTTTCTAGTGGTCATCTTACAGTTGTTGAATTTTGTTTTTGAGATTATTTATTTTGTGAGTTGGTGATTATTCTCATTTTCTTCTTTTTTTGTTTAATTTTATTTTGTTTGAGATCATTGACTTGTCTATTTGTTGTGTGATTTCTTTCTATATATATAAATTGCAGTATTTAATTATATATGTATATATATGCATTGAACATTAAATTCAAAATTCAAAACTTTTTAAACATGAGGTTTATATGTTTATTTTTTGTAGTTATGCGTTGTTACATAGTTTATTTGGCTTGGGAGTGTATTTTCTTAGATTAGGGGTGTTTTCAGACGTGTTAATAATACAATGGTTATGATGGTGCTAGCTACATGCAATGGTTATGATGGTGCTAGCTACAGTTATCAAACTAATATGCCGTTAAGGATGGTGTAGATTACTTTCTAATCTTATAAATATTTTATTAGGCACCGATGTAAACCATGAGTAGCTCTTAATAGGAAATTAATGACAATTTGACATTATCTTTTGAAAGCATTTTTGGTGTGCTTTTGCATTTTAAATTGTGTTTGTTAGAATATTAAATTAAAAAATATGTTTAATATAAATCAATGAGTAAAACATTTTTGAGTAGAATTGAAAATTTCTTTGACTCGTCTCTCTTTTAAATAGTACTCTAGTTTTTTGTTGGCAAATTATCTGCTTTCAAAAAACATTTTGTATTTTTAATAATGTTTTATTATGCTTATTGGTTAGAATTTATTTACTGTAATTATGTAGTCGAATATTTATTTGAAAATGTTAACCAACAAAAGTAAATTTAAATATTAGTTTTATCATTTAATTATTATTTTCACAAACTATCCATTTTTATTTAGAATGTGAATCAAATGATTTCTTGCCTTAACCTACTAGGTGGGTTTTGCATTTTAATTTAGGAATGTGAATCAAATTATTTCTTAGCCTTAACTTACTAGGTGGGTTTTGCATTTTAAATTGTTTTAGTTAGAATATTAAATTAAAAAATATGTTTAAAATTAATGAGTAAAACATTTTTCAGTAGTAATTGAAAATTTTCTTAACTCATCTCTTTTAAAAAGTATCTTAGTTTTGTTTTAGCAAATTACTGCTTTTAAAAAATATTTTGTATTTAGAATAATTAGTTTTATTATGCTTATTTGTTATAATTTAATTAGTGTAATTATGTAGTCAAATATATATATGAAAATGTTAACCAACAAAAGTAAATTTAAGTATTATTTTAATCATATAATTATTATTTTCACAAACTATCCATTTTAATTTAGAAATGTGAATCAAATAATTTCTTAGCCTTAACCTATTAGGTGGGTTGGCTGCATGATGTGGAGACCCGATGCCAGGTTAGTGGGAGCTAATCCCGCACCAGTTTTGGGGTAGTTCTCTAGCCGCGGGATCATATTGAGTGATTTAAAAGACATAATATGTATGCATCAAACATAGCTCATTCATTCATTAAATTAGAAATATCACAAAGTTTTGATCAGAAAGATCTAAATAAAACAAAAAGCAACTTTAAACAGGCTCAAAAATAGTAAATCAGTAGGTAGCAGTATCAGCACTGCTTGATCCTTAGCGCCTTTTCTCTAGGATGAGCTCCTGATCACGTTTCAAAAGTGCGGGCATTTGAATACCTGTTAGTTGTGAAATTAAGTACTGCTAAATGTCAACTTTACAATTGTTAAATAATAAGCAAAATAAGCAATAGTTCTACAAGAAATAAAAAGCTGCATAAATTTATCCCTGCAAATCTGTTTCAATTGTGTATTGAAACTTTAACATAAAAATAATTGTTGTCACAAAAATAAATATATAATTTTAGCATTTGGTATTTGGTGCAAAACATGATTTTGTTGGGCAAGTACAAAATTGAGGAAAAAGAGGGTTCTATTTTATATTACATATCCGAACTTGCCTCTATGCCTGCCTCCTCAAAGGCTTATTAGTATAGGTTTCTTATACCTCCCGATGTCGGACAACCCCGTTCTAGCGGTTGTCTGATCAGACTAAAAGTAGATTAATAGTGAACCCCTGCTACTTAGCTATCCAAACATTTTCATATATCATTTTATGTGACTTTTAAAAGCATTTTTATCAAATTTATGTATTGCTGGGCGCAAAAAGCTTATTAAACAAGAGTAATAAAAGACATATGGTACATTTTTTTAGTGCGTGAATCAGAAAGTCAAAAGTTAAATATCTGCATGATTTTGTACTTGATAAGCAATTACTCGAAAACTTAATAATTAATTTATTTAATAATGATAATTATTTATAAGAAAATAAATTATAATTACAAAACAAAATAATATTTATAATAATCATATAAGAGAGAAATGATCTTTCTTCATTCTCTCATTATCCTTTTGAATTTATTGTTTCTCTTTCTTATATAATAGTAATTATAATAATAATGATATTAATAATAATATCTTTATTATTTTTAATTATTGTATAACGATAATACTAACTTTATAATATAAATATACATATATTTATAATATGTAGCAGCATAATAATAGCTTTATTATTATCATTATTAATAATAATAATGATAATAATAGTAATATTATATATATATATATATATATATAGAAAGAAAGAAAATGACAAAACTAAAAATTGCAAAATTAGAAAATATATATATATATATATATATATATATATAGAAATAAAGAAAATGATAGAAATAAAAGTTACAGAAATTTGAATATATATATATGTATATATATATAGAAAAAAATGACATAAATGAAAGTTGCAAAAATTAGGTAATATATATATATATATATAGAAAAGAAAATGAAAATGACAAATAAAAGTTGCAGAAATTAGAAAATATATATATATATATATATATAGAAAGAAAAAAAATGACAGAAATGAAAGCTGCATAATGAAAATAATAATAATAATAATAATAATAATAACAATATTATTATTAATAAAAGACGAAGAAAAGAAATGAAAATAATAGAAAAATATTTATCTCTTTCTTTTTTCTATTGATGAGGCTTTACTGAAGGCCGGCGGAAAACCATTGGTGCCTGAGGAAGAAGTGGAGGAAATGGAGGGGAGAAGAGGAGTGGGGAGTGGGGGAGGATGGGAGAAAATGGGGGAGGGGGAGGGGGAGGGGGAGGGGGAGGGGTTGGAATATATATAAGAAAAAAATTATTATTTTTATTTTCTTTCTCCTCTTTCTCTCTCCTCCATTATTCCAACGTAAGAAATTTGACTTCTTTTTCTCTTAAATGCTTTTGAATATACAAAATGGCTCTCTTCTTCCTCCTTACTCCTCTCTCTCTCCTCCAATATTTCCAAAAATATCGAAATTTGACACGGAGGTGTATTTTGATGAGACGAACACATTCGCGCTAAAATTTTTCTATTTGAAGCAATATTTTATTTTATATTAATTTTTGAAGATAAAATTCAAAAATTTATTATGGTAAATGCAGAGCTCAAAATTCTATGAAATTTTTTGTGTAGCATTTATAATATTCTTAATCCAACGACACTAAAATCGCTGAATTTGGACTTGTATTTAATTTTCTCAATTTACTGAATTTAAATAATTCAGAAATTAATTCAAGAGTATCCGTTGTCCGGATTGTTCCCAAACTTGGGAATTATGATCAAAAAGTTATACTCTATTCAATGATATTTTTGGTTTGCCCTTAATTTTGAATTCACCCGGGATCCTGATTTTGAGTCGAGTTTGGTCCTAATTTGGATGGTAACGACTTGGGTCGTTACACATGAATCCTTTGTTTCTAAATAAAAAAGAAGCCTCTCACTAACTTCCAAGTAGAGAAGATATTCTTAATTTCTTAGCTGAAGACCATTTTCATTTAGTTTAGCCTTTATTAGTATCCAAACAATGCAAATTTAGTGAGTTTTTCAGGATTGCCTTAGCTTAGCTTACTTATTATAGCTAAGCCAGCCTAACTCTTAACCCAACAAGTCCTTAGGATTTCAGTCTGCTTTTATACTAAGACTAGCTACTAGTTTGAAATACAAGTGAAAAAACTGGTTTATGCTGTTAAACGTTAAAGTTTGTTATTGAATTTAGTTTTGGGAATTAACTTGGCATCCTTATTTTGATATGTAGCTATATTTCAACTAATGAACTTTATTGTTTTTGGTTTTGAAAATGCATTAACGTCATTTTATTATTGGTTTAGTCTGGTGCCTTGTTGTCAGCCTTTTGAATACATAAAGCAATCAAGTATTCTAAAGCTTATATCGGCTGCCTTTGTTTTAATTTATTGAATTAATTGTGCCTTGTGAAATTCATTAGTAAAAGTCTGTTATTCTTGTGATTTTTTTTTGTTCTGTTGGCTCTGATACTCTTGCACCTGGAATGCTATATTAGGAGAAGAGCTCGAAATCCGTCGAGAAATTTGCCATGCTACAGTTTCCACCGACTCTAAAGAAGCAACTAGTTGATGACTGGGAATTTGTAACTCAGTTGGGTAAGGTAGTTTGTATTCTTTAGTTTGTGTATCTTCTTATATGTTTTTATAACTAGACAATGCAAAGTGTCCCTTCACTTCACCTCTTTTGGAATATTATATGGGAAACATTTTCAATGAATTTGTTTCTGATTTTTGAGATATTTAAAAATTATACTCTGCTAAAACAATGAAGGCTAGTAACTAAATGTTCATAACTTAATTAATCATAATATTAAAAATTGAATTCTTCAGATTGTAATAATGTTATATTTAATTGATTCATTGTATTATAGTTTTGAGTATAATTTAATGATTGAATTGTAAGGATATTGGATTATAAATATGGTATGCAAGCCCTACTTTGATATCAAATGCATATTAGGCTGATTCGAATTAATTTTAAGCTAGCCAACCTAAATTAAAGTTGCACATTTCAATTTTGAGCTGAGCTAGGCTTTAGTTGGCTATTAATTTATTTGAATGAAGTTTTAAGCTGACTCTAGCCACTTCTATTAATTTTATTAACTTTTTTCAATACTAATCAAAATTAGTATATGTGTGCATTTTTCTAATATTTACTTTTAAAAATTTATTCTAAAATTATATATATATATATATATATATATTTTAAATTAGATTATATATATATATATATATATATATATATATATATATATATATATATGCTTACATACATATATGTTGACATGAGCTTGAGCCAGGGGTCTTCTTGGCTGGCCCAACCAGTCTTGAGCTTGGTATGGGCTTCAAATGTGCATAAATTTTAAAACAGGCAGAACGAACTCGGCTCGACATCTATTAAGCCAGATTCTTGCTTCGTATTGTTAGGCATGACTTGATTTGATCTTCTGAATTTTCAAAATATATTTTTATATTTAGTTACACATATTTGTTATTTTCATAATTAAGTTATGTTATATTTATTGCACTTATAAGAAATTGGGTTTAATGTTTTATAGACGATAAACTTGGAGTGTTATATATGGAATTCAGAAAAGCTTTTATTATATATAATATAATTTTATGTCTTAAAAAATTTACGAGTATGTACATTTGGGATAACCAAACTTGACTATGGGTTGGCAGGACCCAAAAACTTGGCCCATGTTGGGCGATCCCATTCCATGGAAAGCAAGACATTTGCTTGGTTAGGCTCAACATGAACATAGCTTAGCCTGATCAATTCTCTGATCTATTTGTATGTGCATATTCTCTACATGTAATGTTTATTTTTATTCACGTGGTGTAAATATGTGGAACACTTGTGCACTATAATGTGCGGTAGGGTCTAAGAATTTTTTTTTGATATTCTCGACTTTGTTTGATCAGCCCAAAATATTAAATTTATATTTTTATATTAAGTAATCTATGTTTTTGTTATTATTACTAGTATTTGTTTGTTCTATAGTATACTCATGAATTTGGATTAAATGTTTTATATATAGCACTGTTAGAGTATTCAATGTGTAAATAAATAAGGTTTAACTGCTGTATATATAATTCTAATATGCTTTATATGTATTTATATGTGTAGGATATACCTTTAAGTCTTACAAGTTTCTTAAGTATTCACATCTAAGCTGGCCGATCTTTATTATAGGTGGGGCATGGACTTGAAATCATCACTTGAGAGGCCAAAGCCCATGCCATGCAAAATTTGAAATTTGTCCATGTAGGCTCAACTTGAGCTAGGTCCAACCTGACCAATGCCCCATTTAACTTGTATGGTTTTATGCTGTTTATGTAATTTTTATTTTGATCATTTATATTTAAATGTAAAAATGTAGAAAAAATTTGCAGTACTGTGTTTTTGTCTTGAGAAATTTTGAGGCTTGAAGCTCATTCTAGATTTGATTCATTTGTTAGAATTTACTCTATATCAATTGAGTTAAGAAGGGCTTACTAAATAAAATATTAGAGCGACATATATATATATATATATGTGCACCTCTTTGTATGAAAAAAAAAAGTGAATGCAACAACCTAGTCCAAAAGTATAACAAACGTTGGACATAGAAATAAAGATTTTGTTTTTAATCTCTTTATTAAATCAAACTAATAGTTTTTCAAGGCATGTGATAGAGCCACTATTCACACAATAAACATTTCATGAATGAAAGTTACATAAAAGTAGGTAAGAAACAAACTAAGTAGATGTATCTGATGAATGGAACCCAATTGTGGCACAAGCTTTGTTAACTTAATTTTTACCCATAAGTTCTAAAATTTTAAAACGTTGTGGGTGAGTTATATTGTAATGTCAATTGGAATATTCCTATTTTAAATCACAACAACATTAAGGAAAAGGGAATAATGTGTGTGCTGATTTAATAGTTTAGAAATCATGTTTGACAATCTAATAATAAGTTTATATGATAGATATTAAATGTTTAAATATTAATAATCATTTTTAATTGTTTTTACCATTATCTTTTAACAATCACCCATTTATCTATTACCCTAAAATAATTATTCTCTTAATAGAATTTAACTTTTGTCAAATATTCCATATCTTATAACATTTAGCATTTTATAGAAAATATAGCATACGTCATACTATTATGTGACAATCCAAGGCTGGAGCTCACTGAAAAAATTCATTAGTAATATCATTGCCATTATTTTTTTTATTAACATATCTATTATTATTTCCTTTACTACTATTATTATTATCATTACAAAGGTTTTATCTGCTGACTATTATATATATAGTTTTATATATATATATATATATATAGATAGATAGATAGATAGATAGATAGATAGATAGCTATATACAATTTATTCTTAAGTAACATGATTAATTTTTCATGAAATAAATTTTGCATGGTTAAGTAATGAATTGAACTAATTTATAATATTCTTTATTAATAGTTGTTTTTTAATAAGATTATAATGGTGAAATTATGAATATATATAATATATATATATATATGTTTACTTTTATATATGATATTAATGACATACTTTGTATATTGGCTTCGTATTTACTTTTATTGCCAATATGGGAGAATTTTTTAAAAATAACATTTAACATATATATGCATATATATATATATTCATAATTTATTAACATATTAGCTTTTATATGATCATTTATCTTTAATGTGCAATAGTTTTTAAAAAAGAAAGCAGATACTCTAGTATAAAATAAAATTTACCCACATTATATTTTACTTAATCATCTGAAATCAGCTAGATTCACAAGTGCTTGTGTCTCAATGAATTTGACCTAAATCAAATGCTTAAAACTATATTTAGGGTTTTTATGTGGCTTACTAGATTATTAAAATATTAAAATTATCAAAATGACACCTTAGGTTTGGTAGAGCACATAATGTTGATGCTAGTTGTGCTCGACATTAATATAGACTTATTTGGAGAGAATGCAACTAAGGTTTAGTGAATACAATTCTAATTTAACTAATAAAACATGTTATTTACAAAACTAATACCTTAAGGGGTGATGAATGGTGGTTGGTACGCTCAGGGTTCGTTGTCGGGGTATTGTGAATCGTAGAAACTCAGAATTAGCGACTATAATTCTTTTCGAAAGCCAAAGTTATAAATATGTTATAATGCAAATTTTATGTAATAATAATAATAATAATGATAATAATAATTTTATGGGTGCTTTTAGTTTGTGGCTAAAGCCTTACGCAAGATGTAAATTCTAATTCTTTTCTTTCTATATGGTAATCGTTTTGTGTCTAAGGCTCACTATTGCAACTATGCGATTTCTAAATACTATAACATATCTTTAATATTCCGTTATTACTTCTTGCACTTCATACTTGGTTTTGCCTTTATGCTTTGTTAGTGGAAGACTTTGGTTGTTCCCAAAAACATAATCTTGTCTTTGATCACTTCGTTTTTTCTCCATACTGACCATTTCATTGTTTTTATGATGCCAATGACAGTGTGCCCATTGGATGTTTTTTTTTTTTGGCATTTCGTGTTGTCTTTCTCAATGATAAGTGCTTTTGTTCTTAGATTGTTCAAAAGCGAAAGGGCAGTCTTCTCTTGTATTAATTGGTTATCCTTTGAATTTTGATTTTTGGATATTTGTTCTTTTAGTTAGCTATTCTCTAATAAGATTTATTCTGTTTTTACTTGTAGTACTCAATTTTTTAGTAAAATAAATAGTTTTTTGCTTATATTGATGCTTTTATATTTTGTATGTTTTGGTTTATTTTAATTTGATGATCTAAATTAAATATTGAGTGGAGCACTTAAATTTTCTTTTCCTTATAATCAAATTAATTTTAAGTTGAGTCAATTGCCTTGAGCTGATTTTAATTTTGATTACCTGTGAGGATTGAGTTTTGAAGAACGATTATGAATTAAACTTAGTAAGACTTGTTTGAACTTTTTTCGAAGTCAATCTTTTGTAGGTAGAAGTGTAAATAAGCAGTTTGAGTATGATTGTGCTATTTTTTTGGCTGAGTTAGGCTTAATTTGAGCTCAACTTCTGTTTGATTGAATGGATGATCAATGCACAGTGCAGCTCATTGGTTGTTTGTTTAAATCTTGGAAACATATTTAAGAATATAATTCATGTTTGTTTGAGCTCAGTCTGTTCAGCTAGTATTTGGTTGTTTCAGCTCAAATTCTGTTTTATGATATAATTCAAATTCCGTTAAAATTTAGTAGATTTTAAGTAGTTTAATTTTAATTCCACAGCATCGATATCAAATATCTATACAAAATTTGATCCGGTTTTTGGCAATTGAGAGCTCTAAATAACTTATAAATAAAAGTATCATGTTAATACTGTTACATTGCTAAATCAATAAAAAAAACACAGCATAATTGACATATAAATGATCACTAACAAAACGTTTTATTTATGCTAGAAGTTGCTGTTCATTTACAAAACTATGTTCCGATACAAAGGCATGTAGCAGGCTGTGTTGGTTTTAGTACCCGTGATTATATTTTATTTTCTCAAAATTAACTCAAAACATCTTAAAATTCAAAATTTAAAATCTGTCGTAATACAGCATAGAATAACTTTTGCACATGAAATTATTAACTCTAAATCTGAAAACAAAGGAATTCTATGAAAGCATGTAATCACATATCTGTTGTTTCTTAGGAGTTGTTGAGAAATGGGTGCTGAAATTCCATCTCGCCTATTTGATTGTATTATCTATCTTGAAGTGATCATCAACGATGGTATGGGAGAGGTACAAGGCAAGAGGTTTTACTACATCACCATGTTAAGCGAGCGAATTGGGAAACATAAAATGGCGTAGGGAAAAAAGCAAAGGTTGTGATTGAGATCTTTGATGAGTTTGTGATTTACAAAAGGCTCACTAGTGCATTATGTTTATGCTCAAATGATTTTATATCTGTTCTGCCTAAATCCAATGACAAAAGCCAATCATAAAATTAGTATTTAAATGAAGATCATTAGCATTAAGGTTAAGTTTTTTATGACTTTCTTATCACGTAATTTGGAAACAACAGGTCTCTTTTGATATCTAAAAATTTAAATGAGCTAAATTTGAGCAAACAGGAACATATTGAATTCTCATAATATTAATATTTAGTGGTTCTCATAATTTTAAAAATTGAAATCTCCAAATATGCGGTGTGCCAGCTCTTTGAAGGCAGGAACAAGAAGAAATTGACTGTTGTGAATTGCCAACTTCTGGAAGGAAAACAGTTCATCCTCCATAGAAGATAAAATTGGTGATCCATAGGCAGTAATAGCTCTGAGAAATACACACCGAGTTCTCTATTGCCATTAATACAATGGGGAAAATAGAAATGGAATAAAGGAATTGTTATGTCAATCTCACATGTGTGTTTAAGCTGCACATTCTATCTAGTTAATAGGCCAAATAGAATTTACCTAAAAATGTTTATTTTTTCTCAACAAACCGCCATGAATAATGAAAATATATATTGCACATAACAATTTTTCTAATCAGTGCAGTCCATATGGTAAAATACTCAAGTAAAAATTTTAGGAACATCATATATGAGAATTTAGATAACAAAGAACCGGACTTTAATAGTTTGCTAATTCTTCAAAGCTTTTCTTACTGGATAGCTGAAGTTATGATATTTGATTTAGATAAGTGGTAGCTGTAAATCCTGAACATCACCAATTGATGTCATTTATAGCTAACCAATTCTGATGAAAAATGTTGATTTGGGAAAATTTGACACTTTTACTTGATAACATAATGGCTTAAGATATAGATTTGTTAAAAATAATTTGTTGATGAAAATTTAAAACTTAATTATAATTTATTAGAATCGTATCTTCATAGTAATTTTTTAATGTGTATTTCTTACTCCCTAATTATGCTGATTAATTCCTATAATTCTTTATCATACACAAAATTTATTTTGGATGTTACCAATAAATTTATATGCCTAATTTTATTTTTATTTTTATAATTAACTAGCGTAATCTTTTAATTTTATTGTTGATTATTTTTTATTTTACTGTGCTATTTAATTTAAATATTGGTTAATTAGGGTTCCTTGGCATCATAATAATTATTTAATAATTGCTGACCTAATTTGCTTTTGTTTAATTAATTAATCATTTCATTGATCAACAATTTTAAAAGATGATTATGAATCTGGATGATGGATGATGGTTTGCTTATGATATTTCATTGTAGAAGCCATGCAATAATGAACATGGATGATGTCATGGAACTTATATGATCTTTCTCATTGTCCTTGCTTGAGAATATGCATTAAAGTGCTAAAAAGTGGCCAAAATTCTCTTGGACATGATTACTTTATGTGATCATCAAGAGCAAGCAATTCAAATACATTTTGATTCAACAGTTTTGAAGTTACTCAAGAGTCGAGAGGATAAAACTTAAAGGCCTTTGGCTTTGGCCAGCTTCCCATAAAATTCTAATTTTTTATTTCTCAACTATCGCTTCTTATCTTCATTTGGCTCCTTCGCTCCTGACCTCCTATTATTCTTCTCTATTGAAAATAGAGCATTTGCAGAGGTTTTGTGAGTTGTTTAATAGTTAATATCAATTTATTTTCTTATTTCTCTACTTCTAAGATCTGTAGGTGACAAATTTGAATTTAGGGTTTATTCTTTGGAAGTTTGTTTATTTGCAAGTGGTCTTTGGTAAAGTTTCTTTATTTAGGGTTTTTGTATCAGATCTATTGAAGTCGTGAATCAGTTTATAGGATTGAAATTGTGAGTTGAAGTTGTGATTTCATTTATTTAGTTTTTTTTAATTAATTTCTAAAGGTTTACAAATTTATAATTTTTTTTGTATCCGATCTGTTGAAGCTTTGAGCCTGAATTTATGAGTTGAGATTGTTAGCCTGTTTTAAGGTTTGAAGCCGGAAACTTTGCAGACTTCAGATCTGATACAAAAAGTTGCAAGTATTTCTTTTGAAAAGTTTGAACCTGTGAGTTGCTTCTGTTGTGAGTTGTTTAGGGTTTATGATTGCAGACTTGAGTTTTTTGTATCAAAATTTTAGGATTTAGGGTTTACGCTTTTGTTGTGCATTGTTTCTTAATAAAATGCAGTAAACTTAGGGATGAAATTTCTTATATACAATTTTTATATAAAACAAATATTTAAGATGCAGTTTTTTATTATTAATAATATGCAAGAGAATTTTATTTGCATGAAAGTTTGTTCCCTGTTGAATGTTACAGTTTATAAACTGCAATAAAGATGGAATCTATTTAGAGTTTTGGTCTTTGTCTGCATGTAGTGATATGAAAAGTTTGTTTATCCTAATGTTCCAGTTTATAAGGTTATAGAGCCACTGCTCACTGGAAATATTATGTTAATGTTGTAGTTTCTAAATGTTACAGTTTCTAAATATTATATTGCAATAATATGCAATAAATTTTATGCTGCAGTTTCTAAATAATGTAGCTTTTAAATGTTGCAGTTATTAGAAATCTGCATGCAGTTTCTAAATGTTGCAGTTTATCTAGATATCATGTTAATATGCATTTTTTATGCACTAATCTGAAATTTTAAATGTTGCACTAGCAATTTTTTCATGTTGAATGTTGCATTAATATTTAATTTTTTACAGACTTGTTGTACAGCTGTTGATATGCTGATCTACTATTATTTGCACTAATTTAAAGTTGCACTAATAATTTAGGTAGACCTGAATGGTGGCATGGTGCTAATTGCTAATCTGAATGTTGCACTAGAGCTGGCTTGGCTAATCACAAACCAGAAAAAGCCTAATAAAATGTTGCACTAAAGCGCAAGTCCAAAATATTTTTAGGCTTCTTGCTTGTGATTTTATATGAATATTGTACTAGAGCAACTCCAGAAGTAGTAGCATCATTAACAATAGGAGAAGAATTTCAGCTAAATGGAGGGTATAAATGACTTTATTTGGCCTTGTTTTCTTAAAAACATTTCAGCTTTTAAACATACATGTGCCTTTTATTTTTTTAAAACGTTTAAGCTAAATGGAGAGTTTAAATGTCATTATTATGACTTTGAAATTGAGAAGTTAGAATCTGAGCAAATTGTTGTTGAGTCCGTAAGTGTTCTAGAAAGTACATATCCTTTGATTGTACTGACAAAAATAGGTGAAATTAGCCAAAATGTCTCAGAGATTAGGACAATCAAAAAAAGAAGTGTAATTTAGAATTATTTTGATGTACGAAAAAATCATTGAAAAATTATCTTATAGGCATTGCCATAAAACTTATGTGTCAGAAGTCTATCTCAACTTAAAATTGTTGTAGGCATATTTAAATTGGCCTAGTGTTAGTAGAATCAAACAAAAATAAGGTTTTCAACCTTGAGATTTTAAATGAGGGAAAATCTATTGATATTGGAAGTAGTAGTTTTTATGTTACATCAGTTTAAATGCTTTTGAGAATGCTTCAAAAGTTTTTTTAGACTCAACATACCAAACTTCTAATCTTTTCCTTTCTGATGATTCAATAAATGTATTGTTGAGGGAGGGGGTAGATTGATGTGCTTGAGTAAGAAAGAAAAATTTGATAAGTATTGGTTTGACAGTAATTTGCTAATGTGCATTGTTATTGTGCTTGTCCCAAGGAAAAAATTACATAAATTAAATTTGCATTCAGATCTATCTATTTTGTGTCAACACTTGATGAGAAAATTGAGTGGGTGTTACAAATTTTGCGTGAATTATATGGCTATTATTATGCAGACACATCTAGAGCAGTTGTAAATACCCTTTCAAGCAGTGTACCAATGCTACAAACTAGCTCTAGTGCAAATTATCATGAACTAGGGAATTTAGTTTTATATTTTGACTCATTTCTTGAGTCTGCTTTTACCATCTAGCCGATAAAATCTGGGTTAGATTTTTATCTAGATGAGGATTGCATTAATTTTCCTCTAGAAAACAAAAGATCTTTTAATATTTAAGAATGGTGGAAAATTGTTTATTTAAAGTGGCCTATTTTAGCAAATATGGCCCGAGATAGTCTAACTATTCTTGTAACAACTATTGCATCCGAATATGCATTTAGTGCTGGTGGTCATGTACTTGATGATTATAGAAGCTCAATAGCACCAACTATGATTACTGCTCTTATTTGCACTGTAAATTGGTTAATTAGGTATCAAGCTAAATCTTAAATTTTTAAGTGAATATGTAGGAATTTGATATATTAAAATTTATAAACAATTACTATTTTGTAGCATTGACAATTAGGTATCAAATTATCAATTTTGGTCTCTTTATTTTATTTTTGGTTTGTTGGTTTTACAGGAAGAGCATCTAACATACCTTATTCTTGATGAAATGTAAAATTTAATAAATTGAATCCAATGTTTAATGGCTGCTTTATCTTGCGATATTTTAAAGTAAACTCCAAAGACTCTTTAGCAGCTAGCAGGCTTATTTTATTTTATTTTTATTCAATCACTAAGCTATTAAATTATCTATTAGTTTGTTTTAATGCTGAGTTACTGATCCTTTTTGCTTGGATTTTGGATTAAGTATGTTCTTGAGGATTAAAGGGATTGTGATGTAAAAAGTTAGTTCATATGATATTGTGATATATAGACCCTTTCATCACTACTCATGATTGTTTCAAATTATTATTTTCTTATTTTATTACAAGAGCTGAAGCTGGGACTATTGCTGCCTCTGTTGTTTTTGGGGTTGCTACTGCTTGTGGTAATGCTTGAGTGCTTCTTCTAGTGGTGCTGGTATTATGTGATATATGGAATAGTTCATAGCTATTCATGATCATTTCAAATTACTGTTTTTCTGGTTTTTGCAAATCTAGTTTTTTATGATTAGGAAGCTAGGGTTGTTGCTTCCTCTTCTACTGTTGGGGCTATTGCTGCTTCTGCTATTTATGGTGCTGATATTGTTATGTTGTTGTTGTTTCTGTTGTTGCTTCTGCTACTGCTTCTGCTATTGCTACTGCTTCTGCTGTTGCTAGGGCTGTTGATGCCTCTACTGGTACTGGGTTGCTGGGGTTGCTGCTGCCCTTGCTGTTGCTGGGGTTGATGCTGCGTTACTGTTGTCTCTATTGCTACCTCTTTTGATGTTGCATTGCTGCTGCTCTACTGCTACTACTGTGGCTATTGCTACTTCTGCTGGTGTTGGGGTTTCTGTTGCCTCTGCTGGTTCTAAGGTTGTTACTGCTACAACTTCTGTTGTTGGAGTTGTTGTTTCTGTTGTTGATGGGTTATGAGGCTGTTTTTGCTTCTGCTGCTAGAGTTGTTGCTGCTAAAGCTGCTATTGTTTTTGTTGTTGATGGGGTTGCTGGTGGTTCTGTTGCTATTGGGGCTACTTCTGTTGGTGTTGGGGCTGCTGGTGCCTTTTTTGATGTTGGGGATACTTCTGTTGCTGCTGAAATTGCTATTGTATCTATTTCAGCTTTTGGAGTTGATGGGAGTGGGGCTGGTGCTGCTTAATGCTATTGCTTTATAAATTGTAATTTTTTTTCAAATATCATTTTCATTTATATTCATAACTTATCAAGTATTATAGGATTGTATAAGATTGTAGAGCTATAAATTTGCAGGAATGTTGATGCTTGTTCTAGTGGAGCTTCTACATTGCAATGTAATGTGTATTGTTGTGCAATGCAATATTATGTGTAAAATTACAGGTGCTGATTAGGTAACTTATAATGTGGTATAGTTACGCAACATAACTAATGTGAGGACCCGGTGTCGGGTCAGCGGGAGCTAATCCAGCACCGATTTGCTTGTGGAAAAGTAACAGCAACAACAACAAGCAACAACAAGTCCTCTAGCCGCAGGATCATATTGAGTGATTTAAAAGATAAATATATAAACATCGAACATAACTCATTTTTTTCATTAATTCATGAGTCTTGGATACATAGATTAAAATAAAAGAAAAATTATAAACTTTTAAAAATATAGATTCAAAAAGGAAAGCGAAAGATCAGCAGGAAGCAGTATCAGCATTGCTCAGTTCTTTAGCACCTTTCCTCGAGGATGAACTTCTGATCTGGGCACGTTTCAAAAGTGCGGGCATTCAAAAATCAGTTAGTTGTGAAACTAAGTACTGATAGATGTCATCTTTACAAATGTTAAATAATAAGCAAAATAATCAATATTTGACAGGAAATAAAAGATGTACACACTTATCCCTGCAAACCTGTTTCAATTGCACTTGAAACTTAGCATAAAATAATTGCAGTCACAAAAATAAATACAGAATTTTTAGCGTTTGATATCTGAGGCAAAATATGATTTTGTTGGGCAAGTACAAAATCGAGGAAAAGGGGGTTCATTTTTTGTTTTACATATCTCAACTTCCCTCTATACCTGCCCCCTGAAAGGCTTGTTAGTATAGGCTCCTTATGACTCCCGATGTCGGACAGCCCCATTCTAGCGGTTGTCTAATCAGACAAAAAGTATAAAGCAACATGGAACCCTTGCTTCTCACTTATCCAAACTTATTCATATATCATTTTATGTGACTTTAAAAAGCACTTTTATCAAATTTGTGCGATGCTGAGAAAAAAAAAACATATTTAAACAGAAGTAATGAAAGACATCTGGTACCTTGTTCTTAAAAGTTCAACAGTTCAACAGTTCGACAGTTCGAATGAGTGACAGTTCGCTCAATCAGCATTTCAGGTTTAAGATATTTTTAAATTAGCTCTTAGCCAATATTTTTAGGAATAACATTTATTTTCATTTCGATTATGTCCATCTTTCATTTTCTTAATATGATTAAGTCTGATATTTAAAGTACTGTGATGGCAGTAATATTTATTATAGCATTTATTAATTTGCTGAGGATAGAAATCATATTTGATACAATATTATTGTTATCATTATTTTAATGACAACAATAATATAGGAATGAAAGAACGTAATAGAAATAACTGTCAAAAAAAAAATGCTTGAACTGAAATTATAGTCATTTCATTATTACTTAATGAAAACCATATTAATGTGAATGACGATATTATATCATTATTATGACTATTAAGTAGGTATAAATGAACAAAGACTAGCAAACAAAAATTAATTCTCATGTTTTCTTTTCCATTTTTCTTTATCTTAAACTTCTTATCTTACCTTAAGATTAGGATTGCCGGAAAGCGGAGGGAGGCCGGAGTGGGTTGCTGGCCTGGTTGTTGGCCGGAATGGGGTGGTTGGGCGGCTGGCCGAGGGCTGGCCGAGGTGGCAGCAGCAAGGGGCTGGCTGGAAAGGGCTGTTGGTGGCCGTCGAAGGCTGCCGGAAGCTGTTTGGTGGCTGCTGGAGCTGCTGGAGGGGACTGCCGTGGGGAAGGGAGGCTGGCTGGGCTGCTGTGAGGGGGAGGAGGGGCTGGCTGGAGGGCTGCTGGCAGCTAGCCGGGTTGTTGGGAGAGTGAGGAGGGGCTGAGGGGTGTGAGGGAGGGAAGGAGAGGGGGGTTTATAGAGAAGAGAGGTGGGGGGCAACGGATAGGGCTGGTCATTTGGCCGACCATTCCTGTGCCATTTTGGCGCAGGAAAGGCCCTGGCGCGGAAGGTACCGCGCCTTAGGGCGTAAGGAAGCGGCTTCAGTCGCTAAAATTCGTAGGTAAGGGGGAAGTAAGGAAAAAAAATGGAAATTTCATAATAAAAATACTTAAAAGTTAAATTTTTCGCATTTTTCCGCCGTTCGGCGTTCAAATATAACGAAACTTGGCACCGAGGTGTGTTACTACACGACGAACACCCTCGTGTCGAAATTTTTTGATTCGGGCAATTATTTTATTTTTAATTAATTTTTGAAGTTTTCAAACTTCAGAAATTAACCACGATAAATTCGGCACTCAGAATTTGATGAAACTTCTCGAGCAGCCTTTAAATAATATACTTAAAATACAATGACACTAAAATCGATGAGTTCCGACACGTATTTCAATATTTTGATTTTTTAGGATTTAATTAATTTAGAAAATAAAGCGGGAGCTTCCGTTATTCGAATTTTTCCCAAACTAGGGCACTTTGATCTTAAAAATTATTCTTATCTAAGGGTATTTTTGTTTGCCCTAATTTAAAATTCCCCCAGGTCCTGATGCTTGAGGCGGGTTTTGACCTAATTAGAAAAGTATCGACATTGGGTCGTTACAAACTCCCCTACTTAAAAATGATGTCGTCCTCGACATCACGCAAACAAAACTTAAATATGGGTGAGTTAATACCTGATACTACGTCGTTGTCTCCAGGTGCTAAGACTGGAGTGAGCGTGTAAATTCTTGCGGGAGCAGAGTTACGAGGTGCGGGTCCTTTCTTCTTGTTGGATGCCGATGCAATTGATGGCCTTGGGGCGTTGGCTGGTTCTGGGGCAACTCCTCTTGTTTGGGCATGAAATGGGGTTACAGCAGGTGTGGTGTTTGTGCCTCTTATGATGGTTACTCCATCTATCGTTCTTACGGATCGACAATCCCGAATTTGGTGGTTGGGCTTGCCGCACAGAAAACACATTTTGCCGTTGTGGTAGCACTTGCCGTAGGGATGAGGTCTCCAACAATCTCCTATTTCTTGACCGGTGTTCTCAGAAGTTAGTTGGAAGATTTTAGTAGATGGGTTGTGTTGTTGTCTTTTGAAAGTCCCTTGGTCCTCTGTGGGATGATCCTGTCTCTTCCCTTGTCCTGTGTGATTAGAAAGTGTGTTATTTTCTTCGTGTTCCATAATTAGTGCGCATTCTAGAAGTTCGGAGAAACGAGCATGTCTCAATGGAAGCAGGCTCCAACGAAGGGTGTCTTTCATCCCTGATAGAAAACGGTTGCACCTTGCTTTCTCTATACTTATTAGGTTCTGAGCATACCTTGATAATCTTGTGAACTCGGCCTCATAATTGGCCACGGAGTTGCTACCTTGAACTAATTTCATGAATTGGTTCTCCATGATGCTTTGGGCAGCTTGCGGGACATACTTGGCTCGAAAAGCTTCTGAAAATGCTTCCCAACTTATGTTCTCCAATTCTATGTTAGTGAAATCGGTGTTGACGACAGATTCCCACCAACGGTCAGCTTCGCCTTTAAATTAGTGAGTCACACGTACTGCTTTTTCACTTGGACACTCCATACTTTCTAGTGTCTTTTCTATCTCTCTCAGCCAATCTTCTGCTTCCATAGGACAATTAGTCCCATGAAATACTGGCGGATTTAATTTGAGAAAAGATTGGAGGATTCCCTCAGAACGATGCTTTTGAGGTGATTGAACGGAGTTTGCTAAAGCAACTTTCTTTTGATTTGCTAGGAGCTCTAAGACGGCTTCCATGAAGCGGTCGTTGGTACTTCCTGAAACTTCTAATGATATAGGTGCCTTAATTGGGGTTTCTGATGGTGTGCTCAAAAATCCTTCATCTGAATCCATCTTTTTGCCTAAAGATTGAAAGCTTTAGTTACTTAGGTTTATGCTATCCTTCTCTATTCTCAAAGTGAATTATAATTTGACTTTTATATATTATCTCTTAAGCTTAAACTCAATCCTGCTCTGATACCAACTGTGAGGACCTGGTGCCGGGTCAGCGGGAGCTAATCCAGCACCGATTTGCTTGTGGAAAAGTAACAGCAACAACAACAAGCAACAACAAGTCCTCTAGCCGCACGATCATATTGAGTGATTTAAGAGACAAATATATAAATATCAAATATAACTCATTTTTTTCATTAATTCATGAGTCTTGGATACATAGATTAAAATAAAAGAAAAATTACAAACTTTTAAATACGGAGTCAAAAAGGAAAGCGGAAGATCAGCAGTAAGCAGTATTAGCACTGCTCAGTTCTTTAGCACCTTTCCTTGAGGATGAACTCCTGATCTGGGCACGTTTCAAAAGTGCGGGCATTCGAAAACCAGTTAGTTGTGAAACTAAGTACTGATAGATGTCATCTTTACAAATGTTAAATAATAAGCAAAATAATCAATATTTGACAGGAAATAAAAGCTGTACACACTTATCCCTGCAAACCTGTTTCAATTGCACTTGAAGCTTAGCATAAAATAATTACAGTCACAAAAATAAATACAGAATTTTTAGTGTTTGATATTTGAGGCAAAATATGATTTTGTTGGGCAAGTACAAAATCGAGAAAAAGGGGGTTCATTTTTTATTTTACATATCTCAACTTCTCTCTATACCTGCCCCCTGAAAGGCTTGTCAGTATAGGCTCCTTATGACTCCCGATGTCGGACAGCCCCGTCCTAGCGGTTGTCTAATCAGACAAAAAGTATAAAGCAACATGGAACCCTTGCTTCTCACTTATCCAAATTTATTCATATATCATTTTATGTGACTTTAAAAAGCACTTTTATCAAATTTGTGCGATGCTGAGAAAAAAAAAGCATATTTAAACAGAAGTAATGAAAAACATCTGGTACCTTGTTCTTAAAAGTTCAATAGTTCAACAGTTCGACAGTTCGACAGTTCAACAGTTCGGATGAGTGACAGTTCGCTCAATCAGCATTTTAGGTTTAGGATATTTTTAAATTAGCTCTTAGCCAATGTTTTTAGGAATAACATTTATTTTCATTTCGATTATGTCCATCTTTCATTTTCTTAATATGATTAAGTCTGATATTTAAAGTACTGCGATGGCAGTAATATTTATTATAGCATTTATTAATTTGCTGAGGATAGAAATCATATTTGATACAATATTATTGTTATCATTATTTTAATGACAACAATAATATAGGAATGAAAGAACGTAATAGAAATAACTGTCAAAAAGAAAATGCTTGAACTGAAATTATAGTCATTTCATAACATATGTATAGTTTTCATTATTACTTAATGAAAACCATATTAATGTGAATGACGATATTATATCATTATTATGACTATTAAGTAGGTATAAATGAACAAAGACTAGCAAACAAAAATTAATTCTCATGTTTTCTTTTCCCTTTTTCTTTATCTTAAACTTCTTATCTTACCTTAAGATTATGATTGCCGGAAAGAGGAGGGAGGCCGGAGTGGGTTGCTGGCTGGGTTATTGGCCGGAATGAGGTGGTTGGGCGGCTGGCCGAGGTGGCAGCAACAAGGGGATGGCTGGAAAGGGCTGTTGGTGGCCGTCGAAGGCTGTCGGAAGCTGTTTGGTGGCTGCTGGAGCTGCTGGAGGGGACTGCCGTGGGGAAGGGAGGCTGGCTGGGCTGCTGTGAGGGGGAGGAGGGGCTGAGCGGTGGCTGGTTGGAGGGCTGCTGGCAGCTAGCCGGGGTGTTGGGAGAGTGAGGAGGGGCTGAGGGGTGTGATGGAGGGAAGGAGAGGGGGGGTTATAGAGAAGAGAGGTGGGGGGCAAGGGATAGGGCTGGTCTAAATGAGGCAATTTATGCTTTACTAATTTAAGTATGCGTTAATGACGGGTTTTAATTTGAAAACTTTAAACGAATTTGAAATATTCCTTAATCAATATTTGTAACCGAAGAGTTATTTTAGCGGGAGATGATTTTAATGACAAATATAAATTCCTATTTTAGCATTGAGTTTGAAAAACTTCCTTAATTAATATTTGTAACCGAAGAGTTATTTTAGCGGGAGATAATTTTAATGACAAATATAAATTCCTATTTCAGCGTTGAGTTTGAAAAACTTTCTTAATCAATATTTGTAACCGAAGAGTTATTTTAGCGGGAGATGATTTTAATGACAAATATAAATTCTTATTTTAGCATTGAGTTTGAAAAATTTCCTTAATCAATATTTGTAACCGAAGAGATATTTTAGCGGAGATTTTTAACGAAATGGAAACTGAAAATTGCTGGAGATTTTAACGGAAAAGAAATTGAAATTTGTGGGACTTAATATTTTCCTTATAAATGACCGAGGGTCATTATAAAAAAGTTGCAAGTCTGCAAACTCTAAATTGGAAGGCGGCTGCTGCAACTTATTTTTGTATTTTTGTTTATTTATTTGGGCAATCATTTGAGATTGTTTGATTGGTCTATAGTAAATGATCACTAATGTGCTAGGTTGATAGCTTTGAGAATTAATATGTTAAGTTGAGTCCCTCTAAACAAAATAATGAGCCATAAAGTTAGAATTGTAAGTTAGATTCTTCAGAGTTAATTGAGCAAGTTTGATTTGCATTTTGTTTATTTTTATCTTTTTTAGTTTCAATTAAATCATATCTAATATCTTGGTCTGAATATTGGCTCTTATTTATTCAGACTTGCTGAATTTTCATTTTTCAAAAGTGTGAGTAATGGTACCTGTTGTGTTGAGGCTGTTGCTGTGCAGTGTAATGTTTATTATTATGGAGTGCAATAAAATGTGCAAAAGCACAAGCACTAATTATGTAATACTAATAACTAATTCTGACTTAACTCGAATCGGATCCAACCCTATACCTGACATTTGAACCATTTTGAAAACAGAGAGACACATGCCAAATAATGTAAATTACTGTTAAGTAAACATTTAAAGTATTGATGTGTTGGGATTTTCACGTATGGGTTTTGAATTTTAGTTTATGGATGTAGCAGTTCCCACCATTTGTGATTTTTTTCATTGATCTGACAGTATCAATAAAGAGATTTGTCAAGGTGAGGCATAGTTTTAATTTTTCTTTTTTGGTATTGATGATGCAATAAAAAAAAAACCAAACATATAGTGCTGAAAATATAAAAAATATAAATTATTGTTTAGTAGGTCTTAATTAGGATTGTTATAGCTTATGCTAATTAGCGTGATATGTATTTCTTGGTTGAATTATTATATAACCACTATCATCCTAGTTATGCTTTTATCTTAACTTTTGGGTTTTGTTAAACACCTAGTACTATTGGAAGAGAAACAGTGTTGTCTTGTAGGCTCTTTGGGAGGCCATACATGTTCTTGAACAAAAACTGTTCCTGGGTAGTTATTCTTGATTTTCTACTAATCTTAGTTACATGCCAAATACTCAGCACGCTCTCTTGTGACTTGCTTACTAGACTTTTACCTGCTTTCCCTGTTCTTAATTATGATTTAGTGACATGTAATTTTGTACCATTTGGATTCATTTCCGTTTTCAACTCAAATGGAATTTTGTTAACGTTGTTTTTCTAAGGGATAATATTTTATTTTTACTTTGCAAAATGTACACAATTTTATCCTCTATTTGTATTATTCTGTCAAGAAAGGACTTTTTTTTTTCTTTTTTTTTTTTTTCTTGCGTTATCACAAGGTTTAAATTGTGATTTTATTTTTGCAGCTTGTCAAGCTTCCTCGCTCACCCAATGTTGATGATATTTTAAAGAAATATCTTGAGTATCGAACCAAAAAGGATGGCATGTAAGTCAAGATGTAATATGATTTACTTATATGATTTCATGTTCAATTGTCTAACAATCGTCTCCAATTTTATCCTGTAAACTGTAATAATGGAAGATAATTTTCTTATAGCAAGGGCGATTGTATTACCAAGATAGATTGAATGCTACAGAAGATCAAATAAAAGAGTGGTGGCTCTGTAATTAACTTAAATGATATATACTGCCAAAATATGGATAACACTTATTAGTTCTTTCGTTTGATCATAGAAAATACGAACTATTTCTACTTTCCACAAATAGGATATAGAGCAATCATCTAATAAATGAAATCAGCACTGCATTAAAATAATAATATAATTGAAAGAGGTTACAGATAATTCCATGCCATTTGATAATATGTTTAATTGGAGTAATTTCATTTGAATTTTTGATAAATTCTATTGATAAGAACTATTGATAAGAACTATTTCTACTTCCCACAAATAGATATACGACAATCTGCTAATAAATGCAATCAAAACTGCATTAAAATAATAAAAATAAATGAAAGAGGTTACAGATAATTCCATGCCTTTTGATAACTTTTTGTGTGGAGTACTTGTACGTTGAATTGAATCATTTTCATATTCAAAATTGTTTTAAATAACTTTGTGAACTTAAAAACCTTCTTTATCTAAGCATTTTCATCAATCAATAGGTATGTCATTCATATTAACTTTTCACCTCTTCATTTTCTTTAAAGCATTTCAAATGCACTTTTTCTTATTAGTTATTTTATCACAATCTTCCTTCGAATACTTAACAAAAAATTTATCTTTCTATATTAAACATTCTCATTCTTAAAAATATTTTTTTACTTTTTAATACATTTCTCTAGAGTCAATTTTTTTTTCTCTTAATTTGGCCAACTTATGTGCTTTTATCCCTAAACAACAGTTAATTTATCATATAAACTTGTTAAAGATAGTCTTAGCATCACCAATTGCTTCTTGAACTCACAAAAACTAATTTACATAACTTCCAATTTTTATTATTTTTGCATTTAAGTTACCTTTTATAACCATTGTTCTATTATTTTTTTTGAACTGTTTGTTTGCACTACCAAATATCTTTACTCTCAGGGGCTCTTCCTCTTTTTTACATGAATGTCTTGAACCACCTTATGGATACAACTAATTATAAATTGCCACATAAAATTAACTTACCTTCAATGTCGTAGTCTCCAACTATAAATATTGTTCCTAAATATATCTATATTTTCATTATGATCCCCACCATCTATTTTTGGGATGTAATTTTGTTTATTATTCATTTTATAACTCGTCATTTTGAAATTCAATACATAATTGATAGTGAATTATCAAGCTTCTCTTAGAATAATCTTTTTTTTCAATTCATTCAATCTTTTCTTTTTTAAAAGAATATTCAATTTGAGTTCTTAAAAAGACTCATTCTTATAAGTTACCATGATGTTTTAGTTTTCTTAATAATGCATTGGCAAACCTTAAGTTAAATCAAATTCAAGGTATTTTTTTCCTTAGAAATGTTGTAAAAACCAAATTATCATGAGAATCATTAAATTCTTTTGATAGCCTTTAAGTATGCCATTTTGATCTATTTCATTAAATGTCATGTATTCTTGATGTATTTCTTCAAAAAAAAATTCAAATCATGACAATTTCTTAATTTCTTAACATTTATCCTATTTGAAGGGCATATAATTGTCTACTATGATTAATATGCGCAAACTATCCAAGTTATATTTCTTCGAGGTCCCATACTAGAGCTACTCCAATGTTGTTGTAATTAACTCATTTCTCATTTTATCTCATTTTTTCAAGTTTATGTGTGATCATTTTTAGTTTTTCAAATGTTTGTCATTGATAACACATTATGAGAATAGAACAATTGAGGCAAACCATTTGACATTTGCAAAAGAGCGAAGGATATATTTTAATGTTAGTTTGATTAACCTCACCCTCAAGTTGAACTTGACTATAATAGTATATGGGAATTTGAATGTTGTCTTATCCTTTTTGGAAGATAGAACTTGCTGCTCCTTTTCATTGATCTATATGCAAAGATTGAAATCATCTCTTGAATGTCAAGTTGTAAATTCTGGCAATTTCCTAAAGTATTTTTAAGCTGCTTAAATTTTTGTCAACTCCTTAGCCATCTGAACATATCTCATTTTCTCAAAGCCGTAAAGATTGGAGAGTTTGTACTAAATTTGAATATAAATCTCTATGATTAGTCAATTTCTCATTTCTCTTATATTATGAGATGAACGAACATCTAAATGGCTTATATTTTATTATAATTTGGTTTTGCTTTCTTAGGTGATTTTAGTGTGGAGTCTTAAAATTTTAAGGACAATGCCCTAGAAATGCATTTTGTATATGGTGGCCTCATGTTTTAATTAACCAAACTTAAATAATTTATTCAAAAATTTTTAGAACAACTTTTGGCTATTGTATCGATAACATGGACTTCAGCAGTACGCCTTTTTTAAGCATTTTTAAAATCAAATATCACCTAATAATTGTAAGTATTGAACAACGTAATAAATACATTTTGGGTTTGTTATGAGGGTGTATCTTTATTTGATTTTATTTTGAGTGAGCATCTAAGAAACTTAATGCCTTATAGCATATGGTGGAGTTTACTATGTTACTAATATTAGGTAAAGGATTTAAATTCTTTGGGTATACATCATGTACCTTTTTATGTTGACACCCGTTGTCCATTTAATATTAGTCTTTATAATTATCACAATGTTAGAGTCAAGTTGAGAATTATATTTCTCATTTAAATTCAGCATACAGAAGTTTCTTAATTTCATTTCCAATTGTGAGAATTTGTTAGGCAGCAAGTCGTCAAAGTTTCATATTTTAGGAATGTATTGTAAAAGATAAATTAGTTTCAAAAATATTTTTGTACTCCATTTAAAGCAAAGGTATACTTAGTATTGCAAAGAATTTTGGTAAAAATAGACCCATAGAATCACTGTTGATGTTGAGTTCTTAGAAGGTAGTTTTTATCTCTATTTGCTATAGTAGGTTGTCATTCAACATTCTTTTCAGATTTTGGTAATTTATAAGAACGAGTCTTTAAGAACTCAAATTGATTATTTTTTTGATTGATTGCTTTAATGTTTTCTTTTTTTCATCATGCATAACTTTGTATCGAGGTGAGATCTTTTTGTATACTGTGATTTTATCATTGGTATAAAATTCTACTGCCAAGTGGCAGCCAGCGTTAAAGTCATTAAGCATTGACTTCTCATGGACATGAGTTCTTGATCTTTGAATATGTAATCTAGTTTAGTACCCCATATAACTTTCAAGAACATCTTGCTAATTGAAGCACATGTTTCACCGTAGAACATGACCAGAAGCTGAGTTTCAAGGAGTATATTTTGACTAGGCACATTAGTTGGTGTATAACATGTAGGCCAATGATGCTTTCGTTACTTTTTATATTCACGATAGTTTCAATACTACATTGGGCTAGAGATTCCTTACATCGTTATTGCATCATTAAAAGGATTTGTAAAAGTTGGTTGTTAGCATTGGAAAATCTGATGCTCATTAGGCTACAAATAAAAAATAAGCGCACTTCCTTGTGGAAGGAGCCTTTTCATATACTTGGCTTGGCTAGCTTCTAGATTGTGCTGTCAAATAAATATTGGCTAGATCTCAATCGATTTTTTTTTCTTCATTCTATGCTTACTTTGGGACATCTCAAACATTATTAATATTATTGGTAGCAGGTGGTGGCTACTATTGGTGATAGAAACATTTTTTTTTTTGTTTATGCATCTCTATGCTATTATTTGGTTCATTGATCCTAAATGTTATGTTGGTTGAATTCTAACACTCAAGAGTATATTTTTAAAATTCTCCCTCTTTTAAAGCCAGTTTTGGAACACTTTTTGCTCATAGCTCTTTGCAATATTGTGGTCATTTGTGTTGTTACATGTAGCTCTATATCTCATCTTTAACCTCTTTTTTGTTTTACGCAGGGTTCATCTTTGTATTAATTTATCCTACGAGGTTGTCTAGGTTGCATCAGAATACAAGGAGCTCTTTTGCATGATTCCTCTTACTATAGGAGCATGCGATAAAACCTTTTATGACCTTTTCGGCCATCTTATTTTTTCTTCTCCTTGGCTAAACCTCCCTACATGTTTCTCTTTATTGGTCGATCATTCTTAATTGATCAAAGTGTTCCCCATAAATCCTACCTTATTTTTTATTTATTACTTAGCACCCATATACTTGGTTACACTGCCACTAGACCAACCATTGAATTTGATGATCTCTTGGTGATAGTGAATTGAAATATTAATTTATTCAATCCACAAGTAAATGAAAGCTAAGTAATCAACTTGTCTTTGTTCAAGACATCATGAGTAGCTATGGTAAATTGGGCACAACATAGCCTCTAAGAGACTCTCCTTCCTGTTGTTTGATCATAAACTTAGATTAAGAAGATTTTGATAGCCTCATTGCTGCATCAAAATGTCTTTCAAAATAATTAGTTATTTGCTAAATGTTCATAATACCTTAGGTGACAGCGAGTTTAATAATCTAGCTACCTCCATCAAAATGGTCACAACTTGGCATATCACTAAAATTATTGAGAGAAATCATAGTTTCAAAATGTTTTAGATAGCCATTTGAGTCACTAAAACCTTGGTACGCTTGAGTACATGGGTTTGAACCATGAGAGGAATGTTGCACTTTTGGTTTCAAACACACCATGGTAATTGAAACTCTTAATGTTCTCGTCCTCGCAATATGGTGGGCTCTACTTAGAAGGTAATCCCTTTGGGAAAGAGACTTCTTGTGTGAGGTGGCATTTGTGTCTTGCTCAGAGACTATTTTCACTGGTTAATCATGTCCCTTGACCTTTAGACGTTTAAGACATGGGGTAGCAAATTGATTTGCCAAAAAAGTTGTAAAGAAGTGCATTGAGGCAATAATAACCATCGGTTGGTTATTCTGCTAATTTGTATGATGTCTCTTATTTTCTTGACATTCTCTATATGTGACTCCAAAGCTGTTTAAAGGAGCTTTTGGAATGCTCCCCAAATATAATTTAAAATATTTCATCAGTAATTAGTAGTGCTTAAGAATGTAGTTTGTCTAAAATCCTTTCCTTGAGATTTTAAAAAAATAGATAAGTGTGTCCATGTAAAAGGGTAAATCACTCGTTTTTAAAAAATAGGCTAGTAAAAGAGTAAATTACACAAAAGCAAAGAATGAGTTACAATTGATAGTGATTCGGCCTAGTTAAACTTGTGTCCACTTTAGAATAACGAGTTTGTTTTCACTAACTAAAAGAGTATTAGTACGAGGCTGTGTTCTCATAATAGAATTTAGCCTAAAAAATATTAAAGAACTAATTGAAGAAAATCTAATTTTTTGGGGTACAAGTACATAGCGGGCATGGCTTTCATCTTCCTTTTTAGAACAATTTTTTGGGGTCTAATTTATGAATTTTCATTTTTCATGAATGGAATAATGTTTCAAACTTGATTTCTCCTCCATATAATTTCATGATTGATCACTTTACAAAATTCATGGCTATGAGGTCCTTTGCATTACTCTAAAATTATTGCACTTATTTATATACTCTTTAATTAGCATTAACCATATTATGTAAAATTTTTCTATGCTTGCTAGATAGATCTTTTTATTTTTTGCATTTCAATATAATCTTATTTTTCTTGTGTTAATGGTGAAAAAGGATCGTGGAGTCTGTTGCAGAGATTCTAAAGGGTATACGTTGTTATTTTGACAAAGCATTGCCTCTTTTACTTCTGTACAAAAAAGAGCGCCAACAATATCAAGAGAATGTCCATGATGACATCGCACCATCATCTATATATGGGGCTGAGCATCTACTTCGCCTTTTTGGTAAGTGCATGTTATTTTTATTTATCTTTTTGTTTGTTCACCTATTTATATCTGAATGCTTTTTATTTAATTTTAATGTTATTCAATCTCAAGGTCACCTTTGTTAACTTCTCTCCTACTTTGAAAATAAAAAGTCTGAGATGGAGTTATTTTTTGCATCTTAAATCACCACCAAAAATAAAAAATGAAATGTTTGTGTACGATTTTTTCTATTTTTTACTATCATGGAATTAACAACAAATAAATCATTACATTAAAGAGCACAGCAATTATTATTTTAGACTTCCACATTTTACGGTAGGCATGGAAGTTTGAATGTACCAAAGCTTCTTTCTTGCTTGCTCACCCCAAGATAATGGAAAAATTGACTAGCTGTTCTAAAATCTTGATTCTCTTGAAAAATGTAAATGCATCCATTGGTTGTGATGACAAGTATTTGTTCCTCTTAGCTTACCTGAGGTCATTATCCTCTACTAGATTTGTTACGCCCTCATTTATAAACTATATCCCACTACTACGTATTGTATCAGATGAAATCGTGAACCTCCTCAGAGAGTTTAATGATCATTGGAAATGGTTATCCTTGTAGCGGGAACCGCATATGAACAATGCACTCAATTGAATAATTCAAGGGTTTTTCATCATAAGCTACTCTATCCTCTTTTATTTGAGCATTTCTTATGCAAGTTACTAAGACCATTCTACTTGGAAAAACCATTAAGAAGTAATAGTCAATGCATGCCTGGTATTTTGAGCAAACTGTTCAGCTGATTGGGTGTTTACTATTCAACTAGCTGGTCAACCCTCTTGCAGTACTTGGAATTTTCTTTATACAAAGAATGAATTCGCCATAACAATTCCTCAATTATTCATGTTGACCAATTTTATTCAAAATATATAGCCAAATTGGTTTCTCGGTTATTCAATAAGCTCAAATTTAGTCTTTCAATTATTTGTTTTAAAATTATTCTTGTTTTCATATTTTCATTGCATGAAATGAAATGTCTCATAATGAATAGATGAGGGGCTGCATTAGGCATATAACATTTTTTGGAACTTAATTGAACAAATTTAGCCTTTTGGGACAAAATTGGCTAAATTGAAATGAACAAGTTGAGTGGTTATTATGATAAATTTTCTTTTATACAAAATTGAATAATTTTTTTATATAAATTTACAATGCAGTTTAACAAATCAATAAGATGATATGATGTTTGTCTTAGTCAATTAGATATAGACGAAATTAGTCTAACTCGCAGAAATAGTGATAATAAATCTTACAGCCGTTATACTTCTTCCATTAAAAATTTTGTCCCCAAAATTTTTGTGTGAACAGTTGAACAAAAAGATAAGGGCACTTGCCATTATTCTGTCAACCCTCTCACGACTCTTCATTCATATGTATTTGCAAAAGACTTTTGACTATAAAAATCTTTAAACTGCTGATTTAGTTTCTCATTGTGTAAGTATTCCTTTGAGTTTAAATTTTATGACTCATCAACTTATATCCTAATTTCAAAGTCGTATTGACTGTATTTAACCAGGTATTAATTACTATTAAGGTGTCAGTGCTGTTTAGATATCATACCATTTGAGGTTAGTATTATTAGGGTATTTTTGTGTTATTGTATCAATATTTTACGTAATATTACTTCTATAAAATTAATTTTTTAATATAAAAGATATTTCTACTTATGATACCTATGGCATGACAAAAAAAAAGTATACACAACAATGAATGGTGCAAACTTGGATCTCAGTAAATGCCATTGATCTCACTATACACCACAGATTTTGTAGTTCACCTCAAAATTGCACTCAATTTCAAGATAAGTAGCCAACATCTAGTTGTCGTGGAAAAGAAGTGGCTTTTTCTTGCATTTGTTTTAGATAACATGTTTGTGATTCAACTACAAGCAAGCACTACAAAAATATTGCATTAAATATAGCATGACCTTTTGTGAGGACCCCGACGCCGGTTTAAAAGAAACTGTTCTGACGTCGGGCGTTCACTTGCCGCAGGATCATATCGAGTAACTTGAGAGGAAAAGAGCATACACATACGAAAGCCAAAAGATATTATTTATTTATTTAAATGTTCACATTACAAGGTCTTTTCAGCGTTCGTCGTACAAAAGTAAGAATAAAGAAAAGATAAAAGATAAATAAGCAAAAACAGCTCCGTCGCAGATCCATTTGCAGATTGAAAATTTCAAGCATTAGGGTTCTTGCTTAAGCTCTTCCAGAAGTACCTGACCTGGTATTGTACAATAAATAATACCGGGATTGGAATTCCCAGTAATTAGAGAATACTCTAAGTACAGCAGTACATAATAACATTTACATTTTTAAATGATGCGATTAGCGGAAGTAAGACGGAAATAAAATGCAGGAGAAAATAAGGTAATAACGCGAAATAAACAATTTCCTGCAACAAATAATGTTCGTCAAATAAAGATTACTGATGTCATTTTCCAGTAATCTAACCCGAATGTTACCGATGTCATTTTCCAGTAACAACCCCGAATGTTGCTGATGTCATTTTTCCTGCAACAACCCCGAATGAAAAGAACTGTTGGTTTCTAACAACCAACCAAGCATTAATGTTACTGATGCCATTTTCCAGTAACCCCCGAACGAAAAGGATGTTGGTTTCTAACAACCAACCAAGCTTCAAATGAATCTGGCTCAAAGCAAAATACGCGAAGCTAAGCAGCAGTAAAAGTGCAAAATGTAATACATGTCATGTACTGGGTACCTTTATTCTTAAGTTCAGAAGTTCAACGGCTCGAATGAGTGATAGTTCGCTCAATCTGCATTTAAGTCCCCGATATTTCTAAGTTAGCTTTTTTTAATCAATGATTTAGGAGTTTAATTTCTTTCATTCTGTTCTTCTTCCGTATTTGAAGTTTGATTGATTTAAGCTGCTATTAAAGCAGTTATAATTATTAAAGTGTTTTAAGATTATCAAGGATAGCGATTATAATGATACAATATTATTATTATCATTGTTTCAATGATAATAATATAAGAATGAAAGAAGAACATAATAGGAGTGGTGGTCAAAAATGAAACTGCTTAAATTGAAATAATAGTCATTTTATAATATTTGTATAGTTTTCATTATTAATTAATAAGAACCGTATTAATGTGAATGACGTAATCTTATTTTCAAAAAAATTATTAAGTAGAGAAAATAGCAAAATAACTCCTCTTTTCTTCTCTTAAACTTATCTTCAAACCTTTAAGGATTAAGACCGCCGAAAAACGGAGGGAAGCCGGAACGGGCTGGCCGGAGGCTGGCAAGGGCTCCAGCTGGCTGGCGGGGCTACCGGGCTGCTGTTGGTCAGCCGACAAGGAGGAGCTGGCTGGCTGGGAAGGGCTGTTGGTGGCCGTCGAAGGCTGCCAGAAGCTGTTGGTGGCTGCTGGAGATGCTGGAGCTGCTGGAGGGGACTGCCGGGCTGCCGGAAGTTGCTGGGAGGGTCTGCCGGAGGCTGCCGGGCTGCTGAAAGCGGCTGGAAGGGGGCTGCCGGGCTGCCGGAGGGGCTGGCCGGCTGCTGGAAGGGCTGAGGAGGGGTGGCCGGCTGCTGGAAGGCTGAGGAGGAGGCTGGAAGCTGTTGTGGGGAGAGGAGGGGGAGAGATGGCTTCTTATAGGCGTACGAGAGGCGCCACAACGTGCGCCAGGAGACTCTGGCGCGGAAGCTTCTCCAGCCAGAGGGCGGGTGTGGGGCCGGGAGTCAGTGTCGGCCCTCTGGGCCGACAACCTGCACCGAAAACGGCGCAGGCAGGCGCCAGGCTTCCGCCTGGCGCGGAAGCTTCTCCCGCCTGGTGCGGGAGAAGAGATCGCAATGCGCGATCGAAACAGGGGGGCGTATGAAGAAAACAGAGGAATAAAATTAAAAAAAAAAACTTAATTTAAAACCTTCTCAAATTTCCGTCGTTCGCCATCCGAATACAACGAAACTTGACACCAAGGTGTGTTACAATATGACGAACACCCTCGCGCCAAAAATTCTCGATTCGGAGCAAAATTTTATTTTATTTTAATTTTAGGGGTTTAAAACTTCGAAAATTTGCCACGATCATATCGATGCTCAGATTTTGATGAAAACTTCTCGAGCAATTTTTAAATAATATACTTAACATGTCGACACTGAAAACGATGAATTCGGACACGTATTTCAATGTTTTTGATTTTCAGAAATTACAAAAATTTCGAAGATAGAACGGGAGCTTCCGTCTTTCGAATTTCTATTGAATTAGGGCTCTTTGATCTTTAAAGTTGTTTCTGGCTACTGGTAGTTTTGTTTGCCCTAAATTGAAATTCCCCGGGATCCTAATTCCTAAGGCGGGATTCTGCCATAATTTGCAAAATAACGACTTTGGGTCGTTACACCTTTAGATGCATGCTAACCAAACAATGCTTTACTCATATCCAACTTTGAATTATACTTTGGATGCTTTATTATGAGACTTTTTATGATCTTGTACTGAAAAGAAATAATATTAGTTTTATGAAGAAATCTATTTTTGGAAAATTGTAACAAAATTTGTAAGTCTAACATTGGGATGATCCAAATAGATGCTAGACTATCCATTCCAAAATGATCATTAATTTGATTATGTTCTCGAAAACTTTTGTTAAAAGTACAAGTCAATGCGTGGGAATAAACTGCATAACATTTAAGTAACAAATTACTTGTTTTATCCAAAGTTTACTTTATTCGCATATGATTTTGTGAAAACTTTTTAGATTTATTATGTTGGAATGTTACATCAAGAGCCATTTGAGGAGGAAGAGGAGCATTGATTGCCTTTAAGGTTGGAATTTTATGATGAATTCACAATATTTTTCTTAATGTTCTTGTTTAGGAATAACTAGTATTTTTCATTGAGGCCTACATTGTGATATAGGCTAGATCTCTTAAGATTCTTTTAGGCATAATCTTTCCTGGGAAGGGGCATTGAAAATAATCTTTTCCTTCATTTTAGTGATAATTTGACATGGCTACATTGGAATATCTTGTTTTAGTGTTAGAATTTCTTAACTTTGTTTGGTAAATGATCGGGATGATATTGAGCATTAAATGTCAAATTATGATCTTATGTCTTCAAAGTTCATTTTGGGAAGTAGGTTTCTTGTGACTCTTTGGTAGGGAAGTTGCAAAAGGATTAGGTTGGTGATTTGATAAATTAATGAATTCCTTGTCCTTCCCCAAACTAGTATGTTAAGTTAACTCAGAGAATTGGACATGCTTTTTAGTATAGATGCTAATAATAGCATAAGAGATGAATCTTTTCATGTTCTTTGAAATTCTTAGTTACTAAAAGGTTGAACTTTCTAAACCTAGATGATTATATTGACCCATAATTCTTTGGATGTGCTTGATAGTCAATGCATAAAGATCTTTCTTCATTTGGTGACATCATGGTTGAACTTATTGAATTGACTTATTTAGTCTTGCATGGATTCACTTACTTCTTGCTAGCAGCAAATTAGTAATTGGGATGACCTAAATGATTTTGTAAAAGGGAGAAGGCATAATGAATGGTCACAACAATTGCCTAAAATGGATACTTGTGCGAATGTTTAAGGGGCTCTTTCATTCAATGGTATGCTTAAATATTTGCATTGATTGCATTAGAAATGTGATATGTCAACATCCAATTTTTGAATGAGTAAATATGTTTAATTGATAGTTTTTTTATAGATCTATAAATATAAATGAGGTTTTAGAATTTGTGAGGTAGCCATAAAAGTGTTGTGACTAGTATTGGATGAGTGCATAGAATGATCATCAAATAAATTTTGAAGCAAGAGGCTTCTACATGGAAGGATTCTAAGGAAAAACAGCACATATGAATCAAATCTATACCAAAAGGGGAGGATAGAATGTTAGGCTATACATGTGAATATTTGGCCATTATAACAATTCACCTTTTATGATGAGCAATTACTCTAATTTGAGCTTGACAATTAATAGGAAAAATTATATAGAGAAAGGTAAAAAGCTTTAACAATGAGAAACACACGTAAGGACTAGCTTGTGGCAGTCTATAAGAAATGGAGATGAAAATAATCAAATTATTTTTGGAAAAGAGAAGGGAAATAAGCTATACAAGTAATATTGAGCCATAATAAGCATGATCATTATTAGATAATGGTTGGCATCCTAATAAAAACTTTGAGGTTAAGTGTACTCCTTATGGAATAGTAGTATGGGTGATATTTGCGAAGTTATGAACCTAGTATGGGCTTGTTAAAGTAAACAAAACCTCGAGATGTTGCACTGGATATGCTCTTACTAAGATGATCACTTGGGCTAATTTTTATGTTATTGATAAAATTCTCAATTGGTTGCATGCTGATAACTCTGTGATGTAGAGAATGAGATAGTAAATGAGATTATATTTCTTTCCTCTTAGTATTTTTGAGCTTATATTGCCCAAACAAGTATTCTTGTTTGGTGGAGACAACGAGCTAAAGCTCAGTGGTTAAAAGAGGGCGACCATAACGCTTCTTTCTTTCATAACATTGCTACGCAGAGGAAAAATGTAATTCCATTATATCTTTATATGGTGCTCTGATAATAACATTGCGTTTGATGAAGGTAAGGCTGATGAAATTTTCTTTCAATTATGTATCAACAAATGGGATATTCATGTTGTTGTCTCTCCTTGTAATGTGCCTTTTAGCTCTTCAAAACTTTAAATCACATGTCAGGGATACTTTGATTCATTTGATTTATAAAGAAGCAATTTGGCATTCTATCAAAGATATGGGATCTAATAAAGCTCCAAGTGCTAATGGTATTTCATCATTTGCTAAAACATTATTGGAGCATAATAGTGATATACCATTATTGCTATTAAACACTTTTTCTCCCATGATTTTATGCCTCAAAGATAGAAAGACATACTTGTCCTTTTCCTAAAATAAGAAAACGCAGTAAGAGTTTTTAACTTTAGATCAATCTAACTCCATGCCATGAATTTTTAAGTTGAAACCCAATTTCTTTCTTAGTGTCCAAAGAGCAAAGGGCCATTGTGTCAAGGAAAAATAATGTTGATAATTGTTTGATGACCCAAAATGCTATATCTAGATATATTTTTCTTCTTCTTTTGGGATGATGACTATCATAGTGGATAATTAACAAGCCAATGAAAAGATTGGAGTGGAATTGCTTAGAGATGGTGCTTATTCGGTTTGGTTTTCCCCAGGTGTGGATTAATTGGGTCCTTCAGTGCATTAGTGAACCCAGATTTGGTATTCTATTCAATGATAAGCTGCGCCATTGGATTATAGCTGATAGAGGTTATTGGCAAGTTTACCCGTTGTTTTCCTATATCTTCATCCTATATTTGAACTATTGTCCAAGGTCTCATATATTTTCTTTCTGTTTCGGCTATGAGCAGAGGCGTGTCTCTACCTTTCTAGGGTTTTTTGTGTCGCCAAACCTCTCTTATTTTCGCCTTGTCTTGCTCAATAAAACTCCTAAATATTTTGATTTTTAAGATTTAGCTTCTAAAGTAATGAATAAGCTGCAATTATGAGGCTCAAAGCTTTTGTCCAGATGGCTGTGTTTTCTTAACTCTGTTCTTGTTACTATCTCTTCTTATGCTTTGCTTCTTACTGCTATTACTGACAGCACTTTGCAATCAATCCGGTTTCTGTGGAAGGGAAAATCAGAGTCAGGTATGCACTATTTAAGTTATGCAAACCTAATACTCATATTAGTATAGGTTCTCATAACCTCAAGGCTTGGAAGGATGCTTTTGTTGCTGGGTACACCTATAATTTCTTGAATAATGAAGATTTTTTGTGAATCAAATGTATGATTCATAGGCAGGGAATGTTGTTTGCAACAATTGCTTTCTAGTTTTGCATATGATGGTTAAAGATTAAAAAATGATTACTCAAAATGCAATCTGGAATATTGGTGAAGACTGTTCTATTAACTTGATAATAATTCATGGGGTTTTGGGCTCTATTCCACCCTCCCACTTATGCTGATACATTTACTGGTTTCCCTCACTGTAATCAAGAATTTTTAAACCTTATGTCCGACCATTTCATTTGGGAAGATTTCTTTGACAGAGAATTACAGGTGGCTGTGAACTGATTCTCTAACTCATTAATTTGATTTTGTAAGTTGCAATTTTGCGATAAACAGTATGAAAATTTGTGCTTTTCTCTATGAATCTTTTTTCACGATAGTTTGTGGTATTCTTCATATATTTGGAAGTGCAAGCTTACGTCTAGGTGGCTTTGCTTTTGTGGAGATTGGTGTTGGGTTGCAATGTTTCATCCCTTTACAAAGTTAGTTATTGCGGAAACATTTAGTGGCTGATGAGATTTGTGTGTGGGGCTGCAATGTAGTGGATAATAGGGAGATTACCGTTAGGATTATTCTCTTACTACTAATACTATTTTTTTTAGCTTATGGGGTTTTACTAGTCAATTTCGGAGTTTTTGGATGAATTTCATTGGTATCTTTTAAAAATGCTGCCCACTCTATCTGTCGGCTATTCAACTAGAATTTGAGGATCGTTTTCATTCTTGGCACTATAGGATGTGTAAAGTTCATAATAGGAAGTTATGGAATGCCAAACTTTGTGTAAAGAAAATAATATGTGAAATTGTAGCTAATAGCCTTTTCTTGATTGCGGGTGACTGGGACAGCCTGCTGGAGAATCTTGATGTCATTCACCCCCACGTTGGATTAATTCTAATCTTGATGCTTCTTTTATTTTGTCTCCTAGTCGGTTATAGGTGCTTTGATCGTCTGAGATGCCTCTGGAGGTGTAACTGAAGCAGTTAACTGGAAATTGGAAACAGGTTTGCTTCTTAAAGCAGAAATTGAAACTTTTGGGCTTTTAAAAGTAATTCTACTGGATTCTTGGCTTGTTTTGGATTGAATAATAGTTGGAGGGGATTGCTTTGATGCAATTAAATTCCTCTCTGGATGCTGGGCTCATGCTAAGGCTGCGGTTGGCCAAGTATTGCTAATTGTTCCATTTCTTTTATTTTAGTTTTTAAGAGTGTTGTTTCTTTCCTAATAATAGTAGTTTTTAAGAGTGTTGTTTCTTTCCTAATAATAGGGATTGTAATGACTTGTAGATTTGTGTGCTAGGAAAGCTTGGTTTTTTCTTTTTTCTAACCCTCCTGGGAAAATGTTTGATGTTCTCGTTGAGTGCGTGGGCTGAGCTTGTATTTGTATTCTTGTTAATAAAGGGATGTTGGCCGCCGGGTTGCTAAAAAATATGGGAGTGGCTGAAAGACCTTGAGAAATCATTAAGAGTAAAGATGAATTTGATGATGATGGAATAATAAACCAAGTACAATGACCCTTGACTTGAGTATGGTAGCTTTTCAAGCTAGTCCGTCACTTTTGATTATCCAAAAAATCATTTGTTGAGTTCATGGCACGACCACCAAGGAGGTGAATTTGGTTTTGTTTGATTGTTGAATGAAAATGAAAATTTATTTAAAATTGATTTTTGATGCCTTGAGATTAAACAGAAAAATAATGACAAATAAAAATTTAATGCAAGAAATAAAATCAATCTAACAAACCACATTCTCTTAAGTGGTTAGGACAATTGTTGTCATATGCTAACTATTTGGATATTCATCTTATTTGCCACCCACTAGAAACAAGATGCTCTTCTTTGCAACCTTGTAGTTGGTGGAGAAGCAAGTATAGACACATCTTCCATTAATGGCTGAAACCTGTAAAAAATCGCATTTCAACCCTCAAGGCAAGTGAAAGAAAAATAGAGCAACAATGTTTAAAGTGAATTTCTTAGCTATAACACTTCTTGGGAGAGGGAATATAAAAATTTGGTTTAATGGAAAGCTTTGATTGGCTAGATAGTGTGCAAGAGATAGTAGTATTTTTTTTTTTTTTAAGTAGCTGTTCAAAAGTAATATTTATAGCCAAAAGGCTTTTCTAATTACTTATATTAGTTTTACTTCAGGAATAATTATGTTTTATGAAAGATGTAATTCTTAAATTTTGAATGATGACTGCCTATATCAATGGGTGAATAGATATATCATAATCAGCCAAATCAAGCTGTTGAAGATCCTAATGGCAAGTGGACATTCACCTAGCAAAAATATAGGATTTGTTGAGTACATCTAGTTAGCTACGTGATAAAATTGGCAAATTTTGAGCCTAATGGCTAGTTGACCGGCCATTTTCCTGAACTGGCATTCACTGAGCATAAATTATCTATATTTATTAAGCAAATTGTTTAACTAATTTGATTACTTCAATATTCATGCATTCGCTTAATGACTTATTCTATGTTATGCTGAACAATCTTCAAAAGGTAAATATTGTTAAATTAGTGTTTATTAGTTATTTTTATTTTGGTCGGTCAACTGCATTATTGTTGTTTTTGGTCCTAGACTTTTGTTTTTGCTGTTTTTAGTCCCGAACGCTCAAAATTGTTTATTTTTTTGTTTTTAGCGAACGTTTAATTTTTAACGAGTCTAAGGATAAAACCAGCAGTTGCTGTGAGAGGTGTGGAAACGTAGTAAATATATTACTTGATATTTCTTTTTTCTCATCTTCCCAAAAGAAAAAAAAAGATCGAGGGTTTGTCTTTCGAGTGAAGGTAGTCGAACGACGAAGGCGAACTTGGAAAGCTCAACGACAAAGGAGAGGCATAATCACGAAGGTAACTTCAGCGCTAAAAGGCTTCTTACAACGAAGATAGCAATGAAGGCGAGTTGTGCTGACAAAGGGAACTTCAGCGAGGAAGGTAACAAGCGGCAAAACCAGCTGATTAGTGGCGAGGTAATCTTTAGTGGCATCGACAAAGGCGAACGCAGTAGGACAGCGACTATAATTTGGAGTGAACTATGGCTCCTTATAGGACATTATTTAGATGAGTTTTTTCTCATTATGTATCAGTGAGACTTTTTTTATTTGCTTGGTTCTAAGTTGAAGATTAAGATGCTAGTGATTAGCCTATGTTTTAGTTATAATATATGTTTTACTTGATACAATACAAATTAGAAACAAATTAAAACTTGGAATGAGCATAAATAGGAAATTGATGGGCTAATGCTATGAACATGTAATTTCTTGATTATTACCTTTATAAATAGTAGAGCATATTTATATATATAATTTTTTTTGTAGTGTATTAAGTAGTAAGAGTTATTTGTTTTATTTTGTCATTATCTTATTTAAAGCTCGATCTGCTAATTGTTCTCAAGAGGGAAGCAGACAGAAAGATTTATGATAGTTTGGGTCTTACCAACTTTACGTCACCTCTTCAGAGTTTTGTCTATTCTGTAGTCCACTCAATCGAAGCCACTCTTTTGCTAAATTAGCACACGGAGAAGCCTTATCTCCTTTATACAACTTGTTGTGGAGTACTGGATATTTTCCTCATTCTCAGGTATTTGCGAGGCCATGTTGTTGCTTAAAAAATCCTCTTACAGAACTCTACAACAATAGTTAAAAAAAGATAATTGAAACGCAAAATTAAAACAACTTGCAAAAGGTTCTAGATAGAGCTTCCAAAAAAGCTCCTAGATTTTGAGATTGTTTCGAGCACATAGAGATGTTTGAAATTTGTCTTTTTGAATCATTTTCTTTTTAAAGCCTCCTTAGGTTTTATAGAAGATTTTTTGTTATAAGGCTGTTTTGAGAGATTGTGGATGATCTCTATTTATAGTGGAGGTGAGGCGGGTTCAATTTAGGCAATGAATAAATTTTGAAAATGGAGGCACGCTTGGGCACGTGGCCTAGACGCGTCTGTGCGTGCGCTCTTGTTATGTGCTTTGCAGCTTTCTAAAACAAGTCCATTTCGGCAGGGGTTGATGTGCAGTCAGATATTCTTCCTTTCTAAAAGGATGCTCTGTGGCCCACATTCTTCCTTTTTTGGCTGGGTGCATCCGAGCGAGATATTTGGGCGTCATTTTACCAACTCAATGTTCAGTCCACAACAATCAAGGCAAACTTGGGTGACGGCGTCTGAGCACACTTGGACAATGCAGCTTGGCGCAACTAGTTAACATGTTTTCAAATATTAGGTAATCAACATGGCTCAGCCTAATCTCAAAACATAGCAATAAATACAAGGTTAATGCTAACCAAAGTCTTAGTACAAGATACAATAATATAATAATACAAATACAAAATGAGATTAAGAAAAATTAATTAGGCTATTGCTACTCGACTTTGATGACATCCTTTGTTATTGCTGCTTCTAAGCTGCATACAATCCTTTTTGCTTTCTTCAATGTTGCTTCACTTGATCTTCGCTTTAGCCCTGATCATCTATTTAGTTATCATCTGCAATTGCTGACTAATAAACTTGGAGCCAACGGTCTAGCATAGTAAAAACATTAGTTTCAAATGTTGTTTTCAAAGTTTTGTTGTTACCAAAATTAGGGCATCCACTAATTCTGGTGCGTTTATGATAGCTAGAGTCAACGGTGTGATGTTAATTCTACACAAAAATATCTAATGAGCTACTTGGATCACCTAGATTTTTTGAGCTTAACATTTTATAATTTAATGAAGTGGAACCTTAATTCTATAATAGTGTTATATGAATTAATTGCTTATTTTCTAGTCCCTACCAATTATTGCAATTCCATGTTGTGGGGACTTCTCATCAATGCTTGTTTTGTTAGATTTTCCCCTATATTATGATCTATAATCAATTTTCTTGTGTTAATTAAGACATGCATGAAAATGACGTTTATATGAAAATGTTTATATCTAATATCTTCATTTTACTTTGAAAATTATGATATGTTGATAAGATTTTTTGTGAAAGTGATGTGTATTATAATATTTTCTTAATTAGAAAAATTAAATAGCAATTTTTAAAAATTACAAACGACACCAAATTTATTTGTGAAATGCTCATCGTAAATATTTAAAAAGAACTGCGGTTATTGTTTGGTGAGAGTTATTATGCATGTTCTCAAATTTTTGTTGAAAAGAGAAGTTGTCCAAGATTTTTTAATTGAACAAAAGTTTTCTGATAACTTATTTTTAATTATTAATTTACTATTCGTCAAAGTGGATTTATTTACCATGCAAAAATTTAAATTTTTTTATTGTATTGAATATCTAGATTTACCATGCAAATACTTTTAACATGTAAATATATATATTTATGAATTCATTGATGTTCAATATATGTAAACCTTTAACATGTTAAAATTTTACCTTTGCTATAGATATTTAACATCTAATTATTTCCAAATGTTGTATATACAGCAAAAATTAAATGTCATACATAATACAAAAAATTTTAAAATAGTAAATGAATTTATTTTGATTTTTTATAGAATACATTTGATTAAAGTCAAATAAATATTTTTGTTTATTTAAAAAATCACAATTATCTCTAAAATTCAAAGAACAATCTTGACCTATATTAAAAAATTAAAAGTAATTTATCCAATTCAACCCCCATCCATGAATGTATGACTAAAAAATAATTTCAAAAGAATTGGAGGCTAAAAAGAACAAAACTAAAAGCTTGAAACCAAAAACAATAATAGTCCTTAATCTTTGGTTTCCATTGTGCATGGTCAAATAAAAGCTCCTCTCTCTCCAAGTTCCAAAATAAAAATTAAGATTAGTATTTATATTATTTTCATCTTTATGAAAACTAAGCTTAAATATTAGCAATGTCTTCTAAACTACTTGCAATAGAAGCGCAAGTGAATATTATAAATCTCTGACTGCTATTAGATGATTTTTTTATTAGCTTGCCTTCTTTTTTTTTTTCATATTTGATCCTGTGCTGAAAAGTAAACTCTTGAAAGCATTGAATGCTGGTTTTAACAAAATAATGTATTTGTGATCATCAAAACTTCCTAACAGACTTGTAGGATTTTCTTAATTCACTCGATCGAAGGCCTCATTTGTGTGCCTTGAGGTGTAATGGAGAGGCACGACATCTATTAGGTATTGTCATTGTTTGGTTAATGGTACGAGTTAAGCCAACCACCTGCTTTTTAAGTTTCCCAAATCAAGTTCAAGATATTATGATAGATAAACTTTAGGTGGGAGAAGATTTGATTTATTTTTAGATGAATGCCAAGAAAGTGTCTCATAAACAACCCCATGCTATTAAGGAAAATTTGTAGTGGTGGAACTTATCTCATCTTGGGATTGAGAATTAATTAAAAAATCACACAACTATCTTGCTTACACTAATGACTAAAGAAGATGCTTTGTTGATGGTAGAAAATGACATGGAATAGCATATTTTATAAGCAATGATGGCTTACATCAACTGTACGAGTCTCGTAGAGTTGCACTTAATATTCTAGATAGTTGCACATCTAAAAGTTGTGTTAATGCTTGACGTACAAAAATCAGTAAACAAAGGCTAGAAGAAGATTACAACAAAAGCTGCGATAAATCCAAGTTAATCAAAATATGGACTTGTTTTTGTTATTAGTAATTGCTAGTGTGTCATCCCTCTCCTACTTTTTTTATACTCACAGTTTTGTTCCTTTTGTTTCGTGCAGTTAAATTGCCTGAGCTGTTGTCTTACGTCAACATGGAAGAGGACGCATCCGGAAAATTGCAGCAGAAGCTTATAGACCTTCTCAAGTACATTCGCATTTTCTCATATATAATTGATTCCTGCATCTCTGGTTTAATCCCATCCATCTCTGACTTGTGCACACACACATTGGTTGCAGGTTCCTGCAGAAGAATCAGAACTTGTTCTTTCTTTCAACCTATAATGGTTCGAAGACCATTGAAAAATCAGATGATTAGTGGGCGATGATGGCTATTCCAGTTCAAATTTGATCTGGTAAATATGAAGAAATGTAGTTCTTCCTTTCTAATTCAATTTCAGTTGGCAATTGATAGTCAAATTCGACCGATCCGAGTTCCGACTGCGTAGTTTTTTTTTTTTCTTGTGAAATTATAAGACACCTATGTAACTGGTGAGCTTTGAACTCTTAAAAGCTCTAACCTAAAACTACTATGAATATATTCTGATTAATAGTAGGATAAATAATCTTTAAGAATTGAAGTTATGAGAGTAACTAAAGGAAGTTGATGGTTTAAGCCTTAAATTTCTTAACCAGATAAGAGATGTCATAAAACTACTATGAATATATTCTTGGATAAGAAATTTAAAAAAATGTCTGTATTTATATCTTCAAATAGTATTACTAATGTTGCAAGTGTTTAATCTCTTAAATAGGGTTAAATATGAGCATAAAGAAAAAAATTTGTATGATTAGGGATGATTTAATATTAATCCTTAGTTTAAAATTTTAAAATAAAGTGTGAATATTTGATATTTGTTTTAGAATTATAATTTTAAATTTAAAATGTTTTGTTCAAGTAATATCAAAGCTGTTTGTTGGAAAAGCAAGATGTTCAAATATGAATTAAAAAGGATTTTAAATGCAAGAATGATGAAACTTGAAAAAATATAAATCAGTTTGTCATAAATTCAAAGTAACAATCAAGATGTTAATATTGCAACATTCAAGAATTTATATGATAAAAATGTTAAAAATTAATGGAGATATATAAAAGACTAAGAAAATGGGAAGATTACATTTCTTTTATTGAATCTGAAATTATAAAATTAATACATAGGATTGTGTTTCAAATGATTAAAATTGTTCAATGTATTCAACTGTAATTGGTGATTAATTGAATGAGAGAATTTGTAATGCCTGAATTAATTCCTTAGAATAATGCCACGTCAAATTCCTTAGAGTGATGGCACAGCAAATGCATGAATTATTTCTTGCAATGAAATAACAATTGGTAACGTCTGAATTAATTTTGCCTGAATTAATTTCCCAGAGTAACGTCGCATCAATGCATAAATTAATTCTTGCATGACAATAACGTTGAATGTATGCATGTAACGCATTGATTAACTCATTCTTCATGCAATGGCTGTTTTTTGTATATATTGATTAACATGCTCCCTCAAATTCATCACGGCGGAGCAAAGATGAACTTGGAAACCAATTGTGAGAACCGAGGCTTTGAGAGTGGCTTTGTAAGAGTGTCCACAAGTTGGTGTGTTATTAGAGTGTAGAATACTTGAAGTTGCTTTTGATCCTTAAGATCACGAATAAAATGAAATCAACATCTGCATGTTTCACGCGTGTATGTAGAACATGTTTATGAGCAAGATAGGTGAATCCAACATTGACACATCATATTCACAAAGTAGCTTCCAAAGCAAAACCTAGGTTAATGAAGAAGGTGTATCCAAAGTTGTTCACTCTTTGCGTGAGCCACAACTTTGTACTCGTCTTTAGTGCTTTAGCAAGAGGCAGTTTGTTGCTTTTTTGATGACCAAGAGAGTTGGAAGGAGCCGAGAAAAACAAGAAAACTAGTAGTAGATTTATTGTCATCAATACAACTTGCCTAATCAGCATCATTGAATGCTTGGAGAGAGAATGATTGAAGTGGTTGGAGCTTGATGCCATGTGAGATGGTGTGCTTGAGCTAGCGTAAGATGCGCTTAATTGCCATCCAATGTTCTTGTGTTAATGCAGACATATGCCGGGCAACTTTGTTATTGCTGTAAGAAATATCAGAGCGAGTGAAGAGCCCTGACGACCTGTCGATATGGTGTAGGATCAGGTAAGGAAGTGTTAGAGGTTGCAGAGAGCTTAAGTTTATTAGCCATTGATGTGTAACAAGGCTTGCAATCTATCAAACTTGTTTGAAGTAGTAGCTCATGAATGTAGGTGGATTGTGACAAGTGGAGAGTTGAGCCAACTCTATTGATTGAAATTCCCAAAAATTGGTGTATTTCACCAAGATCCTTCATGGAGAAGTGATTTGAAATAGTGTAATGCAAGCAAAGATAGTTGCAAAATCAGAACCTATGATAATAATGTCATCAAGGTATATTAATAGAAAAAGTTTAACTAAGCCTTGATTGTACATGAATAAGGAGGTGTTGAGTTTGTTTGCAGCAAAACCAAGTTAGACCAAAAAATTCAACAACTTCGACAACTAAGCTCGAGGTGATCATTTTAATCCATGGGTGACTTTATTTAAATGACACGTGTGAGAAGGGCATTGAGAATCAATAATATCATGGTGTTGAGTCATGTAGATAACTTCTTCAAAATCACCATTTAAGAAGGCATTGTTAAAATCTAGTTAGCGTACTTTCTAATTAAATATGGCTACAATAGTTAAGAGAAGTCAAATAGTGGTTGGCTTGACAATTGGGCTAAATGCCTCATAGTAATCCAACCCATTTTGTTGATCAAATTCATTTGCAGTCAAGCAAGCTTTGTGCTTGGCAATAATGCTATAAGGATGATATTTAAGATGATAGGTCCATTTACAACTTACAATGTTTACGATGGAATTAAATAATACTAAAGTCCAAGTATTGTTTTTAAGTAATGCTTTAATTCTTGTGCCATAGAAAATCGCCACTCATGAATATTAATGGCTTTGGAGGAATGCTATAATAAAATAGTTTTGAAAGACATTGGATATTAAACTGCTTAAACTTATAGTTTTAAAGATCCAATTTGGGAAACGAGTTACCATTGAGTGAGCGTTTGTTGGTTCCATAAGAGTAGTTGAAACTGGATGCTGAGAGGAAGTCTGGTCGGCATCTTGAAAGTCTGGGAATGGACAAGGTTCAACTACAGGCCGAGTAGAGTTCCAAACAGCTTAATTTTCTACAGCAGAACTAGGTGGCTGAATGGAGGTATGGTCCTAGAGTATAGAGACTAGAACCTGATAGGCGATTGGGCATTTTGAATGGAAGAATCAATTATATATTAAAAGATGGTCCCATCAAATACAACATGGTGTGATATATATTGTTTATTTTGATGAAAACCATGACATATATACACTTGATGGCGGCTGTTATATCCTAGAAAAATGCAAGGTCTGGAGCATTGTGCAAGTTTAGATTTGGTGTACGGTCATAGTTATGAATAATATAGACAATCGAAGATTTTTAAAAGCAAATAATTGAGCTATTTGTGATATAGAAAAGCATATGACAATAGATTTTGAAGTGAGCAAGAAAGCAAATGATTAATAAGATTTGTTGTGTGAAAAGCATAATAGAAAACTTCTAGAGGAAGATTGGCTTTGGCTAATAAAGCCCGTTCATGTTCAACAATGTGCCTATGCTTTCATTCAGAAATGTTGTTTTGAGATGGAGTATGCGGTGCATAAAATTAGTGATGAATTTTGACTTTAGTTAGGATCAAAGTGAAAGAGCAGAATTCATGTAACACCCTAGATCAAGAATCTTATGAGATAAAAAAAGTAGATGAAAATAAAAGTGCAGTTAATATTAATATATATCTATCATCCAAACCATCAAGAGTAAGGAAAAATATCCATCACATAAATGAAAGTAAAAATATCCAATTATAATTAATATTACAAACTGTTATAAAGATGTAATAGTACTCATCCTCATGGGTAAATAAAAGCTAAAAATAACTAAAAGTAAGCTCTTCAGAGCTTCTCCTTAAGGTTCAACCTCTAACACGCAGTCTGGATCACAATCAAGCTCCTGATCTATTATATTTGGTATTTAACATGGCAGGGCATAGTCAATAAAAGAAAAAGTTGGTTGACTTATAAAACCTAAATATATTTTAAGGTAACTACTTTAATTTAATTAAATGATATCACATTTGTAATTTGCAATTTTGCTAAAAGCTGTGCACAATGTAGTATAAAAGTGATATACTAAAAGTATGAAAAGACTAGAAATTATCAAGTAAAAAGAGAAAGTGTCACATATAGGGGTAGTGGCTCAAGCCTGCATATAATAAGTTAAGTAAATGAAGTAGATACAAGTAGCTATGTATACTAGTGTGCACATTAAAATGATTGAAAATGTACATGTTTGATAGCATATATGCTCAGTAAAGGTAAATCATTGTAAAAAAAATGTAAATATAAAACTAAGTAAGACATACAATGCATGAAAAGCTATAAGTAAGTTGAAAAGTAAAGTAATCTCAATCCTAATGACAGAGTACACTAAAAAGCACAAACTGTATAAACTCATGCACAATCAATAAGATTGTGTTTTATGCATTATTAAATTACTTATCTTATTTAATATTTTATTCTGTGGGCACGTTACAGAACAAGCGAAGAGTTGGGCACGTCTGCTCAACTAGATTTAGTGGGGTCTGGGATGGTCCGTGTTACCCGTAATAGGATAACCCAGGACATCAGCAGAGATAACTCACCCTAATCATCAATCGAATTAGTACTCATATTAATCTGGCTTGGAATTGGTGATTATCTCTCATTCCATAAGTAATACCCAAATGTTCACTACAGCAACCTAGATATTAACTATACTTATTCCTACTCATTGTCTCATTATTTTAATAATTCACTAATGAATATGAGATAATTTATGTATGATTCTCATACACCTACTAAGTATTAGTAAATGCGAAAGCTAAAACACACATCATCCATACATTCATTAAAAACAAAATAAAACATCCATCTCGAAAAAGGAAAAAAAGCATCCATAGTGTTAATGAATACAAACCAGATTATAAGGTTCTTAATTTACTCTTATCTCACCAAAATAAAAATATGGAAAAAAGAAGACAAATAAACTACTCAGTATCAGCAGGCTCCTCCTCCTCTTGCAGCCCTTGAGCTTCCACAAAATTTGACTTCTCAAAGCACTATACACCTAACATATCGATTTCACATGACAGGGTCCTAGCAAAAAAATAAAAGAAATCTTACATAAGACATGTCTAAGTAAATTTACGCTTTTAAATTACATATAATTTAAGTATATCAATACAGTTAGAACAGAAATTAAAGTTACGCAAAATTGCATATAAAGCTGTAAAAAAAAATTGAACTGAACTGAAAGTAAAACAGTAGCTTTAAATTACAAATATTGAGAATAAGACTATAGTTGAAACAAACTACTGAAATATCATACAATACTGATATGTACTGAAACATAATATTGATATATCATGCCATGCTAAAATGTACTTGAAATGCATATGTCACATATATGCATATCATGTGTGTCTGAATCACACTGCTAATAGATCCTATAGTGTGCACTAAATCGCACTGCTAATAAATCCTATGATGTGCACATAATCGCACCGCTAATAAACCCTAGGGTGTGCTCTAAATTGCACCGCTAATGCTTGATGTTATGTAATGCGGACATACTATGACATAAAATGATGTGATACAATAATAAATAAATACATAAATAAATAAAATAATAGAGTTATATTCCCTTAAATTGGAGAATTGTTTTTCTACTACTATTATCTTAATCTTATATTGCATGTTATGTTGTAGAATTATTTACCAACTAATTATAATTATATTATTTTTGGCTTATTCATATTACAAGAAATTTATAGACACCTTGTTTGACTACATTCGCTTTTAACACGTTTTACAAGGATATTAATAACGTAAGACTAGAATTTTACTATTTATTCATCAAAACTACTAACATTAAAATCTAACTATATATGTTATGAGGATTCTAAAAAAACTATCTTATTTATCTAGATCGAAGCTTGGCATGCTTTTCGAGATTGTGTAGTTGTTAACTAAGATTATGGTTCAACTTATAAACCTTATATATCGAGAATATTCAATCTTTGCTTAAATTGGATTATTCTCACTACAAGAGATTCATAGCCACATTGTTTGGTCTCACGGATGTCATGCGTGTTTTACGAGGCAGTTTAAGGTCTTATTGATTTGCATGAGACAATTATTTGATTTTCCTAGTGAAAGTTAAATTTTATTACAAAATTAGTTCATCTTATTTTTATCATTTTAATATGTAATTTTTATTAATTTACAAGACGTTTAAATTTATAATTTGAAATTTGACCTTTCTCCATTTATCTCTTTATTTAAATTTTAAACCTTAAGTGTAAGTTTGCATTTAAGGAGTTTGCAAATTAAATTACAAGGATCTTCCAATATGAATTTTACTCTTCCATCATATATAATTTCAATTATCATTAAAATATAATCCTAAAGCTAAGGTACGAATTACTACAGTTTGAAAATCCTACATTATTTTATTTAATTTTAGTTTTGTCATTTTTGTAATCTAAAGAGTGATCCTATATAAGATTTTGAGCACACCTTGCAAATATTTATTTTCATTAAAATGAAGCTTTTAAATATTTCATGATTTAACCTAAGACTATACATGATTTTGCAAATCCCATATTTATGTAAACATAAAGCTAAACATTATTCTAACTCATACAAAATCTTGGACATATAATTATTTATCTTTAAGTAAGTTAAATTAAAGCTTCTAAAATTTATATTAATCCTAAGACTAAATGTGATTTTGCAAATCTCATATTAATATAAACATAAATTTAAACATTAATCTAACACAAATAAGAACTTGAACATATGATTACTCATCTTTAGGTAAGTAAAATTTAAACCTTCCAAAATTTATATTTTATCCTAAGATTAGGTGTGATTTTGAAAATCTCATATTAATATAAATATAAATATAAACAATAATCTAACACAAATAAGAACTTGAACATATGATTATTCATCTTAATGTAAGCAAAATTTAAAGCTTCCAAAATTTATATTTTATCATAAGATTAGGTGTGATTTTGTAAGTCTCATATTAATATAAACATAAATCTAAATATTAATCTAACACAAATAAGAACATGAACATATGATTATTCATCTTTAGGTAGGCAAAATTTAAGGCTTCCAAAATTTACTATATTTCTTAAGCTAACATGATTTACAAATCTCTCATGACTTAATTATTATTTAGATTAGCTTTATAAAAAGATTGATATCAAGTCCAAGTCATCACACATGACTTAGACATGACTTTAAGCCTCATAAAAAAATAAGGGAATGGGGGGGGGGGGGGGGGTACCTTTGAAATCTTATTATTCACCTTGGGAATAAAGAGAGGTTAGAGGATGTTGATGGATTGCTAAAGTTCATAACACCTTGATAGTAGCCTATGGAAGCTTGAAGTCTTCGTTTGATGCTCTTTTAGTCTTTGGGAAGGAGTAGAATAAAAGATCCTAAGCTTGAGGAAGAAGTAAAAGAGAGAGGGGAGGAGATAATTCAACTCTTCATGAAGCTTTCAATTCAACTTCAAGGGTAAATAGGAATCCTCCAGCATTCATTAGGATAATCCCTTAAGCAAGTGGATAATAAAATACAAGTCATGATAGAATTTTAATGGAAGAGATCTTCTCATGCAAGGTTTGAATGATAGGGATTAAGAGGGTGAAATATATTGTCTTTTAATGGTAAAATTTGTGTTTTAATCTATTGAGAATCTACTATTATGTGTTTTTGAAAAACAAATTCTAAGAATTTTTCATAAATTTTGCCTAAAAGGTCTATAAACAAAAATCTATATTTCTATTAATTATAAAAATATACTCCATAAAAATACAAATTTAAGGATTCAAATAAAAGGTATCCATGAGAGGATACCATTGTAATGACCCCAATATTAGGTATTAATGTAATACTTAATACTGGGTTAGTGAGTCTTAACCCACTATTAAGAACTACGAGGAGCTAAGGGTCTTTGAAGAGGAATATTAGATGTATAAAAATTAAGTAAATATAAAATATTCTAGCTATCCAGAAAAGAAAGTAAGAACACATCACATAACTGTAAAGTAAAATATTCAGAGTTAATTTAATTTATACAAACTCTTAGATGTATGACACTCGTCCTCACAGGATGCATAAAGTAAAAATAGTGGAAAGTAAAAGTCTTCAAAATTGCATCTACTGGATCCGAACTATCTCAGGTACAAGATCCACTCCAAGCTCCCGATCTAGCTGCACGCATGTAGTGTGCTTGTTGCGTGGGCCCTGCCTGCATCAGCACAATCTGTGAGTGGGCCCCACCCGCAGCTCCGCATCTAGCAAAATGCTATCGTGTGTTCCGCAGGCCCCATCCGCAGCCAGTGTTGTCTCATCTTGCCCGACATGTAGGCCCCGCGGCTCTGGCCCGACCAATTTGAGCGCGCCGCGTGGCAAGTGGCGGGTCCTGCCGCTGTTAATTAAATTTATTTATTTATTTCTTTGATATATTAATTAAACAGTTATATTTATATATTAACGGAACATTAGAATAATTTAATTACATAAATAAAAAAATGCAGAAACTTTGTATGCTCATAACTTTTAAAGCATAAGTCCAAACATAACAAATATATATATATATATATATATATATATATATTATTTTAATCAGTAAAATTCGAGAAATAATATGGTAGCATTAATTTTTCTATAGGACTCCTATTTAACACAGTGATATTTTAGAACCTCCCACACTTGTACCAAAACTTCAAACCTTCATAACTTTGCACACACTCACCCAAGCATAACCAATATGGGTTTTATTTTAATCAGGAGACCCTCAGAAATTTTCTAGCAGTGTTAATTTTATGTTTGTAATGTAATTAGCCTAATCACTTTTAGAACCCTATCCTAATTATACCCTTAAATCATATAACTTCAATTAGTCATAACTTAGTCAATTATACTTCAAATTAGGTCATCCTATACACCATTTAGATTAGAAAAGCATAAACAACAGTAATGTGAAATAAAATTAGGTTTTTGACCCTTAGAAACTCTAATTTGCTCTAATTACCTCTAACCCTAATTAGGTCATAACTTGACTAATTGAGGTTCAATTTGGTTCTACTCCCAATTATAGTAGAAGTTATAGCCATTGAGTTCTCTGAATTTGGATCTCAAATGAAATAATTAGGTTTTGGCCCTTCCTTAAATCTTAAAAATTACACATTTGCCTTTAATCTTGAATTGACCATAACTTAACCAATAGATCTTAGAATTTAGTATTCTTGTACTCTATGGAATCCTTGAGCAGTAATCAGCGGTAAACTAAATAAATTTTTAGAACATCTGAATTCATCAATTATGATGTTTGATTTTCTTAGTTAACTTATAGGTGATATTGATTGAATCTAATTAGAGCTTGATCAGTTCTAATTGCTTTTTAACTTATAAGGATATGCTCCTAAGTTAAACTTGATAGTAGGAATTAGAGATCTTGAACTAGTGTAACTTAGAATAGTTAGAATGGTTTAAGTAGATAATAAATAATGTCATGTTGTGTAGTAGAGTACCTTACTGACTACTGATTTACTTGTGCTTTTGTATTCCTTATACTTTGTGCCTTATTCCTTAAATATATCATACAAGATAACATTGCTGCATGAAATGAAAACTTAGAATAATTAGGATAATATTTACATATGGTTCAGTTATTTGTTGATCGTGCACATTTTACCCTACTGGACAAGGTAAGAAAAAATAAGGATTACTTAACATTACTCATTGAGGAGTGTTGTGTTAAGTTGGAACCCGAATAATCTTGTATACGTGCTTGACTTCTCAGTTGCTTCTGGACATATTCATAGGAGCAAAGTAAAATAACTAAAATATTACTGTATTTATAATTACTACCTTTTCAGTTCAGTTTCTTCCTTGCTATTTATCGGCTTAGTCTCAGATGATGCTAAGAATATACTTGTTACAGCAGGCTAGATTAACCCTCCTTCTAATATGGTAATCATTACATACTCATTTACTATTTATTATTTACTATTTTACTATAGTATTTTACTTCAGTCTGCTTTACTTTACTTGCTTACTTACTTATAACGTGCTAATTTTTGTTACTGCTTACTATGCATATTACAGTCATATTATTTATTTTTAACCTGCATATATCATATTATTATCATCATGTCTAGGATTAGTATTTTCTTTTAGTACTTTTCTTACTGTATTTATATATGTATGCCTAGCTTTGTCTTAGTTATTTTTAAGGTATATCTTTTGCCTCATTATTGCTTAATTATAAATGATGTTATTTATAACTCATCACCTCCTTTTGTATGCTTATTGCTTATATACTAATTTATTTTGTATAGCTTAAGTAAATAGTGACATTAATAAATTCATAAAAAAATATCACCTAAAATATACTTAGATAATCTGTCTAAAAAGATTTTCTTTACTTAGCTGGGGCCTTGGAATTATGAAACTGACAATATCAGAATCTGATCGCTTTGAGGAGCTTATGCCTAAAGAGGAGCCTTTCTTGGAGGAAGAGCACAGGGTGGAGCTAAAGCCATATAGATCCTTTTCTTCTTTATTTATAAGGATGAGAGATTTGCTCTTTAATTTCATTTAAACTTATTTAAATTATTATAATAATTTGGGTATTTTTAACTGTGCTTTCTTATTATACTTATTATTCTGAGCTGCATATTTGTTGTTTCTCAATTGTAATATGATGAGTTGGATGTGTATTTTACCTTTTTTTCTTTCGCACTCTGCATTGGTATTTACTTAGTGATTGATCTTATTGCATATATTTTGGGCATATCTTTCTGTTAGTAGTGGATTATGGATTATACCTAATCTAATAATAAGTGAGAAATTTACTAGAGTGGCACACCTCCCCTTAGCATAGTCTTGTGGATCAAAGGGTGGGCCCCACAGTTGTTATGTGATCTTAGTAACTTTAATCGGCAAGGGAAAGAAAGATAGAAATCTCGAAGATACCAGAGTTGTTAGAGAGTTCTTGAATGTGTTTTTTGAGGACTTGCCTGGACTACCTCCTTTGCATAAGGTAAGGTTTTCTATAGAACTAATCTTGAGAACTCAACCTAAATCCAAAGCCTCATATAGAATGGCACCCAAAGAATTTCAAGAACTTCGTGAGCAGTTGCAAGAATTGTTTGAAAAATATTTCATTTTCCCTAGCATGTTTCCTTGTGATCTCCCATTATATTCATAAAAAAAAAGGATAGATTGATGCGGATGTACATAGATAACCATGAGCTTAACAAGGTGACAGTGAAGAATAAGTATCCTCTCCCTAAAATAGAAGACTTGTTTGATCAGCTTGTCGGAGCGAAAGTCTTCTCCAAAATTAACTTGAGATTAAGATATTATTAGATTTGAGTTAAGGATGAAGATATTCCCAATACTACATTCAAAACTCGATATTGACACTATGAGTTTCTAGTCATGTATTTTAAACTGACAAATGCTCTTTTTAATTTTATGGACATGATGCAACGTATTCATAAACTATATATCGACGAGTTTGTTATCATTTTCATCAACGACATCCTAATCTACTCTAAGTCAGTTGCTGATTATGAGAAGCATTTGCGCGCAAATCTAGTGTTGCTAAGACAGCATAAGTTGTTTGCCAAGTTTTTGAAGTGTGAATTTTAGCTCAAGTTTGTGGCATTTCTGGGTCACGTAATTGATGATAAAGGTATTAGAGTTAACCAGAAGAAAATCCAAACTATTTAACAGTGGGTGCAACCTAAATATATATTCCTAATTTCTGCAACTTTCATTTATGTTATATATTTTTTCTATATATGTATATATTTTTTAATTTCTGCAAACTTTCATTTCAATTATTTTTTTTATATATGTATATATTTAATAATTTCTGTAAATTTCATTTTTATAATTTTTTTTTTCTATATATGTATATATTTCTTAATTTTTTTAACTTTTATTTCTCTCATTTTTTTATATATGTATATATTTTCTAATTTTTTTAACTTTCATTTTTGTCATTTTCTTTTTTCAATATATGTATATATTTTCTAATTTTTATAACTTTCATTTCTATCATTTTTTTTTCTATATATGTATATTTTTCTAATTTCTACAATTTTAATTTCAACTAATTTTTTTCTATTTATGTTTATATTTCATAATTTCGGTAACTTTCATTTCTGTCATTTTCTTTTTTTTTCTATATATATATGTACATATATTTCCTAATTTCTGCAACTTTTATTTCTGTCATTTTCTTTTTTTTATATATGTATATATATCCTAATTTCTACAACTTTCAATTCATTTATTTTTTCTTTATTTATTATATATATATATATATTATTTTTAATTATAAAATTGTTTTTTTAATATATAAAGATAAATAATTAAGATAATATTAATATTGATATTTTTACTAAAATAAAATGGAGAATATTATTCTTTTTATTTAATTATTTTATTTATATCATTTGCACCGCTATTATACTTTGACCAACTTTGATATATTTATATGAGATTTTGTGCTCAAAACTTGAAATAAATGATCATAAATCAGTATCATGGGTTCATTCATGTAGATCTCAGGTCTGTATATACAATATATTTAGCCAGAATAGGTTGATATTTGGAGAGATAAGGAGACTGCACATAGTATTTGAGGGAGAATGTGTAGTTTGTTAGGAACCCACATCACAGATAGTTAGATAGACATATCTTACTCCTCGATTATTCCGTAACTTTGTCTAATATAATAAATATTATATAATATTATATTTCTTTCAAAATGAGCACATATCTTAAATATGTATATTGCATTGATAATCGTAAGCATATCATACTTAAATATTATATTTATTTGTATATGTTTCTCATGCAGAAACATGTCTCTTAAATGTAAATTTTGATATCTTACAAATCTTACTTAAACTTTTATATCTAATTAATTTTTTTTTCTTTTTTTTTTCTTTTTTTTTTGTTCGCCCTGTCATATATATGTATATATATGCATATGGCAGTTCAGGAACAATCTCTGGATCAAGCCTTTGAGGATGAGCAGATACATGATGGAGCAGCTAGAAGTAGATTTTCTTAAAATTTAAAATTTTTGCTTAGTATGTAATAGATTTTATAAAACAATTATTATCTTTATAATAAATATATTTCCTTTATTATTCTAATATTTTTGAATACTGCAATGAATGTGTAAGTGTATATGTTATATGCCTCTAAATATACTGTTATACTAAACCCTGATATTATCCTGGGGAGTGAACACCTAACGCTGGATAAGCTATGTTGATCTAGTGGCGGGTCGCCACAGTTCTCACTTAGTTTCAAGAGCTATACTAAGAATTATTTGACATTATTCTAAGTAGCTCACAAGATTTAAGATGATCTACAATTTGCTACCATATAAGTTAAGATTCAATATATATTATTTAGGTAGCAATAAGTGTGAGGAAATGATCTAGTATTAAACTTAAGAGTTTAATTTATTACTAACTTCCTAACTCATCCAATTACAGGACTTAGACTAGTAGCTAGGATCCTTAGTTAGAAGGTGATGATGAAGAATTTATAGCCTAAAGTTCATCAAGGAATGTTAGGTTTAAAAAATCCAAATCAATCAGCCAAATAAGTTGGCAAGTTACAATATAATACAATCTTGAGTAGTAAGGATTCTTAAGTGAAGACTCACTAACCACTAGTTTTTTAGATTTACTATAAAGCACTAAGAGTCATAAGGGTTAACTAAGTTATTATGCTTACTACTAAAGTGCTAAACTACTTAATATGAAAGCTAGAGTGAAGCCTATAGCTAAAGAAGGTAAGGCACTATATTAAGCTCAATTTAACTATTTATAGAGGTTCTCTAATGGCTTTTACTAACATAAGTAGTTAACTAGCCCAATCCACCTAGAGTTTAGGACTACTATAATCCTTAAATACAGAATTAAGGATTATGACCATAGAAGGTCAATTCAATTATAAGATAAGGCTCTAGTTTAGTTTACTAGCACTAAACTAAGAGTTGATTATTCTATATATTTTCCTATTCAAAAGACCATCTAATATTGCTACATGACTTAAGATATGTTTTCTGAAGTGCCATAGCCTTTAGGAAGCATAAATATGCAAAACCCCAAAATTAAAAATTCAATATTATTTTATTCAAGAGTTGAAAACTCACATTTTTTATTTAATATTATGTAAACATAATGGCTATAGTTTCCTTATAGCATAACGAGTAAAATGACACTAAGTAAGGTCAAACCAGGCATCAAATGGTTAATTGGGGTTTTAATGATTCTTAATGACACTTAAAATGTCATTATCAAAATTAGCTGTCAAATTAGAAATTTGACATCATATTACTGTCATATACATTTTTGTGATTGAGATAAACTCTTGGATTACCGAATTTGGATGATAATTGACTAAGATACGACATTCACAAGATTTAGATAATTAATTAATAAATCAAAATAGGGATTAATGAAATCAATCAGAAAATTAAAAATCTAATATAGTATTATCATTCTATGCAATTTTTTGGTCTAAATGGCATATAATTATATTATAATTGGATAATTATTTTAGAAGTTATTTAAATTAATAATTATTTAATTAAATAATTAATTACATTAATCATTCCTAAAGCCCCCTACACAAATGACCGCATGTCAGTCTGCTCAGCTTGTGCACGGGACCTCGGGCTCGCACACGGGCTGTAGCTGTGGGCCCGCTCGGGTCGAGTCATCCCGAGCATGACCCGTCTAGAGCCACCTTAATGGAGCTAGGGCATCAAAATAGCCCTAGCCTTGCTGGTTGTTAGAGGTCGACCCGCATACCATTCAAAAGGTCTTGGAGAAACCTTTCAATTGACACTATGTACGTCATCGGAGGTTGCCTCTACTGCTAGCAATCGTAAGCCCTAGCTTATAGGGTTTTTGGTGTATACGCTACTGAAGGGTGTTGTAGCACTTGCTCAAAATCCAGGCCTCAATCGGGCTCGCTCGAGCCCCATTGTGGAATAACAATACCTGCAATGACATGAAATAAGGGAACGAAATACTAATTTCACAAAATTGCAAAGGACGGAAGGGATTAAAATACCTAATGATCGTCGGGCTCGGCTAGGGTTTTGTTGGGTCGTGAATCCTCTAATCGATTAAGACACCCACAACTCGGCTAGGGCTTTCTTGGGTTATGGTTCCGCTGTTCAATTAAGATGCCAACGACACCCACCCATAGGCCAGACGCTGCCCCACAGCTAAAGCTCCCAAATGCTAGCCTCACCGACCTTAAGATGTGGATGAAGGCTCTGAGAGGGAGTCGCAGGATACGACATTGCCATTCCCGAACATGGCTAGCGTGCACGAGGAGGTATAGTGGCACGGTACCTCTCGCACTCGTAGCTATCTGATCTTGATCAGACGGCTCGCAACTAGTTCCTCCTTCAATCAGATGAGTCAGACGGCGTCTAAGCCCATCATTTAGGCGACTAGGGTTTAATTATATATATATATAATAATTATTTGCCTTTTCTATTTAATCAAAGTTAAATAACCAAACAGGTTCCAAAAAATCCAAAAAAATCACTGTTAGCTAAATCAAGGGTGAGGAACTCAAAAATAAAATCAAATCAGAGATCAATTTAAGTATCTTTAATTTTTTAGCACTAGAAATATATTAAAATATTCAAAAAAAATTCGATGACTTTCAAAAGCTTCCAAAATATCACCATAGCTAATATGGGCTTGACAAGTTCAATAGGGAACTTTGATTTTAATTCTGAGGTTAAAATAAATTAGGTAATTTCCATGATATTTGAATCGCCTCAAAATGTGCATCGAAAACAAACGATCTTCAAATCGCACCAAATTTCAAGAGCAAGCTCCTAATTCCATTAGGATTATACTAGTGATGGTTTTCACCTAATCTTGATGTCCAAAACTAAGTAACAATACTCAGATTGTTACATCCATAGACACCAAAATCATCAAATTTGGTTAAGTGACTGTGTGACATCCCACAATCCTGATTCCTAGCAGGGGTACGTGGATTAGGGTAGTGTCAATAGAAATTTTCCAATGATTGTAATTAGGATTTAGAATAATAACATAAACATCATAGATCATTGTTCAATTAATTAGAAAATAAGAAATTATTTTTATTCTGATATAGTAGGAATTATAAGAGTATACTTTTCTTCTTTATTTAAAATACAGAAAGAAAATAAGAAAGTGAAAGTGCAGCGGTTAAGTAATCAGTGTTGTTCGAGTTCTTTAGCGATGTCATGACTTGGCATTTACAATAAAAATGCCTAAATTGAACACTCATTAAGGAAAACTCTAAGTACTTTTGGATATCATTAGTTTTATTATTTTATATATATATATATATATATATATATATATATATATATATATATATATATATATATATATATATGAAAGCATATAATTAAATTTGGATTTTGTAGGGAAACAAAGTAATATGTATTGTAAAGACATCTATCATAGCTTTCTCTATCTATAAATCAATATTGAATAATAATTGAAATAATGATAAAGATAACCTATCACTAATAAGTCATACTACATTAAAAATTGAATATTTCTTACTCAAATAGAATAAATAATAATAATAATATTATTATTATTATGAGTGGATAATTCACAAACCTTGAGAAATCAAGCACATCTGTTTGATTATCATAATTTGGGTTCAAACATAACATATATGTATCCACCTATGTTAGCCCCATTATATGCATAGTCATAGTATCCTTATATCTTTCAAAGTATGATGGTAATGAACTAGCCTCGTTCTAAACATAAAATTATATTCATTACAGATTGTAAGTAATTCCAACGAAACTTCATATTTATTCGTTCAAGCGTGTTATATATTTGTGATAGTATCTCAAATAGTGACTGTATATTTAAATCATGAAATTTATAATGCTAATAAAAATATAATTAAATCAATGAAATTTATAAGTTTCAAAGTGAAGTAAAGAGTATGTAATTAAATTAGTAAATACAAATGTACTTCATGATATCAATGGTACTTATTTTTCTTACTACATTGATTTCTTGTAAATCTATGTAAAAATATTGATTAGCAAAGTGACAAAATAATTTTCAATAAAATTTAAACTTTATTATCTTTTCCCTCTCTATGTGCATTTTCTATGTTAATAAGAAGAATAAACATTAATAGAAAAAGATAAGAATAGTTGAAGCGGGATGAAGTAGGGTAACGTAAATAGTAATGATGATGGAAAAATTTATGATGATGATGATGATGATAATAATAATAATAATAATAATAATAATAATGATATTATTAGTGTTATTATTACTATTTATATTTATAAAATAAGAATACAATATGAATATTATTTTTATTTAGAGAGAGAATAATATATATTGATATAATAATCATGAATAATAATGATAATAATATTATTATACTTTTATTATTATCATTATTATTTATATGATAATTTACACATAAAGGGTATATTTTATTTATGCTAGTGAGAGAATATGATAATGGGATGATATAAAATAAAAGTTAATAGCCAAATAAATATTATGGGTAAAAATAAAAATTAGTGGTTAGTAGATTAGTGAAGTTAGAAGTCAAATTAATTTTTAATTTTTTTTATCTCTCATTTAAAATTTTTATAGTTCAATTAGCTCATAAATTTTTTCTCACCCACATTTTTTTTATTTTTATGGCCTTCTTCCTGTTCAAAGGGGACTTGCCAAGGGGAGGCGACGACTGACTGAGGAGGTGGGGATAACTTGGGAGATATTTGGCAAAGTGCCGGCAATGTGTCGACACGATGAGATGGCGAAACGAGGAGTTGTCAATGGCCGGGGAGGAAGAAGAAGATGGGTGTAACAACCCTAGTTGTTACCCTAGCTAAATTCAGACTAATTAAATTAAACTAAGTCCTAATTTTGATTCCATTGGACTCAATTGACCATTTAAACCTAACCCTAGAAGTTTGGGATCAATCGGAGCTAAATTGAGAATTTTGATATTTTTATCTATTTTTTAGCCCTGGAAAATACCTAAATTAATTTGATCTTCAAATTAAAATCTGATTTCATTTTTAAATTCCTCATGCCCTAATTAACTAAGGGTGATTTTTTTGGAATTTTTGAAGATCATTTTATTCTAAATTAGATTTATAGAATTAATTAGAATTTAAGTTAATTATTTAATGATTTAATATTAATTAAATTATATATATATATATATATATATATATTTTTTTTTTTAATATATAGGATTTGCTGTCGGGACTGTGGATCGTCTACCTCGCCTCGCCCTGTCCGCGTCTGGTCCCCCCCCCCCCCCCGATAACTAGGATCCTTCCAGCCCCGTGGCAGTACGGGAAAGACTCGTTCTTCCTCTTCTATCCTCGGCGTGATCGTCTGCCGGTAGTAGTCTCCCCGAATTTCCCCCTGGCCGTTGCACCCAAACCTCCCCTTCGGCCTGAGCCTCTTTCCATGCCCAAGCTCTCGTAACCATCCCCAGGCCTCCCTTAGACCTATAAATACCCTCAGCATATCACAGTGAGTCCTTTTGCTCACCGTGATTCCTCAATTATTCAGCTGAAATCCTCTGGAGTTCCTCATCTTCTCGGCAAATTCTTGAACCTCTGGAGCTGCAAAATACTGATAGAGGGTGCGTGTCTAGTGTTCAGACCCCCTGCTGGCTCGTGGCGATCCTCAGGAAACTCCACCTGCACCTAAGTCCCCTCGGCCATGCCTGCATTCCCCGCCCAGGTACAGCCTCTTCCTGCTAAGCTGCGTAAGCTCAGTCCATCCAGTCAAGTTTGCAATTATTGTCTCTGGATGCCGTATAGCTCTCTTAGCCCTCTAAGAACCTCACCCAATCGTTCCCAGGGTCTGAGCTAGCTCCGATCGATCGTATCAATTGATCGAGCTAGGGCTGAGCCAAGACTGAGTCCGAGTAAGGACCCAGCGATTGGCTGCACCCTAAGCTGTGAAACCTCGGGGGTTCGACTCGCCTCTTCTCACTAACAGTGTAGGGATCAAGCCCCGTTAGTTTAGTGGCTTATGTCAGGAGAATTGCTCGCTCACAGTGAACCCTAATTCTCCTGCCTTAGCACCTCTTGGTCGAGTAGCACCCCGAGGATCCAACGCGACCCAGATGGGGGTTCTTACCTCAATTGACGCGTCTTAGTTCCCTGAAGGTGTAGTCGTTTAGTTCAGGGCATGGCGTGGAGTAATCATGAAGAATTGCTCGTTGAAAGCTAACCCTAATCGAGCGTGTATCGAGCAGTGGGTGTGAGGAAGACGACAACTGGCGCTTTGGGCCAAGTCGGTCCCGACCCGCGTGGTTTGATTTTGGGCCGTGGCTAAATTAAATAATATTGGATTTAATTTTCTTAAGATAAATAAGTGAATAAAATTAAACCTATAGTTCTGATTTAAATAAAAATACAGAATAAATTATTTAAATAACTAGCAATACTTATCCAAATAGTATGATCTAATATATCATTTTAATTAAAAAAATGTAAGGAATAATAATATAACATAAAATCAATGATCCAATGGTTAGATTTTAAATAATTACCTAATCCTTTTCTGTTTGTATTTAAATCATATTAAATCCATTAGTTAACCAAAAATGTTAATTAAGGTCTCTGATTTCTTATGAGATCATAAAGAACTTATGTAAACCCTTAAAAGTAATTTAAGATCTTTAATTTTGTTAATCACTCCTTAATTACTCTAAAATGAAATTAGTGAATTAAGCATTAGATTAACCTCTGATTTTGGGAAACTAAGCTCTTAATGCCTTATTAAGGATAGTAGAGCCTATAAATGTAAATGGATCACTCTAGGATGCCCTAATTTTCTTAATCACCTTAATTGGCCTCTTAATGTGATTAAGGCTAATTAAACTAATTAGGATATCAAACCCTAAGATAAGTATTTATTCCACTTTATTAATCAATATAAAGCTCATTAAAATAGACTTGGATCAATTTAGATGTTTAAATCTTAAAATCTCATTTTTAGCCTTAAGAGGGGTATTTCGGTCATTTTGACCAAAAGGTGCTTAATTACCCTTAAACCTTAGAACTCTCAATTAAAGTGACTATAAATAGAAATGAAGTGTATTAACATCAATTACTAAGTTATATCATATCTTGAATGAATCTTAGTGTTTAAATCTTAAATCCTTAAGTAAGCTCTTAAGATCTTAAGTGATCTTAAGACTCCATCATAAAAAACCTAGCTTAATCAATATAAATGTTAAAGTTTCTAATCCTAGTTATTTTACCTAAGTTTATTCATGAATTAGAGTCTCAATGAAAGTATAAGCATAAACTTTAAAGAACCCTAAACTTAGACTTATTAGTTGAGATCTAAGTAATTAGAACTTTATATCTTAGATCCCAGATCTTAGATTTTAGATTTTAGATCTTCTAATTGGATTGAATTACCTTCATTTGGAATTCCTTATTTGATTAACTGTTTAATCATTTTGAAATCTTCCTTGTGGGTGTCGGATTAATTCAATCTATAGAATAATGTAATCATCCTAAAGATTGAATATAGATCTTAGATTCTTAGTTTTTAATTGATTATTTTATCTTATAACTAGTAGAGTGACCTTTCAATTAAAATTTTAGTTTTTGAATCCTTCAGCTCATAAGATTCCTTATATTTAATTTGGGTTTTAAGTGTGAACCCTAGTTCCTTATTAGGATACTACCTTGGATTCAGGATTTGAACACTAAAATGGAGTTTAGATCCAAAATCCTTAATCTTGATTTACTTAATCAAGATTTAGGTTAAGAGAGAAAAATAATAACAATTAAGTCGTTGATTTATCTACTTTAATCTTTATAGTCATCATATGATTATGAATTAGAACTTTTTAAGTTCTAATGTGAATTAGAACTTTTTAAGTTCTAATGTTAATATTAATGTGGTGACCGGGGATCGAAGTTCGAGATTCTTTAAAGAACAATTCATCTTAATTGAAAAAATATATATTTTTATAATTCAAAAAGGACATAATAAAATAAAATAATAATCCACAATTCTTTTATACATAGAGCCAAAACATATATGAAAAGTTATAACAGTTTGAATTTTACAAAATATGAAATAAAATATCTACATTCTTCTGCTTCTTTGATTCTTTCTCTTTTAATTTGGCAGATCTTCTAAGTCTTTTTAATTATCAAAACCTGAAAAATTCAGTTTACCAGTCAGGTAGGAGTACGCAAATTATTCTTATAAGAATAAATCTAGCATCCTATAATATGTATGAATCAAATATGAAAATAACTGAAAGACTGCAAATAAAGTAAGCAATTTCCAAATTTGATTTTTGCCATGCAAAATAGCTGTGAAAATCAACATATATGAAATAAATTTTATCAAAAGCATTTGTAACAATAAGTCGAGTCTGGAGACTTCTGAGCCCAAATGGGTAAACCCATAGGCATAACCTGTAGGAAGCTTATCTCGCCACCCGTCGATAGCTTACTCAAAATAGGAACTGATGGTGTGTCTTTCCTCTGGATTTGCCTACTTCCTACAATAGGCTAAATCCCTCCATATAACTCCCAAGGGCTTGCTAGCTAGCCCAATCTGTACAGATTCTAATTTTACATTCCACCCTCCAAAGACAAACACCACAAAATATATATAAACTGTATTTCATTCTTTTTGTTACATGCTATTTGATATAAATTTTTTGCAAATTAAAATGTGGTAAGCAGTGCAAATAATACTCAAATGAAAAATGGCTCAAATAAGAATACTGAAATAAGACTTATAAGTAAATTTGCGTACCTGACTTGTTTTGATTCAAAAATCAATCAATTCAATTTCTTTGATCTGTCAAAATAATGAAATTTATTAATTTAATGTTTTTATTATGATTTGTAGTATTATAACTATTTTGATTTATTTGAATTTATTTTTATTAAGTTTTATAATTATTTATGCCTTATAAGGTCAAATTGGGAATTTGACCTTATAAGGGCATTTTAGTAATTTTACCCTTAATAAAATACAAAATTTATGTTAGTTAATGAAGATTATGTCCTAAAGTTTCTATAGAGCCTAAAATTATTCAATTCTGATACGAATTGGCTAAATTATAGCTAATCTAATTTCTAGGGTTAATAATTAGGGTTAAATATGATTAGTGAGTGATTAGTGAATTTGGTCACAAAATTATTAAACTAATTATACATTTAGATTTTAATTTAGTTTATGAGTCATTTAAAACTGAAATCACTTAATTTGAATTATTATATTTGCTAATATTCACTAATCAAATTTTAAAGTGATTAGGGTTAATTAGGAGATCTAACCATTGGATCCTAAACTAAATAGATATTTGGATTTTTTAATTTGAAGCTAAATTGACTAACTTATGGCTATTTGAAGTTTATAGGGTAAAAGGCTTAATTAGGGTTAGGTCCTAATTGCGATTAGTCAAATTTTAATTCAAACAGCAAAATTAATACTTCTAAAATATTCCTTATGTTTTTCTGATGAATTTGATATATTTGTTTGTTAAATTTGGTTAAGTATTTTAGGAGTTATGAATTTTTAAAGTTTTAAGATTTAATTAATTAAATGTATTATTTAATATTAATTTAGTTAATGATCAGATATACTAGAATACCCTCTCATCTCAGTTTACACTGAATTTTTTAAGAAATATTCATTTTCTGTTTAAAGTATGTTTTATTTGTATTATCTGATTTGACATATATATGTATATATGTATAACTGTATTTTTACTTTATATTTATTTTTTTATTTTTTTTAAATTTTGTTACTATTAAAATATAGATTATATATATATATATATATATATATATATATATTTCTATATTTAAATTTATGTTTTCTGTTAATTATTTATTTTATTTTATCTATTTTTATTTATTTTATTAATTAATTTATTATTTTATATTAATTAATATTACTTTTCTGTATATTTATACATATCTGTTTTATTAATAATTACATATTAATATATATATATACATATATATATATATATCTTAATTAAACGTTTATAATTATTTCTATTATAATTTTAATTAAAATTTTATCTGCAGGATGAGACCAGCAGTCACGTGGCACACCACTATAGGCTGAGCAACAAGGCAGCGGGGCCCACATCTTGTCGACTGATGGGATGAAGAGCCACGTGTCTCAATGGGACAGGTCTGAGACCCAGGAGTAGGTCCCACTTGCCTGTACAACTGCTACGGTGGCAAAAGCGGGTCCCACCTGTCCGGATGACGCGTCTGAGTCGATGCTTTAGGCCGGGTTAACCGGTCTATAAATGAACCGGTGAGGCCGGTTCAAAATCTGCGATCATGATCTTTTAGATCACAGAAATGGACGGTTCATATTAACTTATGCAGATTTAACGGTTCGATTGTTTATTGGGTTAACTTAACTTATTAAATTAGTGTTTAAAGTAATCTAATTAAATAAGATTATACTAATTTTAATCAGACGGACATGATTAGGCCTCAATCGACAATTTAATCCCAACCGTTGCTTCGTCATCCTTCCCGACGTCTTATTCGCGATTAGGGTTTATGTGATTCGATCGATCGATCGAATCCAAGAACCTTAGCTCGCACGAACGATATAGAAGGTTTGCAATAATGTATAAAAGAAGACATAGGAAAAGTAGGAGGTACCTGATTGCTTTGCGATAGTTTCGACCTAAGTTGTTTTGAAGGAGGAAGTAAGTTGTCGATCGAGCTTTCTGATCGATAGATTATCCAAAATAATGATATTTGAAAGAGTATGGAGTCTTTAAACTGGTCCTTAAGCAGTGGTTTGATGCGCGGCTTCATCCCTTTGAGCCGTGTATAGGGTTCGGTGACACGCGCCGAGGATGCGGGGGAAGAAACGGCTCGACCGTTCGATTTCTAATCGAACGGTCCAAAATCGTCGTCTGATCTTAGATGGCAAGGCACAAATTGAAGAAACGGCTGCTGGATTTTAGCGGCACCGTTAATGTATAATTAAATAAATAATTATTTAATTCAATTTAATTAATTAATCTTAACTTAATAATTATATTCCAAAAATTTTAAAAATATCAATCCTAGCTAATTGAAGTCTTCTGAACGCAATGGAGCACTCGGATTTTCGATCCGAAGAGTATTTAAATTACTCGAATTTTCAGGTATTTAAATAATATTAAAATATTCGTCAAAATTTCAATAACTTCCAAATGCGTTTAAAACTTCACCCTTAGCTAATTTGGGGGTGGTGAACATAATGATGAAGTCAGATTTTCAATTTGAAGTCAAAATTATTTAAATATCAATAAACAATTGAGAATAAAATTTTGGTATTTTACAATTAAGGTCGTGAATTTGGGATTATACTAGACAGCTAGATATTTGAGATTTTAAACTTATATCTTCTTAGAATAATTAGTTGGATAAATTAGACAATAACAAATATCACATAAGTTTAGATTGAGTCTCTCGCTTACTTTGACTTTGATTGCTTTGCATACCTTGAATATTGAGCCTTGTTCCTTGAGCATAATATGTAAACTTAGAATATGGAAGATACATCCTAAGTCAGTATTTGAAAAGCATAGCATTCATTTAGTTCTTTCAGTACTTTCAGTTAGTAGAGTATGTCCTAGCTTAGTCTGCCTCTTCAGTTTTAGTTTTGTTATAGAATAGACTTGGACCTAGCTTTGCAGATGTCTAAAATGGATATATGTCTTATTATATAAGTTCAACTCTGACCTAGCTCTACAAATGCCTAGGGTAGATACATGTTGAAATTTCAGTTCAGAGGTCTAGTATGGTTTATTTCTGTTGTGGCAGTACTATGTCTTAGGCTTATTCCTACTTCAGTTTAGTTTTTAGTATTTATTTACTTTGCCACATACTTCAGTGACCTTGTAACAACCCTAGGTTGTTACCCTAGCTAAAACTAGATTAATTAAGTTAAACTAAGGTTTGATTTTGATTCCATTAGATTCAATGGGTCATTTAAATCTAAACCTAGAAGTTTGAAATCTATCAGAGCTAAATTGGAAAATTTAGTATTTTTGGCTATTTTTAAGTCCTGAAAATACCTAAATTATTTTGATCTCCAAATTAAAATCTGATTTTATTTTTGAGTTCCTCATACCCAAATTAGCTAAGGGTGATTTTTTGAGAATTTTTGGAGCTCATTTTGGCCTAAATTGAATTTGGGAAATTTTAGAATAATTAATATTTATTTAAATGGATTTTAATTAATTAAATTAAATTATTTAAGAAAATTAATTCTGTGGGATTTGTTGTCGGGACCGCGGCAAATCCGTTGCGGGGTCCCGACAGCGGCGCACGGTGTTAAGCCAGCAGGATCTCTGGCGCGCATCACAGCGTAGGATCCAACGGCCCGCGTCACTCCACTCGTGATTTGATCTCAGACGCTCGATCAGCATCTGGGATCCGATGTCTGAGATTCAATCCGCCCGGCCGTTACCCAGGACTTCCATCAAGCCGTCGAATCCCAACGACTCCGCGCATCAGACGGCCCTCGATCTCCCGGTCGCTGTTCACCTTCATCCCCGAGAGATTCAGCCCGACCGCGGAAAATTTTCCGTACCCAGCCACGTCGACCTTGTCGGCCACCCTCCTGCCAGGTCAGCTGGACCATTAGAGGTCTTTCCCGTTGTGGCCGAGCCGCAGGGATGGCTGAGCCATTCCCTGAGAGGAAATGGCGAGTGACCCCTCGGGCCGAGCCTAAGCCATGGCTCCAGACCTCGGCAGCCACCCTGGACCTCCCAGCAGCCTATAAATACCTCCATTAACCCCTCAGTGAGCTCCTTTGCTCACTGTGAAGCTCACCTTGGTCTCTTCTTCTGTTCCCGGTGTTCCAAGCTCTCCCGGTGATCGACCCTGTCATTTCAGCTGATAGTGGGTGTACGTCTAACGTTCAGACCCCCAGCATTGTTCTTGTGATCACTTGGAGCCTCAAGACAGTCTGCATTGTCTTTGTCATCGCAAACAAAGTACAGCCTCTCCCATTTCCAGTAGAGCTGGTTTTCAGCTCGTTTCGCACTCAATTAAGCTTAGGTGCTGTGCTAGGACCCTTCCTTAGCTCCTCTGCATTCAATCAGGTCAGTAAGCATGGTTTGGCAGTGACCTAGACGATGAATTCGTTGTCTGTACGCACCGCCAGACGGAGTTCTGGTTTCGCCAAATTCAGCATCTCCAGTAGAAGTCAGCTGCCTAGCTAGTATTAGATCCCTCAGAGCAATAATTGTAACTGGTATCGAGGGTTAGGTTCGACTAGATCGATCAATTCGACTGAACTTGATCGATCCAGTCGAAGCTTTGAGCGACAGAAAATGCGGAGTAGCATTCCAACGATCCAGACCACCTCAGGATCTCTCGTTGCGCCCTATCGCTCCATCTTCGATCCCTAAACGTGTAGGGATTGAGACATCGGCGGCTCGTGGACTCTGTGAGGAGAATTATCTCCTCACAGGTGCGCCAGCTGAGGGATTTAGGCCGAATAGGCATCCAGCGAACCAGAGTGTCCCAGTGAGGGCTTCTTAGTTAAATCGACTCGTCTGAGGTCAGGGAACGTGTAGCCGTCAAAATCGCGGTGTGGCGTGGCCGGAGCGCGGTGAATTTGGCGCTGGAGGCCCGTCTCAGAAATTAGGGCCGCGGATGCGTCGGGAGGAAGACGAAGACCGATTTTGGGCCGGGCCGAGCCCCGGCCCGCGCGGTTCTGATTTTGGGCTGCGGTTAATTAATATTTATTGGAGTGTATTTTTAATAGTTATGATTTAAATTAATTGAAACATATAGTTTTAATTTAAATAAATATTCAGAATAAATTAATTGAATAACTTTATATCCACACATCCAAATGGTATGATCTAATATACCATTTGAATCAGAAAAATTCTAGGAATCTGAATCTAAAATAAAATTCTAGATCCAATGGTTGGATTTAAAAATATTAACTGAAACTTTTTTGTTCTTAAATAAATCATATAAAATCACCTAATTATCCAAATTGTAAGTTTAAGGGCTCTGATTGCTCCTTATGACCTAAGGAATAATTCCAGACCTTTAAAATCCATTTTAGGTAATTATTTTCTTAATCACTCCTTAATCACCCTAATTAAGGATTAGTGAACTTAACCCTAATTAAGCCTCTGAATTGAGTGAGGGTTATTCCTAACCTTATATTAAGTCAATTAGAATCTAAGTGTAAAGTTGGATTGCCCTAAATTACCTTAATTTAACTAATCACCTTAAGAGGCTTAATTAAGTGATTAGTGCTAATTAAGATCAATTAGGTCTCCAAAACCTAAATTTTGGGTGTTTACCACTTTATTAAGTCATGTGAAACATATTAAAATAGATTAGAACCAATTTGGGTAAGTAAACCCTAAAATCCTAATTTTAGCCTTAAGAGGGGTATTTTGATCATTTTGACCAAAATGTGGATTAATGTCCCTCAAGGATTGAAAATTTCAGTAATATACTTTAAATTAAATTGGAAATGTTCTCTGAAATCTTAGAACAATAATATTATTCATATGATCCTTAAATCATCAAATCTTCATTTAATCCTTAAATAAGATGCTTAACTCTTAAGCATCCCATTTAAGGATCATTTGACCTGAAAATTGAAATATAATAATAAGAATTGTCAATTGTATCATTAATAAACTCAGATAAGGTAACTTAAGAGCTTAGTATCAAAAGATAAGGAATTGGAAAAGTTTAAGTTAAGAATCCAGCTTAAGATCTAAAAGTGATCAAACTTAGACTCTTAGATCTTAAGTAATCTAAAGAGATTATTATGAGTTAATGGTTAACCTAATGTTTAGAACTATTAATCCTTATAGTAATAAGCCCAATATAGCTAGATGTTGAACCTAATGCAATTGGAATCTCCTAAGCTAATATCTAGTTTTAATTTCTATAGTGATCAAATCTCAGATCTTTGGATCTTAGGTCTTAGACTTAGATCTTCAATTTGAATCAAACCACCTCCAATTGAAATTCTTTAATGATTGATTGTTTAATCTTTTAAAACCTTCCATGTGGGTATAGGATGATTCAATCAATAAGATAATGAAATTATCTTAAAGATTGAATATAGATCTTAGAGTCTCAAGTTCTTAACTGATTATTTTATCTTATAATTAATAGAATAACCTTTCACTAAGATCGTAGTTCCTGAATCTCTCAACTTATAGGATCCTTTACCCTTGGGATTAAGTGAGAAACCTAGATCCTATTTTAGTATCACCTTGGATTAAGAATTTGAACTCAATATAGGGTTTAAGTTCTAAATCCTTAAATCTTGATTTATTTGATCAAGATTTGGGTAAGAGAGTAAAATATTCATAAAATTAGGTTGTTGATTTGCTTATTTAAACCATATAGTCGTCACATGATTTTTGATTAGAACTTGTTAAGTTCTATTATTTGACTTTAAGGATGTAAATCTGAGATTCTACTCAATAGCTGGATATCAGAGATCCTAAGCTTGTACTTTCTCAGAGTAATTAGATTTGGAAATTAGACAACAACAGATATCACATAAGTCTAGATTGAGTCTCTTGCTTACTTTGATTAGATTGCTTTGTATACCTTGGATTTTGAGCTTTAGCCCTTGAGCATAATAGGAAAACTTAGGATGATGTATCCTAAGCTAGTATTGAATTTATATATCATTCAGTTTTGTTTTGTCATAGTTAGTAGAATATGACCTAGTTTAGTCTGCCTCTTCAGTAGTAGTATTGTATAGACTGGACTCAAACCTAGCATATTTGGATGGCTAGGCTGGGAATTGACTGATTGATTGATATTGGAGGCCCTGTATAGCCTATTGGCTGGTATGACAGTACTAGAACTTAGGCATATTACTACTTTACCTGTATTGTATTATTTTGATTTCTGGTTTGTTTTGTCACATGCTTCAGTGGCCTTATTTTCAGTATTTGCTCGCTTGCCACATGTCTCAGTGGCTTCACTTATCATATATTGCTTTGCTTTTCGCCACATGTCTCAGTGGCCCTTCTTTCATATTAATCTGCATGTTGTATGTATATTTTATGGCTTAGATATATGTATAAATGGCATGTTTAGGATGCTAGAATTTTATTATATTCAGTACTCGTGTTCTTTTATACTCAGCATGTTTTACTTCGATCATAATCATGTTAGGATCATGTTTATTCAGTAATTGCAGTTATTTTTGCTCTTAGCCTTACTATGCTTATTTTGAGTCTGTATGTTACTTTACATACATGTTGCATGCTATAAATAGATAGTTTATAGTATCCCAGTTCTTTCATAGTTTATTGTACCCCTTTACTGCTGCATGTATAGTTAAATTTAAATGTGATATCCTTTAATATTCAGTTCACTTTAAATAGCCTAAAATGTACATAGACAATTGTCTAACTGTAACCTTTTTATTTTGTTGGCTGGGGCCCTGTCATTTGTGATACCGACAAATGTCAGATTCAGACTTGTTCGTGGGCAGTGTCGCTGAGGAGGAGCCAGTTCAGGAGGACCTTCCAGCTGCTATCTAGCTAGCTTTGCCTTGTTATTCCAGTGAGGACGAGAGTCTTTCATTTTTTTTTTCAGCTATTCATTTCAGTTTGTAATAATTAAACTTTCTGGATGTACTTTACTTTCTGCATTGTGATGAGTTACTATATTGCATTTTCTTTTCCTACTATGTATGATTGTGGATGTTACTCTATGTTATATTGCTTCCGCCACTTTGATATTTATATTGATGAATGTTACAGCACTTGGTGACAAGTCATTGCCTTAAGGCAAGTTGGGTTCGCCTAACTTTACTTAAGTTGGGGATTTGCCACAGTTGGAGCACCATACTTCCTTATTGTCAGTACGGGGGCCCCATAGGCCTTTCTTTTAGTGCTTGACTTTCTTTACCACATGTCTCAGTAGTTTTACTTTTGCTCATTCATGTATTTAGTTTACTTTTGCCACATGCCTTAGTGGCCTTTTTCATATTAATCTATATGCTTGTATAAATACTCTTATTGTTTAGTATTAAATATTGGCTTGTTTAAGATGTTAGAATTGTATGTCTATTTTAGCACTTGTATTCTTTATATACTCAACATGTATCCATGAGATCATAAGCATATTAGGAGCAAATTTATTTCAGTAGTCATAGTGATTTTGCTTTTAACCTCACTATGTTTAATTGCTGCTTTGTATGTTATTTTTATATACTTGTTGATTAGCTATAAATAATTAGGTTATGGCTATCTTGTTCTTTGTAGCTTGTAGCACCTTATAATGATTACATATTTAAAACCTTTAAATATGATATCTTAAAAGTACAGTTCACTTAAATAGCCTAAAATGTACTTAGACAATTGTCTAACTGTAATATTTTTCTTTTGTTGGTTGGGGCCTGGCATTTGTGATACCGATAAATGTCATATTTGGAGCTGTTCATAGGCAGTACTGCAGGAGATGAGCTGGTGCAGGAGGATGATCTTCTTACTGCTATTTAATTAGATTTACTTTATTGCAGTGAAGTTTTGAGAGATCTTTACTTTTATTTAAATTCAGTTTGTAATAATTAAACTCTGATGTATTTACTTTTCTACATTTAATCTGAGTTACTATTTTTTTACTCTCTTATACTATATTATGATGTGGATATTATATTATACTATTTCTTGCTTCTGCCACTTTGATTTGTATTGATGTATATTCACAGTTCTAGGTGATAAGTTCTTAGTTTAAGGCAGGTTGGGTCCTACCTTACTTTACTTAAGTTGGGGATTTGCCACAGTTGGAGTACCGTACTCCCCGCAATTATGCTAGTATCAATATTAGTGTTGCTACGAGAAAGTACGGGGCCCCACAATGGGAAAGCCTTGGTGTTGCTGAGGGGAAGGTGTGATGACCCCAATATTGAGAATCACTTAACTCAACATTGATACATTATCACAATATTTAATACTAGATTAGAAGGAACTAATCCAAATCATTAGATACTGTATTTAGCCAAGGATTTAGAAAAGGGTCTTAAGTTAAGAGGGACATGAATTTATAAAATGTGTTATGTAATTTATATATGAAGATGCAATACATGCAAAGACATGATAGAATATAAATTAAAATAATTATTGTGAATACTTACAATTTCTAGATATGAAATTTCTAAGTATTTAACATGTGAAACATGAGTCTATATTTTTGCCAAATTATTCTAAGTTATTAATTTCTTAAAAATTTTGGCAGAGTTTCTGCTGTAAATGGCTAAAGAAACACTTACAAGGTATACATACAAGACTTCCATTCCAATGGAAGTTATAATTGAAAGAAAAGACAACTTAAAACTAACATGTAATCAATCCTTTACATAGGATTATTTAGTTCCAGTTTTAATATATAGTCAATCCATTACATATGATTACTCATTTCCAATTCTAAGGTAATGTCAATCTGTTACATGGGATTGCTTATTTCTAGTTCTAAGAGCTTAAAGTGAGAAAATACATGTGTGACAGTTATTTACTCTAAGGTATGCTCAATTCACAATATTCAACACATGCTAAGGATGATAAAAGATTCTCAACTTAAATATGAAACTATTCTCCAATTCTATAAGCAATATAGTATGCAACTAATTCCAATCAATATACAAATTAGATATGCAACTAATGACTTAATTAATATTTACTTACATCTATTCATTTACATCCATCTATTCATTCATCACAAGTATTTTAATAATAAGCTAAGCTCCAATAAAAGTGTAATAAAAGTAAAGTAAATAACATTAATTATAAACTAACAGTAAACATAAAAGAAAGTAAGAAATAAAGCTTACTTGCAATTAATTATAAGATATATTTTATTTTTATTATAAGCGGAAGCTGCTAGCTTTCAGCACTTGGTCCAACTCCACTAACCTCCAAATGCACCTGATCTATCATATTTTGGCATTTAAATGTAATAGGGCAAAGCCAAGAAATAGAAAATCTGGTTAGACTAAATAGCTTAAGTACATTTTAAGATTGGCTAAGCATATTATTGTTTAATTGGATATCACTACTAGTTACAAGATAAGCATAAGCATGAGTGCAAAAAGGTAAGCATACAAGTGTGAAAAAGTAAATAAGAAAAGGCAAAGTGAGTTAGAATACTCACTTAAATGTATATCTTAGCCTGCAAATAAAACAAGGGTAAGAGCATCTTAAATAGGCTAGAAAGAAACTAAAGTGCGTATAAAAGTAAATGAAGTAAAGTATGTATATATTCATATAAATTTATGCTAAGTAAGGAAAAGAAATAGTGAAGCATTTAAATATAATTTTAATAACATTCACTGTAATCTATGTAAACTATAGACAAGTAAAGTATAATATTAAATCATAGAAAATGCATAGTATAGAAATTGAAAAAAGATCTTAGATTATTAGTCTAAGATTCACATAGTCTAGAACTATGGAAAGTAATATAGCTAAAATCTATAATGAGTCTTAATAATCTATAAGATTGAAGAAGATCTCATATGTTAATTAATTAAAGTTATTTTAATTTGTACTCATTCTGTGGGCATATTCAGATTGAAGCGAGGAGTTAAACATGTCTGTTTAACATCTAAAAAAAAGCGGGGTCAAAATCTATAACACTCACATTACATTCACCCTCTGAGAATGTGAGGTCTCTTTATTACTCTTTTTTAGCCTGCCCAAGGTTGATCCATCATTATAAACCCCTATTAATTTTAATGTGAAGTTTTATTCATGCACAATATCTTATATGAATGATTCATATAAATAAGACTCAAGGCTAAGCAAGCATTCAAGGGAAATTCAATAATTTCAACTAAGTGATATCTAAAATTATCTAATTTTAATAATCTACTTAATGATTGGAGCTAATTGAGCTCCCAATTAACTTTGAGAACCTCAAGTTAATTATAATTAATAGTGATGATTGTAGTTTTGAAAATAATAATTTCAATTCAATTCGTATGATATGACAAAAATAATTTATAAGTATAGTTGATATAATTAAAAATTAGTTCTTATTCACATCCTAAACTATAAGATTCAATTATATAATTAAATTAAAATTTAGGTGTCTAGTATAAAGAGATTAAGATAAGGAAAATATATAACTTAAGAATTTAGAAGTTAAGATAAATTTAGAAGTTAAGGAAAATATCTTCCAAGTTATAATTTGAAGGATCTAACCAATCAAGTACTAATCTAGTTAGGTTATAATAAAATGAAAGGCTTAAAGTAAGCAATTAATAGGACTTAAGAACTATAAGTTCTAAGTATCCTAATAACTAAAGTTTAAGGAAATTCAGTAAGATTCCTAAATTACCCTAAGTGACTTAGGATTCCTATTACTAGCTCTTAAAGAAATCAAATGAAGACTTTAAGGTTTAAGATGAATGAACTAAGTTCTAATCTAGTCACTAAAGGCTAGATCTAATTGATTCAAAAATCTACAATTATAAAGACATTAAGGTTGACTACTCTTAATGAGTGTAACTAATATATTTAAGAAATCAACTATAATTTATGTTTAAATTAATCCTAAGGTTTCTACCTTAGGGTTGAAAGGTGAATCAAGCAATTTGCAATTGATTCACAAATCTAGAAAGTGAGAACTAAGCTCATATATAAGTAATCTAATTTGACATGGGAAATAATAAATATGACATATTAACTATCATAGGGTTTTATAATACCTAAAGCATGCCATCTAGAAATTTAAAATTATCACAATAATACTTAATTAAGAGTCAACAACCTAAAATCACTAATCATTGTCCAATGGAAATGATTTATATATTATTGAAATCTTTATTTCATAAGGAGAAAAATGATACTAAGTATGTCAAATTGGACAACGTTTGAAATTTAGGGTTTTCAGGACTCCTAATTAAGGTTAAAAAGTTATGAAAAAATTATGGTTCAAATATTAAATTTGATTTCATATTATTGTTCCTCACATTTTTGTGAGTGAAATGGATTATTTGATCATTTAATTTGGACATTAAATAATCAAATTAAGTCACATTAAATGATAAAATTAATTTGTAATTAATTAATTAATTTTAATTATTGACTAATTAAGATATATATTAAAACATAAAATAATTGCATGTTATTATTCTACACATTTTTGCGGTCAAAATGATATATAATATCATATAGTTTGGTTAAGTATTTTTAAAGTTATAAAAGAATTATATTCACATTTATTAATCACCAATTAATGATTAATTCGACTAATTAATAATACACAGCAATAATTAGCACAGAAACTCACGGCACGAAGTTTTATGACATGAAAATTTGTGTTTTACGAAATTCGTGGAGGCGGCTAGCACGGACTTTGAGCCTGCCATTTAGACACGCATCAGCTCCAAAGAGCGACGCGTGTCGCCTCAGAATCTTAGAAGGGTTCGTGTTTTTACATGGATCGAAACAAGTAAACCAGCCCAATCCAATAAAAGTACCCAGACCGTGACAATACTGGTTCAAACCATTTTGTCTTAGAATGGGAACAGATGAGCGGGGCTAGGGTTTTAGGATATGGCCGATTCAAAGGGTCTCTCAAGACAGGCCACATACCGGTATGAAGTAAATACCGAGGTGGACCTAAAGAACCTCGAATCGACCTACGGCATCAATGGAATAACTTACCTGATGATGCCCTAGGGTCCTAAAGGTGGACCCGATGGAAACCTTAAAACTAAAATGGGTAATTTCATCACTCGATAACGAGCTGTATCACAATGAGATAACAATTGACTTAAATAAGAGACTACACTTCTTAATAAATGACTCATTGAGTAAAAATGAGTAATGGGAGTCAGTACCTTGCACCACAAAACTTTAAACTAAGGAACGAGAGGTAGCTGAACAAATCCACTCCTCCTCCTTCAGCACGCAGTTCCTTAGCGTCCTCTAGTAGCTCTGCTAAGCAGGAAGTAAGCCAAATGGAGAGAGTGAGGATGCCTTGGAGAATAAAATGAATCGACGGTCCAGCTGGAACCTCCGGACGGTCCTCGACTGACGCCTATGATCGTGCGGGAAAGAGACATACTGTGGAAGGATCCTAGCCGCCCATTCGTTCTTCTGATCGAACGACTAGATTGTGCTTCGCGGCTTGGTTAATAAAGACCGTCTGATTTCGTTCATAATCGCACAACGGCTTGGATCACACGGGATCGCTGTCCTGTGCTATGCATCTCACAGCAGATGCGCGCCTAAATTAAATAGCCGATGGATTGAATAATTTAATACTTATATTAATTATTTTACTTATATTATTTAATTAATTTATTAAGCATATTTTATTAATCAAAATTAAATAATCAAACGCACTTTAAAAAAATTCTAAACATTCATCCTTACCTAATTGAGGTGTGGGGAACTCAAAGATGCACTCGGATTTTTGATCGGAGGTCAATTTAATTATTTTAATTTTCTGAGTATTTAAAATATTAATAAAATATTCAGAGAAAATTAAACGACTTCCAAACACCTCCAAAATACAACCATTGGCTAATTTGGGTACGGTGAGTCTAATGGTGGACTCTATTTTTGATTCTGAGATCTAAATAAATTAGGTATTCTCAGAATTATCAGAAAACTAGAAAATATTTGAAATTGCCAAACGATCTTCAAATTGCACAAAAATTGAAATGGAGACTCCTAATACTATTATAAGACTAATGAGAAGGGATTAGAGTTAATTAAGTTACTAATTGATGGGTAACAACACTAGGGTTATTACAGAAGAAGAAGATGAATTGGGGTTATTTGTGCGGTAGGGAGAAGGTGGTGGTGGTCAGTGGAGTGGGGGAGGTGGAGGAGGGGGTGGATGCTTGAGGGAGAAGAAGGAGAGAGGGAGGGTTATATGGTAGAAGAGGGCGGAGTGGGTTGTCGGGCCGGCGCCAAGTAGCACCGAGCAGCCCTGGGCAGGGGCAGCAGGGCTGTGCTAAGTGGGGGTCCGTACCCTGTCACCGCATGTAGGGGCATACGGCGTGCATTACTAGTCGCTTAGCAAGGAAGAAAAGAGGGGGAGTAGAGAGAAAATATTAAGAAAATTTTAAATATAAAATATTAATTGCATTTTTTCATCGTCCGATTTTTAAATTTAATGAAACTTGACAAGGATGTTCCTCTTGATGAGACGAGCGTCCTCGACCAAAAATTTCTTAATTCAGAACTATATTTTATTTTTAATTAATTTTTGAATGTAAGAACTTCAAAAATTAATTACAGACAATCCGACGCTTAATATTCGACATAAAAATTTGTATAGCCGTCTTTTATTATTACAAATTCAACGACAATAAAATTTTTTTATTTGAACTTTTATTTTATTTTTCTAATTTTTGGTATTTAAAAAATTCAAAAATTAATATATGAATATCCGTTGGTCAGATTGCCTCCAAACTTGAGCATTATGATCACAAAAATATACTCTTTCTAATTGTAAATTTTGTTTGTCTGATTTTTAATTTTCCCAAAATCTTAATTTTGTTTTAGTTGAGTTGGTAATTTGGTCCCAATTACTATAGTTAGGATTTGGGCTATTACAAACTCTCTTACTTAAAATGAATGTCGTCATCAACATCATTGGTAGTTTGGGTTAGTGATTACCTGGTTACTCTAAGAATATTTGGATACTTTATGTGCATTTTATCTTCTTTTTTCTAAGTGGTTTCTTTTGAACTTTGATTGCTCCATTGTACTTTTACTATGAGAATTGATTTGTTGCTAAGTTTACGAATATCTTTTACTAGTATTTTGATAGGTACTTTGATATACGCTAAAATCTGGCTGAATAAATTCTCCTAGGATGTATGTTTGTTACTCTGGGTTTATCTGACATTTGTGGAGAGATGATACATGGAAGACATTATGTTCTGCAGAAAAATCCTCTGGTAACCTTAGTTGATAAGATAAGCTTCCTACTTATGCCAATACTTCAAATAGTCTGACATATTTGGGGCTTAGTAAAGTCATCATAAAGGATCTTCTTTATTTTGAACATGAGGGGCATTTATTTGATCATACACAATGGAAATAGAGAATTCATGTAGCCAACCGTACCTAGTGGGACTTAGGTTTGGTGTTATTGACGTTTTAATGATGTTTTATATCTTTTACTAATATGGATATATATATATATATATATATATATATATATATATATATAGTTTAGAAAGAGGCTAAAGGAAAGTTAATGATTTATGTTTTATATTTTCTTTTTTCAATGCAATTTTCTATAATTATTCATTTTTTCATGAAAATTATCTTCAACAAATACCTTTAATTTGTGAGGTTGGATTAACATGATTGAGAAGTTCCACTTGATTATAAACAGGTCAGTTTTTAAGGTCATAGCTAGTGTGAGTTGGATAGGACCAAGAATGTCACATTTTAAGATGGAAATATATTATATTTAGAGTATCTTAACACTTGTAATTTATAAAACTCATCGAAGAAAAAAAAATGGGCACACAAACATAAGGCATTCCCATGAATTAGATAAGAAGATTAATCACAAATAAAATATATGATAAAGAAAGATAAGCAAAGTTATATTGGGTTTGATTCTCTTGATTTTATACTCTTTTTAATGATGCAATCAAATTTACCATTCAATTCCTTTAAGTAAAAAATCTTTTTTGAGAACTGCAAGCATAGAATCCCTTGCAAACCCTCCTTTAGTAAATCTCTTTAAAAGAGTTATTAGTAGAAGCACCTCTCAAAATCTTACTAGGCAGAGCTACCTTGAACATTATTAAACAACCCTTTAAAATAAGAGTTACATATAGAAAAAGAAGTAAGAGCATGAATGTTTTGAGGTGAAGTCCCTAGGAAGTCAATTTTTTAATTAGTTTAGCTTGATTACACTTAAGCTTCTTGGGAGAGCTGAGAACTTAGTATGATTAATGAGCTAAAGTGGAGGAAACCTCATTTATGAGGGCTATATTATAACAAACGTAAGACAATTATGAATTAGAAATAAAGGAGGAGAATAAGAAAGAAGAAAACCACTATGATTTCATTTAGAAAATTCTCTAGCATTATTTCATTAATTTTAATGGGTATTTATACCATCTATGTATGCAAAAAGATAAGCAAACAACAAACTAGTTAAATATGGTAGTTATCTTTGTTAGCCATTATCCTCTTATAGCTGCATAAAGCAATACTTAGCTTCGATGGGAGCCAAAATTAATTGTGTGGGTGTGCTGCTCAATTAGTCAACTTGGTACATTCTATCTTTTTGTATTATTTTTTAAATATCCCAATTAATTTAATTCCCAAGTGCTAAACACTTTGTTCAACTGAACCATATGTATGATTTAACACTATTCTACCTTCTTCAAGTTGTGCTTATTTCTTAAGTCACACCTTGTGTTCTACCTAAGTGATAGTGCACCATCTCATTTCTCATTAAGAAATTCTTCCAATCCATTAAAATGATAGCTCAATGACTTCCATGGGTTAATATTCCGGTGGTGGCTTTAGTTCCCTTTTATTGAAACATGATTCCTCTTGTGAATCAATTGTGGTAGATGAAATAACTTTTTTGCTTTCTCCTTAGTGTACTTTTTTGCTCAATTAATAGGTTCTCCTTACTTGCAGACTATGTACCTGATTATTTTTTTCTTGGGAAATCAATTACTTGACCATGAGCACCTGATCCTTCTTCAAGATGATTTCTAAACATATGCATAGATTTTTCATGTGTGGGAGCATTTTGTCTTCCTTAGAAATTAGTACTAAAGTTTGAAGTGCTTCAAATTCTCCACATTCACTACTAAATATATTTGTATGTACACAAACAACTATATTTGGTTTGCATTGTTGTTGATAGAGCAACTCTGAATCGGTCATATTATAATGGTTGAAGCTTCCTTCTTTCATCCTTCCACATTTTTCTGAATATATATAGCTAAATTGGATCATTCAATTTAAAGTGTTTCCCCATTTGGTGCTGTCATGTTTTTTCTTATATTTTTGTTGGCTTATATAAACAATTGACTGCCTTCTCTTGAGTTGTGCATATTTCTTCTTAGCACTTTATCTCTTATGTTTAATGGTAGCTCAATAGTGTTCAGTGTTGTCCAATGGCAATTATAGGTTGTCATAACTTGTTGCAAGATATCTAATACAAATTTTAAATGGGGTCATTTTTGTAATCCATGGATAGCTTAGTTGAAGGCATATTGGATATAATAAAACCTTTTATTCCAAGTTTTTGGGTTTCTACTTGGGAGCTTCGAGTCGAGTTTGATTTGAGTCATGTTGAACTTGAATTAAAATTTTTTTAGTTTGGCTCGACTCCAAATTGACATAAACATAAGCTTAAACTTGTTTTAAGTTGATTTCTATTGACTTGAAATATTTTGATCTGGAGCCAACTCAAAATTGATTTGATCTCTACTTAAGAAACAGAATGCTAAAAATTTGAAAGAGATGGGATTTGAACATAAGACCTCTCTTTTTTGAAATTGAGTTTCAAATCAAATAACATAGACATACATTATAGATGATGCATGTCAAACAAAATTATTATTAATTTAGAGAAACAAGAAATTAAAATTAAGAATTATTGATTGTCTTCTAATTGTTTGATCTCCCAACTAATTTAATTCCCAAGTGTTAAACACTTGGCTCTATTAAGTCATATGCATTTGATTGCACAAGATTGTTCTCAAATTGATGGCATTGACTTTGATGATTTATTTGAATCTCTTGAAATATTAAAAATGATAAGATTATTATTTGCACTCTTAGCATAAGAAAAATAATAATTTATTTTAGTAGTAAATTTTATAATTAAAATTTTTTTTTCTTAAATGTATTTATGTATTATAATCTTCCTTAATACAAATTTTCTTTAATAATTCTACAAGCTCAAAAAAATATTATATGATTTTTCATCAAGCTCTCAAAGCTTTGTATTAAAAATTAAGTAGATTTTTTTATTGATCATAATTTTTGAAAATGTATGACAATTATTATACTATTCCTTAAAACTATAGGTGAAGGTTTTATTATTATCTAGATTAGCATTGAAGATATTCTATATAAAATTATAAATAATTCTTCTTAGGTAAAGTTTTCTTAACTAATATTTAAGAGTTTGGAATATTATTAAAAGGATAACTTACTTTTTTGGAGCTTTAAGCAATCAAAAAATTACACAATTATAAGCCAAACAAAATGCTTAAATAAGCATAATAATAAAATTAATATTAGAAAATTTAAATATAAAAAATGGCAGAATCTCACTTATACAGAAGCATGATTTCACATTTGACTATCATGGATGCATATTTAAATAGTTATAAGGTTCAATTAATTTATGTTTTTTGCATCAAAATGATTCAACTTTATATGAATTAAGTGCTTATTTAAATAGCAAGAGTCAATTAAAGACTTGTAAGCTCTTTATACATTCATTCACATCTTTCTCATCATGAAAAGAAACTTTAATTGCTTTATCTACGCATAAAACTAAGTTTGCAAAAGTAAGAAATTGTGTTGTACAAGTACTCTGCTAAAGCTATAGATAGAAGATTATGAAATTAAGCTTAATTACAATCCAATCAAATGTGCTAACATAAATATGAAACAATTATTAAAATATTTTGGAAAAACATTTAGGCACAAATTATATAGACATTTGATGTCATTTCAATAGAAACTTTATATATTATGTCATAATTTCACTTGATTATATCAACACTTACAACTAATTAGCCAATTTATTCATTGTAATATTATCATTTAAAAGATTTTATACTTTTTGTAGAAAATTTGAGACATAAAATTCAAAAATATAATTATCTTGAGAATGATAAATTGGAGAAATATGTATAAGGAGAATTAATTTTATAAAGTGTGTTTTATAAAAATACATTAATAATCTAAGGAAAGAATTATTTAGAAAAGCTCAAAATAGTTTTATTTTAATTATTTTATAATAATTATTATCCTTTATTAATATTTTGGTATGTTAATTTTTAGAATAGCTAACATTAATAATAAAATAATAAATTAGAAGGAGATATCATTTGTACATCCAACTTTTTAAATACACCATTGGTTTGTCAGCATAAAAATAAAGAGATTTGTTGATATTAAGAAATTGAGATAGTATGAGTATTATGCTTAGCTCACATGATTCATAGAGTTTTGATGATACTAAAGCTATGATGAAATTGCACAAATAACTTATTAATTTTTGTTTTAGGTAATTAGAAAGATATTCAAATATATAGTAAAGGCATATTATTGAGAGAATTATTCCTTACACATTTAATACCAGTGGTGTTAAATGATTTATTTAAAGATGCTTGGTTAACTTCAGCAACCTAAATGAAGATGTAGCTTGAAAATTTATATTTATTAAGATTAGAATATTGATCCTAATAAATCTCACATTTAAGAAGTTTGATCAAAAATATATAAAATATCATATTTAATTATAATTAATATTTGAAAGTAGTTGATTTAAAAATAGTCAATTATTTAATATTAATAATAAAAAGTTTAAAATTAGTATTTATTCATATTTACAATAATATATGATTATTGTATTTTTGCATATTGAACTTATGCTAACTAAGTTATGTAAGAGATGACTCAAAATCACAAAATGCTTATAATAATATTACTTAAAGATAAAAAATAGTTAATTAGCATTTGAGATTGATTATTGGGACAATATTTTAATGTGAGTTTCTGTGTGTGTGTGTGTGTGTATATATATATATATATATATATATATATATATATATATATATATATATTGTTTTTCTTATATGTTTTGATATGAATGATATCTTATAAATCTTCTTAAAAGCTCCATGTTATGAATAAAATTTCACAAATTTTCTTAAATGCTTTATGAATAAAAAAGATAGATTTGTATATAAAAATATAACTTCTTATCTACCTTAATTTGAACACAATTAATTTGCTCACAGTAATTGATGTTTGTACTTACGATATATATACAATAATGTGTTATAGTTACCAACTTTTATAAATAAATTCTAATTGATTTTAATTTTAACATTATTTTTATTTCCATATTTTGATGTATTCTTTAGCTCATCACAATTCAAGGTAAAAATTCATAATTAAGAGAGTTTTAAAGAATAAATTAAAAGGCTTGACCCAAAAACATAAATATAAGATCGTTCAAGGATATTTAAATGAAGGATATTTAAGAAGTTAGTGAGATCTTTTAGTAGAGCACTCTTTTAAATTTTGCTTGAATTATGGTACAATTTTTGCCTAAAAAAGAATAATCAAATTATCGTGATTTTGGATCCATTGTATGGCGGAGTTTCTTGAGCCAATTATAAATTGAAGGTGTTCCAGAGTTTGAATAAAGCTCAATGTGGTGTAAGAGAATCTTTCAGCTCATAGTATGACATGAGTGATAAACACAAGCAAAGTCTAACTATCAATTAAAATTTTGATTTCTCAAATGTGCATCACAATATCATGCATAATTAGAAAAAAGATGAGCCTCTTTGTTGAGACAAGTGGTTTGTTGATGAGAAATCAAATGATATATTTCTTAACTTCAGATTATTTTATAAGAGTAACTTATTTCAATCAAATGGGTCTATGATCAGGAAGCCACAATCAATCATAAGGTCTTTGTTGACCCATCTCTAACCAGTTCAAAGTTGTCCAAGTCTTCCATCTAAATAAAGTTGTACCTGAATGAGCCAGCTAACTATTTGTCAAATTATGCTCACATATCCAGTTACCCAGTTGATTCAAGTTAGCTCTTCATAAGATAAATCCCCAAGTTAGATTTAGTAATGGATATTAGATTACTAATAACTTGGAAAACTTAGTCAAGAACTAATAGAAACAGATTCACTTGACTCACAAAATGAATTGGAAAAACAAATACATAATAACAAAATTTTGGTCAAGCTATTCGAGGTTAGGTAGAATGCTTGGAAATTTGAAACCAGGAAAATCAAATATCTACTACAACATATATAACATTACATAAAAAGCTATAAATAATGCCTTGATGTGATATTCCTCAAATATTTAAAATACAAAAATGAATTTTTTATTAAAATATTTGAGATATTAAATAAATAAATATTCTTAACAATATGCCTTATTTTAAATGATAATTATGCCAAAAATAAGACCATTTTAAAAATACTTTTTCTAAGAATTTCAAAATTTTCATACATACACACACAAATATATATATATATATATATATTATTTTTAACAAATTAATATATTTTAAAATTTTAAATAATTGTATAAATAAATTATTTATTCAACTTTAAAAATAATATTATTTTTGAACACTATACTTTTGTTTATATTCCATAAATTTTAATAATCGTTGGAGACCATTTGATCTAAAAATATAATTTAAAATATTAAATTAAAATTAAATAAAAATTAAATAAAAATTATATTATTTAAATCAATCAAATAATTATTTACGTCATATAAAAACACAAAATTAAATCTCATATGTTCAATTAATATTTATCCTGATTGAACCTTCATTGTCGAATTTAACCAGTACGCACAATAACGATTTTCAATGACCCGTTAAACCAATGAACTTGATTTGAGCCGACTGCTATAGTATCATCGTCCCCACGTAACCACCCATCCCAATGTAACCACCCATCAACTCCCTTATTAAAAGATGCCTAAATTACTAAATAATTCCATGTAATGAATCATAACTGCTCATTTAACCGAACAGAGCAAATGCAAGCCATTGTATCGTTAGGAGCATCAGCACTGTAATTTGATCAACCCTATACATTCCTTAGATCATGATAATTTTACTAGATATTATTTGAGGCTAAGCGTAGTGGTTTTCTCCAACCACTGATGTGCCAAGATGATTCCATCAACTATTTGGGTTTCCTATAAATACTGTAACTCGTAAGAGCTGCCTGCTCATGTATGCCAATTGAGTCCCTGATCTTGCCTGCACAAACCCCAAAATCCAAAATCCTAAATTTTCTTCTATGTGCATTCATCCTTGGAGCCATGATCCTTAGCCTATTTCAATCCTCTACCATATGCCTTAACCACTGACGATCCTTCTCAGATGTTAGGCAATTAGAACCCAACTAAACCCAAATTCGAAGCTCCCACGGTTCCGCACGACTGATGCAGATGCTGCTTTTGGCGCCGCCGTTGTGTTCAGCGGCCGCGTTCTCGGCTGCTTCTCAATTGTCGCACTCTTGTCGGGGTTTTCAATCCCTCAGTTCTACCAGGTGCTTTTCCTCCCATCCCCTAGGTCGGCGGATTCATCCCAAACTCTCCCTTTTGCTGCGTACTCGTCACCTTGCGCAATCCATCAGTCAGATTTGCTCATTGCCCTTTCATTTCCTTAGCCAACAAATTCATTTGAACCCCTTTATTGTGCCGCACTCATCATTGTATTCCTCTCTCTCACTGAGCGTTGCTGCCCCAGCGTCGGTCCCTTACACTAGTTACCCTACCGCCGAAGAACAGTTCGAGGCGGCTAAGCTTTCCCAGGTTCTCTTTCTCTTTTGCATTCTCTATTTCTCTCTATAAATACATGTGCACTTGAGTATTTATCTGTTTTATGGGTAGCAATTGTTTGATTAGGCTTCCTCATTCTCTCTTTCAACACGATTCCTAGTGCTGAATGCATAACGGGAATGAAGAGAAATAGCTAAGTTGAGTGAAAAAGTGGAACAAGAGTTGAGGAATTGAGGGTTGCGATCAGTATTCCTGCATTCCTTTCACTTTTCACCTTTAATTCAAGCTTGTAGAATTCTCTTCATTTATGCAAGAACAAGAATTTCAAGCATTTGTGCTGGAAGCAGAATCAATCAGTCGCAGAGCAGCCTACTGAAAATTTCTCACTACAAAGGATCTCAGTTTGTATTTGTCCAAGATTTCTTAATTGTGTTATTGGTTCTCCCTAGCCATATTGACTACAGTGACCGGAGCCTCTTTGTTTCTTTCAGGTGTCTGTGACTGCTAGGCACTTCGCCCATATCCATGCAAATGCATTTTTTCCCGTCACAGCTATATATTTTCAGTGTTAAAATTTTGATATTTTTTTACATGACTGTTTACTCCCAAATTGTAGAAGCACAATATTACTGTCAAGAATCAATATGAGTTGAGTGAATTTATTCTTTTATCTTTAAAAAAGCATGCATCTGTTTTGCTCTTCTCTTTATCTACTCTTTTTTACTCAAGTCTCATTACTAATGCAGGTAATCAAAACCATAATAAACTAACACCATTATCAGAAAGTTAACAAACTAGTTAACTAGAATCTAACTTATTTTCTCTAATTATTTTTCAATTGATTAAACAATGTTGAAGTTCCTTTTCTTAATGCTTCTTCATCCTTGAATTGTTGCTATAATACCCCTTCGCAAGCTAGACATATATATATATATATCTACATTGTGTATGCCTAGTTTGTATATGGAAGAATGAATTCTTGTAACTTATTTCTTGCAATATGTTAATCAATCTCTTTGTGCTTTGATTGTTCATGAAAGAAAATATTTTGTGCAATATGAGAGCGGTTGATTATCTCATAAAAGCAAAGCCGGTTAAGAAGTTAAAGCATTTAAGTCAACAAGAAGTTGCAACCAAATTAATTCACAAGCTGTTGTAGCTAATGCGCTTTTGCTTCAAAAGAAGATCTAGATACAATGCTTTGTTTTTTATTTTCAAGACACAAGTGATGATACAAGAAACCTATAATAATTTGTGTTGGATTTACAAGTGTTTATGTATGATGCATAATTTGAATCTCCAAATTTTTTCAACTCTTAGATTTTGATCATTTGTCTTTAACTTGCTAAATTGCGCGTTTTGGTTTGCCAGAAAAAAAGAGAGAGGCTATTTTTAGTTTAACTTCTTAGGTACGTTTTGATGGAAAAAATAAATGAAGTATAATTATGTGGTAATTTAGTATTTTATAATTTAATTAAAAGTAATTATTTCTTAAAAACTATTCATGTGACAACTGTATAGTCCAATTGAAGGCTCTTTGTCATGAGTTTTTGACTCATGAATTTGAAGATATGTTTATCATGCACAATAATTTGGTGAATTTGCAATAATTTTTAGTTTTATCTATTGCACAATAAATCGTATTTGTGGGTGCTTTTGCAAATTTAATTCAACTATTCTTAAAAAAATTGCAAATTAAATGCAATTTATTGAAATTGCATTTCAAATAGGCTAATACCTGTTAGCTGAAGGTGTTTTTGCAAATTCAATTCAGTGCAAGATGTGAAAAATAAAAAAATTATAAATTGATATCAATGTTGGATTAAATTCTTTATAATAAAGATATATTTAATTAAATGTAGTTTATACAAGCCAATCAAAATGCTAGCATTTTAGCAGAAGAGATGAAATATCATGTGGGTGATAAAATAAAATATTCATGTGTCAAATTTGTTTATGAAAGTAATATTCTTCAGTTTGCTATATTACATATATATATATTTGCATAGATATATATATATATATTTACATATATATATATATATTTACATATATATATATTTATATATATATATATAATATTTACATATATATATATATTTACATATATATATTACATATATATATATTTACATATATATATATTTATATACATACATATAATTATATATGTATATACATACATTTATTTATATATATATATATACATACATGAATACATATATATATATATATATATAAGTATGTATATATATATATAAATATATGTATGTATATGTATATATATATATATAAATATATGTATGTATATATATACAAATATATTATGCATATGTATGTATATATATATATATATATATATATAAACATTTATGTATGTTATATATTTATGTATATGCATATTTATTTATTTATTTATTTATTTTCTTATATGTGACAAGTGAGAATTTGTACCCAGGATTGGGGATAATAAATCTTGAGTCTCAACCACTGGCTATAGCACCATTCACACACATATATATATATATTATATATATATATATATATATATATATACAAAAAAAAGGACAAGAGTGGTGATCGTGCGGCTGAGCTCCTCGGAGAGGCAAGTTCAGTGAGGGATATCATGGATCCACATCCATTGTTTGTCTCAGATTTGGCCCTGCTCAATGGGAATGCCCCAGGTGAGGATGTGGGACAACATGTGGACACTTCAGTTTCTGGGTTGTTGATCTAGAGCTGGATGTGTCCGTGGAGGCTGAGGCTGATGATTGTAACATAGGCTTCAGTCGATGAACTTCTTGACCCCGTTCTGTTCCAATAGAGGAAGAGTCAAGAGTGGTATTTGATTATTTTTCTTTGGAGAGACTGAAAGCAAAGCTTAAGTTAATACAAAAGCTCTTACAGATGAGAGCAAAAATTACTGGAGGCTCAGATGAGGTTGTGGTCGTTCACTAGGGCTGGATTCGATTCAAATTTGAGAGAGTCAGGCCATACTCAACTCAAAAATTTTGAGTTAAGCCTGACTTGAACTCAACTCGAACTCAACTCGAACTCAATATTAGAGTCGAGTCAAGCTTGACTCATTAAATTTCGAGTTCGAGCTGACTCGAACTTGATCCAAGTCAGCTCAAAATTACATTTCGAGCCATTAATTTTGAGTTAGTTCTAGTCAACTCGAAAAAAAATTTAAAAATAAAAAACAATTAAAATGTATATCAGAAAAAGTAATGAATAGTATTAATATTGCATTTAACATATTACCTAATTATATAAAATAAATAGACCAAAAAATCATAACTTAAACTCATAGCTTTAATTAAAGCATTTAAACTTATAGATACTCCCAAATCTTATTGACACAGATATACTGCTTGCATCCATATTACATTTACACATTAAATCATCAATACATTGCTAGTTGCTACATAAGTTTGCACTATGCACAAGCAGGAACAGAGGTAGCAGCAGCCAGTAGCCCAAGCAGCAACAGAGATAGTTTAAGTAGTAATTCAATATACATAGGGCCAGCCAATCTTACAAGTGTGCAGTCTACACTAGCAAGAGCCAAAATTTAGATTTTAGAGTATTTAAAAGGTTTAATTGAAATAAAAAAAATTCAATACATGCAAACAACACTTAGCTCAATTAATTTTAAATGATTCGTCTTCTGTGAGAGTGCGTCTAGTTTTATGATTTATTTACTTTTTTGAAGGAAGTCAAGTTAACGTATCACTTCTCAGATAACACATTAGTGAGCATTTATTATAGACCTAATTTTGCTATCTCAAATAATTGCTCAAATGAAATAAACAAAAAATAAAAAAGTTGAATTCAAAATAATTTATAAAACAAAAAAATTGAGTATAAAAAATTTCAAAATTTTTAGGGTTCTTAGACATGCAATAAGTTGAGAGCCTGTTCTTAAGGTCAAAGCAATGAGTTGAGATGTGATCCTGCTTTTAGGGTCAGAGGAAGCGGCAGCCCAAGCAGCAACCCAAGCAGCAACAGAGGCAGTTCAAGCAGTAACTCAATATACATAAGGCCAGCCAATCCTACAAGTGTGCAGTCTGCACTAACAAGAGCCAAAATTTAGATTTTAGAGTATTTAAAAGGTTTAATTGAAACAAAAAAAAATCAATACATGCAAAGAACACTTAGCTCAATTAATTCTAAATGATTCGTCTTCTGTGAGAGTGCGTCTAGCTTTATGATTCATTTACTTTTTTAATGGAAGTCAAGTTAACATATCACTTCTCAAATAACATATTAGTGAGCATTTATTATAGACCTAATTTTGTCATCTCAAATGATTGCTCAAATGAAATAAACAAAAAATAAAAAAGCTGAATTCAAAATAATTTATAAAACAAAAAAATTGAGTATAAAAAATTTCAAAATTTTTAGGGTTTTTTGACATGCAATAAGTTGAGAGCCTGTTTTAGGGTTAAAGCAATTAGTTGAGATGTGATCCTGCTTTTAGGGTCAGAGGAAGCGGCAGCCCAAGCATGAGTAATAATAAATCAATAATAGAAAAAATCAAATTTGTTGAAATTTAGGAATAACAACATATGAATATAATTAAAAGATTTGCACTAATTAAAATTGATGTATTTGTAAAATCAATAATAACAATAATATACACAAATAAGAATCAGCAACAACTCAAGCAACAACAAAAAGAGCAATAACCCAAGCAGCAGTAGAGGCAACAACAACCTAAGCAGCATGAGCAACAACAACTCAAGCAGCAGTAGCCCAAGCAACAATAGAGGCAGCAGCAACCCAAGTATGAGTAATAATAAATCAATAATTGAAAAAGTCAAATTTGTTAAAATCCATGAATAATAACATATGAATATAGTAATAAGATTTGCACTTATTAAAATTGATGTATTTGTAAAACCATTAATAATAATACACACAAATAAGAACTAGCAGAAGCAATACTGGTAGAGGCAGCAACAACTCAAGCAGCAACAACCCAAACAGCAATAGAGGCAGCAACAACTCAAGCAATAATATGATTACAATAGCCCAAGCTTCAACGGAGGCAACAACAATAGTTCAAGCACCAGTAGAGGCAACAACAACTCAAGCCCTAGTAGAGGCAGCCGCAACTTAAGCACCAGTAGAGGCAACAGCAACTCAAGCACCAGTAGAGGTTGCCGCAACTCAAGCACTAGTAGAGGCAGTGGTAGCCACAACACAATTATTTGAAAAGAACAATATCATAGTAAAAATATTAAAATTTGAAACAATTATAAGTATCTATAAGAGAGTATAAATATCATATTTTAATTTGAAATGATTGTTTTTTATCATAGTCTATTTTTTCCTGATGAACCTGTTATAATTATTAGAATGATCTTCCAAGTTAACTAAGTAGTCTATATAGTATAGCATAAACCTAAAACAAAGCTCATGCAAATTCAAATCATTTGACTCAATTATTTGCTTCAAAGTTTATATAAAGTTTTGCAAAGTTAATTTATTTTTAATTCATCAACATTTGGTTCAATTGAGTATATTCTATAGTTCATTTAGTAAAGAGCATGTTAGTTGCTCTTCCTGCACAAAAAACAAACAAAAAAAAAGACTAATAGATTAATATTTTTGATATGATATCCAATTTGCCTATGGTGTAGACTAGTAATTGTTTAAAAAATTTAAATATATCAAATTCAAATTCTTACATCTTCATCGAAAAGTCTAAGATTGACTTGATATCATGTGAGCCAATTTGCCATACTAATAAGAGCATTAACCATACTTGGCGATAATGAACTTCTATAATCATCAAGTACACGACTGCTTGATCTAAAGGCAGATTCAGATGCAGTAGTTGTAATATAAATAGTTAGAATACGTATGCCACTTTAAAGAAATTATTTTCCACCAATCTAGAGCATCAAAAGAAAATCTTTGTTCGTAAGGCACCTTAATGTAATCCTCTTATAGATAAAGCTTCATCTCAGATTTAATGGTTGGGTGGAAGAAGTAGACTCTAAAAATGATTTGAAATTTCTTAAAATTGAATTTTCTAGTTCATAATAAGTTGAAATAGAGCTAGCTTGAAGCTTGGCAAATTGGTTGAAGAATAAAAAATTGCTCTAGATGTGTTCATATAATAATAGTCGTATAGTTCATGCAAATTTAGTAAAACTCACTCAATTTTCTCATTAAGGGTTGATCCAGAATAAATTGATCTAAATGCAAATTGGATAAATGCCATTTTTCTTCTTGGATCAAGCACAATAACAATACACATTAGCAAGTTACTATTAGCCCAATGTTTGTCAAAATTTTCTCATTGAAATACACATGAATCTAACAAAATCATTATTATCGGTTGCACCACTCTTAAGATTACATTTAATTTGAATTATTTCAGGAAGGAATATATTAGGAGTTGGGTATGCTGAACTTGAAAATACTTTTGAAGCATTCTAAAAAGCTTTAAGAATACATTTAATTCTATCAAATCTATCCCAATCAGCATCAATCAAACCTCAAGTTAATCTCTTATCTTTTCTAAAAAATTTATATAATATAATTTTATTATGAAAAACACAATCCAACATATAGAATGTGGAGTTCCACCTTATTTTTACATCACCAGAAAGACTTCTACAAGTTGTTACACCAATTAATCTTGCAATCTCACCGAATGTGTTTAAGCGGCTTGGAGATTTTTTAATATAAACTAGAATCTCTCTAATAATTCCTATGATAGTATTGCATTGCTTAAGGCCTTCTTGAACAATCAAATTTAAAACATGCACACCACAACGAACATGAAAAATGTCTCTATAAATAATAGCATATTAGTGTTTTCAAAGTTCTGCAATAGTATATTTGCTGCATTATCATTGGCATGTGTATTGTCTATTGTAATTGTCATTATTTATTTATGAATACCCCATTGCATTACGGACTCATAAATAATATCAACAATGACATGTGCGGTATGAGGATGTTCAAAATTAAAAAATTTACAATAGAATATTGCAACACCCAATCTGAATCAATAGTGTGCTGTCAAGCACATGCACCCTATTGATTAATTTGATGTCCAACAATCAGATATTAAGGAAATATAATTTACAGACTTTAAACTTTTTTAATCTTCTCTTTTTCAGTTTCATAAACTCTTAAGCATTTACTCCATATAATCTTTTTAGATGTTCTCTAATAATTAGTATTTAAAATACATGCAAATAAATTGAAATACAATTGCTCTACAAATTTAAAAGATAATTTAGCTGTAATAATCATTTTTGTCAATGTATTTCTATTATTATGGTATGCAGATGTAACACAAATAATATTGTTTTTGATGTCTATTGATTTTCTCTTCTCTAATATCTTTAGGTTAAGAACCTTTTATTTTTTGTTTGCTTGACCTATTACTGGTAAACTTTAATATACCTAACACAATTTAAGGTAGGTATAGATTTTTGAGACATAAATCTTACGACAATGCCTATAAGCTAGTTTTTCAACTCCTTTACCCTCTGTTATCCTTAGACTGGACTAGTTCAAAGTGATCCCAAATTGCACCTCTTTTATTAACTATCTTAACCTTTGAGATACTCTAACTTATTTCACTTGTTTGGGCCATAACAACTGTAGGATCTGTACTTTATTTCCAACTTATTGACCCACTTACAATATTTTGTTCAGGTTATGATTTTTTAGGTTCTGATTTATCAGTTTCAGAATCATATAAAATAAAATTAGTTATAGTCCACCATAGACTCTATTTAAATAAAAATCATATAAAATTACAAATTAATATTGAAATAACCATAGGTTTATAGTGCACAAGTTCAAAACAGATCATAAAAATAATCGTAGCAGCAACCCAAACACCAGTAGCATAACAAAATGTATTGCACCCTAAATTATAATATAGATATTGAAACAAACAAAATATGTGAAATGCTATGTACAACGTAGATGTTAATCACAATTTTATCAACAAAGATAAAACAATTTAACCCCAAAAAAATTGATTTTTACTTTGCCTTTGTTGCTGCTGCTTAGACTGCTGTTGCCTTTGCTTGTGTTTGGGTTGCTGATGCATCTGTTGGGAGTTGGGCAATAGAGGTAGCAGCATAGATGTTAATTATATTTTGAGTTTTATTAGAACTTTTGACCTGAAGCATAGTGCACAACAAATAATTCTAAAAATAATTAATAATGAATAGGAAGATAACTTACTAAATGTCTCTAAAGTCTAAATTCTTGAATAAAAAATTTCTAAGTATCACAGCTTTAACTCACAGCTCACAACTTAATGCATGTCTGAAAATAAAAGAATTTGAGGATAAACTTAAGTTGGCCGTAGAGGATCATAGCTTTATCTCACAGTTTAAGCACAAAAAATAGTCTCACAACTTGCTGCATATATGAAAATCTTAAAAAAAATCTTAAGTTTTTTTTTAGAAAATTAAAGAGACCACAAATAAGAGATCACAGCTTCAGATCATGACTTTATCCCCAAATATAGGTCACAACTTATTGCATGTCTGAAAATCCTAAATTTTTTTGTTTCAAAAATTTAATAGACCACAAAGAAGATTACAGCTTTAGTTCACGGCTTAAGCCCTAAAAATAGTCTCACAACTTACTGCATGTCTGAAAATTTTAAAAAATATCATAAATTTTGTTTTTTAGAAAATTAAACAAACCACAAAGAAGATCACAGCTTCAAATTGTGACTTTAATCCTAAAAGCAGATTTTGAAAGGTATCATGTCTAAAGAAGAATGAAAAGAGATATTATAAGAGAGTTTACCACTTTTGAAAACCTTGGACTAGCATTTTTGGTTGTTCAGCCATAAATCTATGTAACAAATGCTCCAAAATATGACTGAGTACCTTGGACTGAAAATTCGAACATCTTCTAGTAGATGGTAAGTCGTTTACTATTTAAAATCAATGCGGTTTAAAGTAAGCAATTCAAGTCATAATTTGCTAAAAACTACGGGGTCTCAATTTGTGACAGTTGAATGAAAAATGCCATGAACTTTCCAAACCCATTGGTTTTTGGTAGGAGTCCAAAATGAACCTGTTTAGATCGCCTATGCCCAAACATCTAAAATAGTGCTAGTCTTGAAAATTTGGAATACCTACAATGAAATTCATTGTTAAAATTCTTCCTATATTTATTCAGGATTTGCGTAGGTTTGGTGATTGGAAATTAGTGTATTGCTTTAGTCAAACATTTGGTGTACTGGCAGTTAACACATTATTATGGAACGTTTGGATCATTTTAGTCATGCCAGGCCATGTTAAAGCAGCTGCCTTTTAAATTCTCTTGTGAATAGTGATTTATGCGTCACTTGTAGCACTTGCTGTATTAAAGGAGAAAAAAGAATAATTTACCTTTGAGCATGAACAGGTCATCTAAGGTTTCAGATGTATCTGGGAATATGCGCCAGCAAAAAAAACTGAGTTGCTAAAAGGCTGAAATTGAATCAGAGACGTAGCTAAAAACTATATTTCAACACTGCTGGACCTTTTAGATAAGACATACCAATCTGTCGTCTTCCTTGGCTTATAAACATTTGAACACTTACCCCTCAATAGTTTGGTCATGCAGAGTTGTTTCAGTGTTTTCCCTACCTGATCTAGTAAAGTTTGCAAACTTTTTTTTTTATCAGTTCCAAACGACACGTCTGTATTGCGTGTACAATCAAAATTTTAAATTTTGAGACTCTTTAAAAAGTTTGAGTACTTTAATTCGATGTTAATTTCTAGCTTCACCCATTAGAATGATGTAACTTGCAGATTTTTATTTTCTCAGCCCATGTTTTAACTTTTTATGTCCAAAATAGAGCTAGAACTGTGATGTGATTGCAATTTTGAGTATTACCTTATTAGTTTGAATTGTAGAATGTCCTTGTATGAGATCTGTAAATTTTGTTACAATTTTCATCACCATAACAGTTTTTATTAACCTAATGTAGTCTCAGCGTAGTACCTGTTGCTTGTCTCATTAGTTTTGTTCTTCTCAAGCAGGTTTCCAAAAGGTTGGAGTATACATCCAGATATTTCAAGCGACTGGGTAGTTTTGGTTTTTGGGGACAACTAGTTTGTACTATTGTTTCAGCTGTAATAATATCATTCGCTACTGTTATTAGAGGAAAAGTGACCTCGCCAGTTACATTTTATGCTACAGCTGGGGGCATTGCAGCCGCATTTGTATCAGTATTCTGGTCTTTTGGCTATATTCGTCTATCAGAAAGACTTCGAAAGACAGCAAATGACCCTGCAAAGGTTATATGTTTTTCTTCTACCTGTTCAGCATGTCCAAAGAGATTCTTTTGTCTATTTTTATTGTTAGAAGTAAATATGATACATTTTTATTATCGTAGCATTTAGTTCTATATGCAAAACATGTCTTTAGGCTTTGAATCAAATTTCTTCTATTAAAAACACAGGTTTATCACCTTGCGTGGAGGATCAACTAATATACATTGCTTTGATCAAAGCAATAATGCTTGCTTAACTTTTTCCTGTTTTAAAAAACTTTTATGTGATACTATGCATCATTTGCATTATATTCTAATTTGAAATTGGTGAAGTAGTTTAGAGGATTTGCAAATAAATGATCTAGAGACCCCTTGCCTTACCTGAAGTACCTGAAACATATGGGTTCTTGGCAATTATTCACATTGACCAATGATATGAATATCTCTATGGGGATGCTTAGATTAAGCAAAGCGTGTGTAAAGTAAATAAAAAACTCCAAATGTTGATTTTCTTGATGTTTGGCAAGAAGTAGTGACAATACATGCAATCTTTGCGGCAAAAGAATTATCATTTAGTTCATTTTGAGGTAATCCAAAATATTTCATGTTGTTGTCACCTCATTAGCCGTTGCAGCTTCCACCAACTGGAATTGCTGATTGCCCCATCACCATCAGCCATTGCTGACTACCACTAGCTTGCTGTTGCCAGTTCTCTTTAGCTATCCACCGCAGCTGTCCCCACTACCTTTAGTTATTGTCAATCGTAACTAGCTGGCCTCCATCACACGATGCCCTGCCATTATTGCTTTTCAGTGTTAAACAACAGAACAACACACCAAGACTTAGTCCTATTGTGGGTTGGCACTATGGACTTTTTGTTTTTATTGTGCATAATCAAATAGAAGTTCCTCCCTTAGTTTCAAACAAGAAGATCCTTTCAATTAGTTTCTTCTTATGTCTTTTTTGTATCTATTTTACTCAAACAAAACTTAAAAATTTAAGTTTTCTAATGGGGACATTGAATAGTTTATGCTTAATATATCTTAATCATTTAAGATGATATTTTCTAGTTCTATCCTCCATTGGAACCACTTCAACCTGCTATGAATGAGTTCATTTCTCTTCCTATCCTTTTGAGGATTATTACGTATAGACCTTAGCGTTCTTATATCGACAACGGTTAATTTTCCAGTTAGCCTTTTCTTTGTACTCTAATATTTTTCCCTATAACATTGTTTTCCCTTAACTTCGAGTGAAATTTTTTAATCACCCAACACACCTGAAGCTCTTCGCCATTTTATCCAATTAGCTTGAGCTTCACTAATCATGCCGCCCTTTATTTCATTATTATTTTGAATAGTTGAACCGAAGTATTTGAACCTCTCAATCTTCTTGGTCACATGATCCCCAATAGTTAAGTTTAATGACATGGTTTTTATTGTAGTTAAAATGCACACTCCATATAATCTATATTAGATCTACCAAAATAAAACTATTAGATTGTAAAGTAGTCCCCAAATTAAGCTTTTCTTTAACTTCATATATAGTCATATCAATCAAGAGAATTCCATTTTCAACTACAACATACTAAGGTCCCTCATTTAGAGGGTGTTCAATAAGAATCCATAATTAATGTAAAGAGATAAATTAAGAGCGGAACCTTCATGCAATCCAATAGTGATTGGAAAATCATTTGGCAAGCCACCTTGGAGAATGAATACATGTAATTGCCCCCTTATGCATAACTTTAATAACAAATCATTTTCTTTCCAATACTCTTCAAAGGACTTCTTGGTTCTTTATCATAAAACTTTTTTAGATTGATAAAAATTAAATAAAATTATTATTCTTTCTCTTTTAAGCCTTTTAGTAAATGTGAGTCTTTATTGTAGATCTACCAAAAAACTAAATTGATTGTTAAATTCGGGTATCCCATTATAATCATTATTCAATCACTCTTTTCCAAACTATCAAAATATCTCATTTACTTAATTCTCTTGTAATTTGCAATCTTGTGCAATGCCTTTATTATTATAATTAGGTTCATCGATGCTCATTTTTTACTCATTCGACATTTTGTTAGTTAAATAATTTGGCGAGCTAAGGAATGTTAAACAATTTTAATGTTTTTCTTTTCTTTATTCTCTTTAAAGTATTCCAAACCTTAATATTTTTAGCCCGTCTAATGAAAGTACAATTAAAATTATTTTTTATTTACTAAACTCACTTGTTTTAATAATATTGATACAACCTTCATTAAAAATGCGTAGTAAACTAATTCTTTCATTTATATTCATTTTCTTAATTTGTTAATTTTTTTTTTTGATCTCTTTGATATATTTAGTTTTCTTTATCTCATAATTTGATTATCTTTATATATGAATGCCCCTATTGAAGTAATATATCTTTTCATATAAATTATCGAATATCAAAATCTTAGTATCATTAGTATTGATTTGGATTCACAATGAGATTCATATTTTAAAATCTTTCTTTATAACATTTTTTTCTTGATTTTTTGCACCTCTTAATTTCATTGCCATATATTTTTACTATTAAATGCTCCCATTTTTTATTTATTAAGTATATATTTAGCTATCTTGTAAATACAACGGGCAATTGATTTCACTTTCAAACTTGATTGTCTTATCCTTAAAACTTAACTCTTAAATATATCTCCACTAACTAGTTTTTGATATATCTTAGATTTAGTTCTATTTTTTATTATTTATAATCCTAAAATCAATAATTGATGTTAGGTCATCAAGCTGTTACTCAAAATAACCTTGCAATCCTTGCAGTATAAATGTCTTTTTATTAATGAGCTATTTGGTTTGAGTTAAAGAAATGCTAAAAAAATAAATTAGTGTAAGATCATTTTCAAGTAAACGTAATGTATATGATTTTTGATGCTTAATGTTTTACGGTGCATTTAGGAGTTAATTTTGTTTGGGTGAAATATATATTCAATATAGAATAAAAAAGAGAACCTTAAAAATTAACATAGTGGCTCTGTGAGGGTTTACATGGGGTGGTCAGGAATTGTTGATAATTGGTCAGTGACTTGCTACAACTGACGAGGCTGGTTGAAGATTGGCGTGGGTCTCGTCAATGTGTGATTCTTTGGTGAGACATTCAACTAGGGTCTCGTCAATGTGTGGTTTTTTGGTGAGACATTCAACTAGAGAATGATGAGAGCTAATGAGGTTTTTCGAAAAGAGGTGAGGCAAGATAAGCATGCAATTATTTTATTCAAGGGGTTTGGAAACTAACAAGAATTGACAAGGTTGAATGGAGACTGACGATGGCGACAAATTGAGGGGAAGTTCTTTGAGAGTTGGTGATTGACTAGAATTAACCAGTCGATGTGTGCACATTTTTTGTTGAATTCCAAATCATGAAAAAAATTCAAAATTTAATGGATTTGATATTCCTTGAAATATTACTAGGATTCTAAATTTTACAAATTAAATATCTGTAATTTTATAATTTCTTGATTTATTTTATACCCAATATTCAACAATGAAATAACCCATAAAAATAATAAATTTGGGTTCTAGAAATCTTATTTTTATAAGTGATACCATTATTTTTTAGTAAGTTAATCATGTAATCATAAGTGAATGTAAAGTCCAAAATCATTTGTTTTTCTTCATTAACCTTCATAGCCTAAATCATTATGAATATTATTAAATTTTTTAGTACACTTCCTAAGTTTTCATTTAAATTTTCTCTTAGAACATTTTTATTTGGATATTTGTTGAATCAACTGATTCTAATAATGCCTAAATTTTCTTTTATATTACATCCAATTCTTTTTTGTGGAATAAATACTTGTAATATTATCCCATTTATTTGGATGTTTAAAGATATTATTTAATTTCCATTCTCTCAATTTTTAAAACACAATCTCTTAATTTCTTATTCAAAATGGTACTCATGCCATTTCTATAAAATATTTATACAAGTAGAGTTTAAAGCCTTAAATTTTTTAGTTCTTTTGCTTTCTCTCTTGCCCATTTTATTTTTTGAAGATATAAATACTTATAATTCTATTAATCATAATATTAACCAATCTTAATATCTTGCTAGTAAAAGTGCCAATGTTTTGATTTCCAGTTCTTAATCTAGTGTCTTGAAATAGCTTTTTTTACGCACATTCATCTATAATGTGAGAACTTATACTCATTTAATGTTGCATCTGGGTGCCAGTGTAGTGGCCTTTGTTCACTTTTTACTGCATTTAAGCAATGCGACATTTTGTTTACATAGGACATTGGTTAACTGCTTAATGCAACTCTTGCTTCATGTATTTTGCAATGGCAAATAGTGTTACAATAATCATCAAACGTTAGTCCAACTAACTAGGAATAGCCACTACTTGATCAAACGTTGTTGTGAAATATGCTATCACATGATTTTCTTGTTCCTATTATGCTTGATCAATTGACAACTTCTCCCTAAGCTCTAATCATGTGATAACATTTGTAATTGTTTCTTGCCATATCTTTTTTGATTTTCCTCATTTTCTTTTAATATGAATAAATTTATCAAGGCAATTTCTTTTGTGTGACCTTTAATATGCTCAAACTAACTAAAAATGTTCTTTTCTAGGTTTTTTCTTAATTGATGCTATCCCAACCTTTGCTACAAATGTACTCATTTCTCATCATATCTTTTCATGTATACCAATAATCTTCCATAGTATCCTCATTCATGCAATCATTTTGTTAGTATGCTCCTATTTTGTAGGCCAACATTATTTTTTCCTATATAGTATTGACAAATTTATAGTTGCCCTATAAAAATTATTTGACGTTTGATTTTTTGACCGATCATGTTAATCGTACAGCCCTTTGATTTGTCATTGTTTGTTTGATTGAACCATTATATTTGATTACATTGGCTTCAATTGCCATATCTTTGATATTCATTAAGCATTTCTTCTCCTTAAAAAGTTATTAACAATCATAAAATTATATGCTAAAATAAACTTTAAGATCAATTTTCTCTTATTATTTTTGCCAAAGTTCAAACCGTTGTGAATATAATTAAATTATTTTTCTTTGTGCACCCATTTGAATTTTTTCAATAAATATTAATTCCTTTTGTGGCATTAATCAAATCTTGTAAATATTGCCAAATTTTTTTTTTTGTATTCCCATCTAATTGCCTTCACTGCATCCTTAAAATTCTTATTTAAGCATCATCACTATTTTTATTCAATTTTCATTTATTCGTACATAAGGCATGAAGCCTAAACTACCAAGCTCTTTTTGTTTGCAGAAAGTTATAGTAAAAATGAAATGAAAATAATTGAATGATAAAAATGAAGAATGAAGGATGAAGAATGATGAATACAGAAGATGAAAACATATGTACCACACCTATCACACAGGTTTGTGTCACTGATCCAACGCCCGTGCTTCGCTGATCCCATGCTTGTACACCTGAAGCTTGCTTCATGGCATGACATGAATGATCCTATTTTGCTTTAACCTCCACCCACGATCAAAGAGACCATGCCGTCTCGATCGAATGAAATCCTCTCACACGCACGCTATTGGTGCGCATGCTTTCGCAATTCACAAGTCTTCTTTCGATCTGTGTCGTATGCTGCATATTTCGTGACCTGGAAGATTGCTGATTTATGCATTGTTGAGACGAACCAAACTGTCTGATCTATAAGATGATTGTCAGTCTAGAAGCCTGTGTGCTAACTTATAATAGATGATAATTTTTCTAAACCTGAAGAAGCGTCTCATGCAATAATTGCCGTGGACTAACAACTCTACTTTGCCTTTAAAATACAACAAGACCAAGTATATTAGGCTCTATGAAGACTCTTCCTGAGTATTAAGGGCAAGGCCTAGTGCCTTTGATTTTGATTTGGCTGAAAAAATACCATTTATAGACAGTGCTTTTGATCTTTTGTTCTATTGGTGAGAAATTAAATTCTCTCTATAGATCTTTGCTTCAATGTAAGGGAGTACTTTTAGACACAATTATGAGCACATTATTTTGTCAAAATTGCTAAAATTTTTGATAAATCTTAAAATGTGTTGTCATATTGCCAAAATTCCATTACTAATTAACAAATTAATATGATTAAATAAATATAAAATCTAAAATCAATTAATTAATTATATCAATTAGTTAATTACTTAAATTAATTGATTAAATATGTGAGTTAATTAATTTATAATATTGAGATTGCGAATTAGAGAACTTGGATATAAAAAAATTTATGGTGGTTGTGGCCCTGTACACATTACATTGAGAACTTAGAAGAAACTTATATTTGAGCACAAACATTATATACAAACTTTGACACTACGTTTGAGTTCATTTATGCTTTTAGTATAACTTGTGTTACGAATCATGTTAAACAAACACTGAGAAAATAAAACACATTTGAAAATGAAAAATGGAGAGGTGAGAAGATAAAAGCACTTCTACACATTATAAAAAGGAAGAGGGAGAGGTGAAATTATTCGTATTAGTTACAATATTTACATGTCTCAAAATCTCACATATCATAGTACAAGATGCTACAATCAGGGCTCACATGATCAAAGCATGAAGTCTCCCAAACTTTCAAAGCTTTCTAGCATGCATGTCTCAATGTACTCTCATCTAAAATGCCTACATTAATCCCATATTTTGCTAGTACCCGTTGCCTCCATCTGCAAACTGCAACCTGCACATAAACAAAGAAAAGAACAGCACAATAACAACATGTGCATATAATAAGATATATACATGATTTAAAAAATTGCAAAGTAAAATTAAATAACAACGTATAAAAAGCCCAAAACTAACAACTTAAAGCATTTGATTCCTAGTAAATTTGTCCGGTCTTAGTTGAATCGGTTTAGGTTAAGAAGAATGATTTTTAGTCAATCTATGTGATCCTAATTGAATCTAAGAAATGATGTATCTGATCTTAGGTGAGCTAACATGTGCTAGTTAAACGGATCCCTATTCTCTCTAACTAATCCTAGGAGTGCTCATCTATGTTAATCAATCTAAATCTTAATTGATCTAACTGATCTTAGTTGAGTCAACCTATGATAATTAGTAACTCTTTGGTTGATCTGGTTGATCCTAGTTGAGTCATTTAAGCCATAGCTAAGTCAACCTATGTTAAAATTATTTTATCCTCAGCTATTTAACTACTCTAATTGAGGTAACCTTAGAATAAAATTTGTTGTCAAATGTCTTTAATTTCAACAGACTTAAATGACGAGTAAAAATATTATATTTAAGTCAAAAGATCTAATTCATCTAAATCATAGTATCTGATTGATTTAAGTTTGAAAATCTAATCCTTTAAAGTTAGAAATATATTTAATTAAGTTTAAAGGAATGATTCTAGTTAATCCAAATGATCCTAATCGATTTAAGCAAAATCTTAGTCGAGATGATCAAATTAATTGAGCTAGTTCATATTAGATTTGATAGGCTCTTGTTGAAACACTCAAGTTTAAGTAACCCTTAGATGATCTAATTGATCATAATTAAAAAAATATTATTGTATGATGAAATCACTTATAAAGATTAAAAGATCCAAGGCTGGGCCACCTTGTCAAAAATGACTAACGCAGTAAGACCTAATACCATAGGTATCTTAATAGATGTAAGTCTCATTCTAAATAAAAAATATACGTTTTAATTAATGTAAGCCTCAATCGAATTTAAATTTGGGCTAACATTATTGTTATCAAGCCCACTAAACTTATTTTTGAGACAAGACCATTGTTATCAACACTAATGTGTTCCTGGAGATTGCCATTTAAGGATACATTATCAAAATCCAATTGGTGAATGGTCCATTTTTGGTGAAGGCAATGGTAAGAATGATTCAGATGGTTAACGGTTTCACAATCGAACTGAAGGTTTCTTCATAGTCAATGCTCTCCTGTTGATGGAAGCCTCGAGCAACTAATCTTGCTTTGTGTTGAACCATGAAGCCATCTTCTCCATATTTGAGTTTATAGAGTCATTTGCAAGTAATGACATTCATATGAATGATCGAGGAACGAGGGACCATGTTCTATTTTTCATCAAAGCATCGTATTCCTTTTGCATTGCCGTGAGCCAGTTCGGGTTGGAGGTGGCTTGGGAGAAGCAAAAGGGTATGGTAAGAGATGTTGAAACAGTGAAGCAAGAGTTAGAGTATGTTTGGAGGTGGCAAGACATTTTGGTTTAAGGTTTCTGAATTTGAACCGGGTAGTCATATGGTAAGTGTTCAAAGGTGGTTGTGATGCTGTATCAGGATTAATGGCTGGAACAGGTGGAGGCAGAATGTGATCATTGGATTGTTCTAATGGTGAAGTGGCAGGGTAGTTGGGTTCGGGCAGGATGGGGACTATAGTAGTATTAGTTGGGTGGATGCGGATACATTTATATAGGCTGGAGTGATGGGGTTTTCAGGTAGGACAATAGGGGAATGTAAGTTTGAACAAATCTTAGGGTTGGGTTGAATGACCAAAGGTAGGGTTGGTGAGATGGGTGGTTTAGGTTTTAGAAGAGTGGGAAAAGAGGTTTCATTAAATACTACCTGCGGAGAGATGCATATTCTCTCAGTGTGGGGTTCAAGACATAAGCATGTAACATGCAACTCACTATACCCTAGGAAGATACATGGAATAGACCGATTGTCGATTTTGGATTTGGTGTTGGGTTGGAGCCAAGGGAAGCAAAGACAACCAAACAATCTAAGTTTGGTGTAGTCGGGTGGCTTTTATTGGAGAAGTTCAAAAGAGGATTTTTTAGGGTGGTGAGATGAGAGTTGTCGGTTTATGAGGTAGTTTGCAGTTTGAAAGGCATACAACCAATATGATTGTGGAAGGGATGAGGTGGTTAGGAGGGCATGCCCAATTTCCGTTATGTGGCGATGTTTACGTTCAACAGAGCCATTTTGTTGAGGGGTATATGGAGCACTTGTTCGGTGATGAATGCCAAAATTGGCTAGAACGGGTGTGAATTTGCGAAACTCACCCCGCCATTAGATTGTAGTTGTTTTATTTTATAGTTGAATGTATTTTCAACAAGGATTTTGAAAGAGTTAAAGGTTGCTAGAGCATCACTTTTATTTATTAGTGGGTAGAGCCAACTGAACGAGTGCATACATCAACAAAAATCATGTAATATTTGTGGCCATTAATAGAAATAACAGAAGAGACCAATGTATATTAATTCAAAGGGAAACATTATATGTATTTATAGAATCAGACAAATAAAATCTATTATTTTTTGCTTCCATACATGAAAATGACATACAAAATTAGAAAAGGAAGCATGCAAATGATGCAACATAGTTTGTAGAGGTTTGGAATTAGGATGGCCTAGGTGGTTATGCCATGTAGTGGTGGAGATGGATCGACTATTATGAAAGACAACTGGTGGATGTTTTGACGCAAGAGGAATGCGATACAAGCCATGATCAAATGTTCATCGAATCAACTCTGTCTTGGTACAAATGCCCTTTACAAGGAAAAAGTTAGATTGAAACTTAATGAATACATTGTTATCTTTTGTAAAACTTGCTAACAGATAACACATTTTTTGTAATAAAAGGATGTAAAATATCTTGTAGTTGAAAAAAGATATTGACATAGTTAAGTGTATTGTTGCCTGTATTGTGAATGGCAAGACCTTGATTATTCTCAACATGTACCATGTCTGGACCACCATATGGTTGAGGATAATGGATAATTTGAAGGTGAGGGGTTACATGATGAGTGGCTCGGAGTTGAGAGACCATTCGTTTGTTGAAGATGGGACTAGATTTGTGGATGGTAGTAGCTGAGATTGATGGGGTGGATATGATGTAACATCTTGGCGATGATAGCAGTTGATAGAGGAATGCCCTGTACGATTGCAGACTTGACAGATCATAGTGCTACAACCTCTGCCAAAAAATCGTCCCTTGCCACAGGAGCGTCCACGAATGCTAGAGTGGCTAACAGGGATTTTATCGAAGGAAGGGTAAGGTCGAGGAGCTGTTTGGACATTGGTCTGGACTGCATTTGCATTCGGAGGAAAGGAAGAGGGTTCCACGGACGGATAGAGAAATTTGTGATTTATCAAGATTCTACAAAGCTCATCAACGCTGATTGGTTCCAAGCGAGTGGTGATGGTTGAAGTAAGGACGACAAATTTTGAGCCAAGACTAGTGAAGATGCTGAGTACAATTTGTTGTTCAGTTGAAGGAGATCCTGAAATTGCCATTTGATGTGCGGTGTGCTTAACGCTTTGGAGGTGATCCTGAGTTCAATTTGTTGTTCAGTTGGAGGAGATCTTGAGACCCTTTCTTGACAAGAACGAAATCGGTACTCCAACTGTTGAAATATGATTTGAGACGTAGAGGCGTAAAGCGACGACAGGGCTTGCCAAATGCCGAAGGACGTGCCATCGCTGAGGACTTGCTCTAAGACTGATTCAGTGAGCGATGAGATGATTGAACTAAGAATTTTGATCAGTTATGAACCATCTATGAAATCGGGGTTAGGTTTATTGGTTGGAAGGAGTATTTGTGATGCAGTAAGGGAGCCATCCACAAAGCCCATGAGCTGGTGAGCACGAAAAATTGGGATCGCCACAGAACATAGTTGGTTTTATCCAGTTTGATATTTACAATGTGATGAATGTTGGGAAGCATCACCAAATATGACAGAGGAAGCTGGATGGGACGGGTGTTGCGGTGTTGCCTCTAATTTACCCGTAGGATGAGGCCTGATGCTCGGAGGACGGGTGTTGTGGTGTTGCCTCTGATTTACCCGTAGGATGAGGCCTGATGCTCGGAGGGTTTTGAGAAAGGTCAGATATGTTCGCCATGCCCTAGAAGCCTCTCTCTGATACCATGTTGAGGATTCAAGAAGAGCGTATGATTGTGAGAGGCTAATATATGAGATTGAAAAAGTTGAAATTTTGATTATTATACACAAGCTTTACATTTGAGAGATTGGAGAGGATTTATATAACCACATTATGTGTGCAGTTATAACCACATTATGTGGGGTTATAATCGCACATTAAATGCAATTTTGATAGTTAATAATATAGCATAAAATCTAACAGTTATCCTTAATAATCAAGCCCACTAAACTTATTTTTGAGACCACCATTATTATCAAGCCCTCAAATTCTTATCAAAAACATCAAATATAAAATCTTAAGCTCAATATTTTAGACTTGTGTCTATAAGCTCAACTGAGGGCTCCTCTGTATCTTTGGCAGTCATGTTTAGAATCTCTGAATTTTCGTGGTCATACTCTTTAAATACTAAACTTTTGATTTTATAGTATGTCAGCTCTCAACCAGTATAAGAGTTGATGTTAAACCTAAGGGTTTTGTTTTTAATAAATTTAATTAGTTTGCTCAGGATATTTGAGATGAGATAATCTATGGTCACTAGTTAAACCTCTGGACATTATGAATGAATTTCATCTAATGTTAGTGAATTGGATCAAAAATTAATTTGATAATAAAACTATAGGATCTTAAACTACTATCATGTATCCCCTCCTCAACAACCCTATGCCATCTGTCTGCCTAACTCAATGGCACCCTTTAATCGAGCCTTTTCCTACAACTAGGAGGGATAATTAATTGTGGGGTTTGCACCCATAGGAAACACTCAACCCAAATCTAAACAAATACCTATTAATAAGTAGGGGCATTTGATTCTGTATATCCATATTGATCTCACTTAAACTGTACATTTACAGCCTAATCTAAACAAGAGGTTCTTGCACATGTAGGAGTGATTATTTTTCAATTCTTGAAGACAATATTTATTAATTTATTAATCATAATATCAACTCACTCCATAACTTTGTTGCTAGAGTACCAAAATTTTGAACTATTCTTATTTTAGTGTCTTGAACTTGATTACTATTCACATCTGTCCTTGACATTACATCCATGTGCATATGTTGCAACATTTGACTCTTTTCGTTGCTTCATGCAATATGGTGAATTGTTTTCATAGGACGCTAGCTTTAACCCAAAATATTAAAGGATTAACATTCTAATTTGACAAATTTCTCAAAATTTAATATGGTTGTCAACTACTTAATGCAAATATCAACATTTCTTATCTAGGATTTGGGATGTGACAACAAAAGTGTTATGGTGGTAAACAATGTTAAAATAGAAGAAGTAAATAGTTGCTGCAGGATATACAGAAGAAAAATAAGCAGAAATGTTGACATGGTTGTTGAATGATCCTCGCCTTGATTGGTGCCCATTTTAACTTAAACCTCATTGCTAATGCTTTCTTTGACAAGATTTGAAGTAGTTGAAAACATTTGCATTTCTATGAAACAATATTGTTTGATCCAAGATAAATAGTTGCTTTCCAAATACTTGTAATATTTTCTAGAATAGTATTTATCAGTTCATATGTGAAGTATATCAAGTAACTTTTGCTGCATTTTCAAGGCATTTCTCAAGAATCTGGATGCGTTGGTGTGCTTTTTTTTTTTTTTCTTTTTCGGATAGGCATTTCTTTTTTTCCTTAATGCTTAGTCTTTTGAAATCTTCTTCCTTAAGAATGTTGGCACTCAGAGGAGACTGTCTTTAATCTTTTCACCTTTCTTAATATTAGCTTTTAAGCATCATTGTGATAATACCTATAATTTATTTTCAATTTTAAATGTCTAGTGAAATGATTTCTTCATGAACTTGAGTGGTGAAATATTGTTTAGACATCATTTGATTGAGTAGAATCATGCAATGAAAATCATAATTATCAATTATAAATGCTAACTTGAAATCAATATACATTAAACAAATTGTGTTAAGTTTTTCTTAATTAAAGGGATTTTTATTTACATATCATCCAAAATTTCACTATTTATCTACTAAATACAAAGTATCATATTTTGCTGAATAGCCATAAAACTAAAAATTCTTGCTATTTAGCAACTTAAATGTTGAATATCTGGAACTCTTCCTATCAGCACATGAGCAAGGGCCATAATTTAAGGCAAATGTTTAACAATTTACATGTTAACATTCATATGCAGATGATTTATAATCATGAATTTTGTAATTTTTTTTACTCAATTTATATCAAGTGCATGTGAAATTTAATATGTATATAACATATTAATGACTCATCTAGAAATACCAAAAAGAATTAAATCGAGCAATAGGCTGGAATTGTTGCTTATAGGCTGGGTTAGCTTGAGCAGAGTTCAAGCTTTCTAACTAGACTTGAAAATTTTAAATTTTGCATGGTTAGAAATCAATAACTTTCTTGAATCAAATTGATTCAACAAGATGATTTGATATCATTCTGAATATAAATTGATTTTAGTCAACCTGACCCATGCAAATTGACTCACTTTTGTTTTATCTTGACTCGAATTGTACTGGTTCAAACCCTCTAGTAATATGTTTAGCTCAAATAATCTAGTAAATTCACATTTCCTCAAATTCAAAGGTCAATGCAGCAGAAAGTCACCTATAAATAACTTGCAATACTTTTATGTTTCTAGTTACCAAGATTTTTCAGCTGCCAATTTAATTAAATATCTCATTATGAGATACAACAATACGAAGGCCACCACCAATATCAACCTAAGTTGCACCAGGTGGAATCTGTTTTATGAATTCTGTCTTATTGTGCTTATCAAACATCCCCTCTTCTGTTCACTAGTAATGATAGTTTTGCAATCTTCTTACAAAGATGTTATACTTGTAATTTAATGATTCTTACGTATTACTTATACAAAAGCTTTGTAATTATAATTGAGTAGAATACTTTTGTGCGATCACTATAATAATATTAAGGTTAATGGCTAGTTAGAATAAGTCTTTAAAGCATGCTTTGCTTTATATTTAAGCATTAAAATAAAAAAAAACTTGTGTTTCACATTGCGCATTACACTTTGAAAACACTGATATTATCAATAGGGCGACACTTATTATACTTACAACTACCTAATACGCAAACATGTAGAATTTGACGGTCAGTAAAGGCAACCATTTGAAATGCAACGAGTACAACTTATAATGAAAATACTATAAATTAAAATGTGAAGAGAGTTCAGTTTTATCCGAAGCAGGAATTTCATGTCAAATTAGTTCAATCTGAAAGCTAGCCTTTGGACATGTGAGGGGATAGGATGATGTATGAAGGAGGTGCAATCATCAATTGCAATAAATGTTGGGGAAAGGGAAGATGGAGATTTCTGTATAATATGACCGCACAGTTTTGTATAGACAGGAGTAACTAGATTTTGTTGCAGCATATCTAGATTTAGATGCAAACTTAAAAGAAAATTGTGAGAGTTTAATACAGAAGGATTTTGTATTAAAATGATTTGAACGGTATGTATATCTATCTATCTATATATATATATATATGTATATATATATATATATATATATATATATATATATATATATATATATATATGTATGTATACATGCCAAAAAGTCTTAGCTGTTTGATATATAAATAAAATATTTTTTAATTACAGGTATGCAAATTTCCATTCTTTTGATTATATGGGCACATATGGTCTTGTCATTTCTTATAATTTTAATTTAATTCTTGTAATATTTTCCCTTTTAAAATAATGATCATAGGATGTAAGTTTTATGATGTTTATTGGAATAAAAAAATGCTTAGTATATTTCTTCAATTTCTGTTCAGTGTCAAATTCTTCTTTTCTTCCTTCTCTTTCATCGCTTCTTATTCTTCAACTTCAAGCTTTCCACAGATCTCCCACTGCCCAGCTCCACATAACATTCTGCATTTTACTATTAATCTCATTATCATGTCTATGCTCTATCTATCCTATCCCTCATCTGATATTGTTTATAGCATGGATCCTTATAAGACCTATCATGCTTATGGAAATCTGTCATTAGACTTATTTGTTCATAATCTATTTGTATCTTGTTAATACAGGCTCCTCCACATGCTGCTGTGGTAAAAAGTTTAAGAAATGGCATATTTGTCAACATTCTTGGAATGGGTTCTTCAATTATTGGCATGCAAGCTACTGTTGGATTATTGGTTACCAAAGCCCTTACATCCTCAGCGGTTCCATACCAGAGTTTACCTCCAGGACAGAGTCCTGTTTTGGCTTTAGACGTGTTCTTGGTTCAGGTATGCTTTTAATATTTATTTTCTGAGAGGAACAATGCATTTAAGCATATGTTCGCCTTCTTAATATGAAAAATAAATAAATAAAAAAGCTGTTCATTTATTGCATGTGCGTTGTCCGTAAGCTTCATTTTAATGAAACTGTGATGAATTCTGAAGATTTACAGTTCCTTAGGCTTGATTTAATTGACATCTAGCTCCTAAACATCAAGGAGGTTTTCCTAAAGAAGAATGCAGCTATGAAAATGAGATCAGCTAGTGAAGAAATAATGCTATTTAGTGTTTCCAACCACAGGAACAATGGGCTTCTTCTAGCTTTTAAAATTAATAGTGAAGAATTTCTAATTTTCACTATTATTTACATTTATATATTTTTACAACACAAAATAAATTCATTGAAAATGTAAACATTACAAAGAAGGACATAAGCTATGAAACCAATACAAGCCAATATATCGCCAATACACAACCATCGAACGTGAAAGTTCTCTAGCATCCCTTGATCAATTATGAATAAATGCTGCTATTATGTCATGAAATATGGCCATAGTTTAAGCATATATATATATATATATATATTTTTTTTTTTTTTCTTATATGTGGCCGATGAGATTTGAACCCATGACCTGAGATAACAAATCTTGAGCCTCAACCACTGGGCTACAACACCATTCATTCGTATATATATATATATATATATATATATATATATATATATATGCATCGGTACAAAATCAACCGGGATCAAACTCTACGGTCTCTGTGACAAGGAGGTTCAAAAGCCTTGTAATGCCCCCTAGGGTTAGGTTAGGTGTCAACCCAACTACCCTTGGGTACATCCCCGCAGAATCATATTGACAGTTAAGAGAAAAATAGCATTTTAGACATAAATTAAGCAACAGAGCTATATAACTAATGAACTTACCAATCATTCAAATTAAATAATACAATATCCAGATTATTACAAATTAAGACAATATAAATAATGCTTTTGTTTAACTTTAAAGTCTAAGCAATAATTCAAAACTATGCGCCAATACCAACACCACCGTACTTTAGAAATTCTTTATGCTAAATCAACTCCCTCCAACTGCACCTGACCTGACATTATAAGAATAATGCTTCAATACACATATTAAGTACAAAGAGATTAAATATTACATTTAGCAAAAGCGGAAAGCGAAAAATAAAAAATTTTGCAGGAAATAAAAAGGTTAGCAAAACACATAATCCTACAAATTAAATATTTTGCTTGCCATAATACTGTCACCTATCATATAATGAGTTTCACACATGTTTGTTTTGTATGTATGTCTTGATTTCATGAAACAACAATTAGCAGTTCTGTTGAGCAAATCCAGAACCATGAGGCTGGGTTCATTAAGAGCAACTCCTTCATCTGGGCCCCCTCAAAAGCTTCGGATGGCACCCTTATAACTCCCAATGGACTGGCTCCGTCCCTAATCTAATAAACCACCGTTTCGGAACCCTTGCATACATTCACAAGACATAACATATACAATTCATTTATGACATTATTCTGGCATTTAATAAGCATTTCATTTCACCAACAAGGATAAAGCTCAAAGCGATGCTATAGCGGTAATAAAAGTATTAAGTGTAAACAGTAAAATCAATTGTACCTTGGTATTTGAATTCTTGAAAGGTACTCACAAGCGGATGCGTCTGCAAATATTAAATTTGTTATATTTATTAGTCTTTAGGAAATGATGGTTTGCAAATAAAACATATACTTTTACTCTTAAATTTTGGATTTTTAGCTATTGCCTTAGTTTATGAACTTATACTTCCTATGCCTTTTAATTTAACTAATCTCCTCTTATTTCTTTTAGGATGATAAATAAGTATAGTTTAATAGAATAAGACTTTAATGTACTTCAATGAGATTGTTTAAGCTTTCTATCAGATCTTGATGCTCATTTTTAGACCAAATCCCCAAGTTCTATATCCCCTTTTTCACATATTCCTGAATTATCATGTTAGTTAAAACTACAATGGATCTTGCTAAATTTGATAGTATCTTAAGTGCATAAATCACAATATAAACTTAAGTTAGCTTGAGGTCGATATCTAAGGATCTTCATCGTGCACCTTCTTTACAAGACTGATTCTCTACATACACATTCATAAATTATTGCAAAATAAAGAATAATACATGCTTATGGTAAACCTAAGAATTTGTTGAACCATCCATTTAAGCTGTCAAAGAGATATATTGTCTAATTATGCATGTATAGAGTGGTGAGCTAATCATGATACATCTAAGGTTAATTTGCATGCAAGGAAATGGACAATTGTCCATCCTTCAACGAAGTTCAGCAAACACATTCAAATATTTCCTATTGCCATAATGATCATTTCAAATTTTAGGAATTCAGCCAACTATTTTCTTACTTCATTGCTATTGTGAGGATTTTAACCATATAAGTGTAGTTCATAACAACCATTATTGATAGACGGTTATTCTAATGAGGGATAAAACCTTTAGAGTAACATGTTGCTTCCATCTACACTAATTCCTACGTGCTTCAATAAATTGGTATAAATTTGCGAAATAAAAGAACGAGATCAGGCATATCATTGGTATTAGATTTATTTTCTTAAGAGAAGTGCTAGGCTATTTAAGAAACTTAACATGTTATGTAAATGTATAATAACTTCTCAATCCAAAATATTTTCTATGAGAACCTACCAGTTTACTGTAATTGGTGTCAAACCTTAGGTCATGTCACTTCTAATTGCCCTTACTCAATTAAAGACAGCCTTGTTTACTCTCCAATTAGAAATTAGAATAATTGGGTGGTCAACCTCAATAACCAAGAAATTGCTTTAGCTTAAAAAAAAGGATCCATCTAAAAATAACAATTCATTCAAAAATGTTGTGACTAAGAATGATTTAATCAGGTACAACTCCGTTTCAAATGATGCTTGGAATGCTGTATCAAAAAGGTGATGTGGACTATATTTCTAAAACTACTATGAATGTTAGGAATGTTGTGGTTAATGATGTTATTTCAAATAATGTGGTAGCTGAGAGTGCTTTTATTAGATACAGTTTTGTTACAAAGGATGATATGAATTCAATTTCTAAATTGTTAGGAATGCTCTGATTGCTATTTCAAAAGATGATAAGAATGTTGTTTCTAGAACTCCTCTGCCTCTCTAACACAGGATTGAGTTTCTATTTAAAACACGTATCAGTAATTATAAAAAGTCTTTCCATACCTTATAAGGTCGGACTCCTCTCTAGAAGAAAGGACCGGGCGTAGAAATGTCGAGCGGCTTTGGTAGATGAAGTCAAGCTGCTTGCTGACGGATGAGACAGCCTCTGTTGGTGAGCTAGGATCGGGCGGGAGTAGTATTGCAGGCGCCGAATGTCTCCGTCAGCTGGGAGAGGCGTCACGGAGTCGTCACGAATCGGAGCGGCTCGATGGCGTCGAAGACCTTCGGGGCTGTGGCTGCGGCTGCGTCCTTGCGCGCGTCGAGGGACTGCGGCTTTGTTGGGAGCTTCCGAGGGCTACGACTGCGACGAAGGCTTGCGTCGAAGGCGTCGTCTGCTACGGCTGCGTCGCAGGCTTGCGTCGAAGGTGTCGCCTGCTACGGCTGCGTCGAAGACGCTGTCGGCTTGTCGCTGCGTCTGGAGGTGAGAAGGGCGAGGAAGGTGACAGAGAGCGGGTATCACAGGAGCTGCGGTAGCTAAATGCGCGGGTATCATTAGTTATGTGTGCCTATATATGTATTCGGCTCTCCCTCCTTTTCGAAGCGTCACGCCTCTCCAGCAGGAGGCGTCGTATCCTCTGGAGGCACCCTTCGGTTTAGCCGCAGGGTGAAGAGGAAAAATATGTGGCGTTGTTTGCTCTCATTCCATGTACTACCTCCTTTATATATATATATATACATATGTATATATATACATTTATACCTAATGCAGTACATAAGTATGTATATATATATACATTTAAACTGAGAAGTAGACAATGAAAACAATGATTTATAAATTGAGTGATGATTTGGCGGAATATCAACGTACAATGAAATCCAGCAGGAAAATCAACAGAAAAACAAATCTGCGAGTATTAATAGACTATAACGGCATTAACGAACAATTAGGATTGGCGGGGAATGTTAGCGCCTTTCTTAGTAATGACCAAGGGTCGTTACAAGCCTCCCGGGGAGCACATCCCCTCTAACAAATCAAAAATCACCCTGTCGGGAATACATTGCACAAAAATCAGCTATCTGATTTGCATCGCGCGATCAGTGGACAAAAATTACACGAGAAAGATCCAACAGGAAAGTAGGTGATCGACATGAAGCATATATATATAAAGCAGGTGATTGGTGAGGAAGATCCAACAGGAGCACATCCTCCCTAACAAAGTAAAAATGAACATGATTTTATTAGGACTCATTTACATTTAATGAAAAAAGTATGTGTGTATGTGTGTGTGTATATATATATATATATAAGTTCTTATGTATAAATATGTATTTTGTTCTCATTTATATAAATATACATGCATATAGTTTCATTTAATCACATATGTATGTATACATGCACACCCTCACATACACATACACCAACTCCCACGCATGCACCCACGCACGCACATCTACCCGCCCACTCCCATGTTAGCGCCCACATACAACTTATGCTATGTTTGATTCAAAAATCCTAAATGCTTAGTCTTGCTCCATGTGGAGAGGTTGGCCATAGTTCAACTTATGGTTGTTGCTAAAGTTGGCTAGTCCTCAAGGATTATGAATTCAATCCTAAGGATGAACAAAGACTGGTTCATCATAAGATCTAAGCTTTATAATTTATGGTGAGATGGTTAACTAGTGGTTATGCTTAGGCTCAAACTTACTAAAAGTTTCATATAATTAAGTTACTAAAAGTTTCAAATAATGAAGTTAGATCTAAGTGATCTATTGAGTTACTTAGGGTTTAAATAATTATACAAATCATAATTAGGTTTGTCATAATTAGGAATGGCCTCACAAGGCTAGAGGCTAGGATTCCAATCCTTCAAGCATAAGGCATTCCCATTAAAACTTTGATGGGGAGCCTTACTATTCCAACTCCATCTTAGTATTAAATCAACAACTAAAGTCTATCTAATTGAGGTTTATAGTGAATGGAGTGCCATAGGGTAGATCCAAGCTATGATGGTTTACATTCAAATCAAGGCATACATACCAAGACTCAAGTGGAAAATTAAGTTATTGTAAACTCAACCCTATTGTTACACATCTGGAATAGCTCATAACTGTACATGGAAGAGCCATAATGAAGCATATAAAAACAGCTAACAACCAAATTATTTCAAAATTTTTCAATGTAAGAGTTAAGCCTTCACTTTTTCATGACAAATGCATATTCTCAAGGTTAAAATGAATTTGTACTTAATGGAGTTCAATGCATGATGAATACATTTAGCCAAGATTAAAATTAATTTGGGATAGCCATTAAATGGAGTGAAATTAGTAAACATACGAGTAACTTAAGATTTATCAATGCTAGGAAAGGAGATATGAGATGAATCTAGACAGGCATACTTATTACATTGCATTAATACAATTATCATGCCATATTAAGATGCTAAAATAGTAAACTAAGCGATTAAATAAAGCTATAATTAGAGTTAAGCAAGATCTAGACTAGGTTGATCTCATGGAGGCAAGGTAAGAGTTGATCAATTTAACAGGAAAGGCAACATCTGGATCGAAAGAAAAAACCCATTTGAGGAGTTGCATGGGGAACCTTTCACAGAGATAATTGCCTGACAAAAAAGTCAGGTGTAGTCAGTATGGTTACAAAATTTGATGAAGATATTCTTTTCTGATCAATTAGCCCAATAGACCATTTGCCAGTGAGATTAATCTCAACAAGGAATTTCCAAATATAGGACTATGACAATCGTGAGAAAACATGTCAATAGAGAAATCAAATCCTTACTTTGATGTCCTCATCTGAAAACAACATGGCTGGGGTTTACCTTTGAAGGAAGATTAGTTTAATCGTCAGGACCCTGAAATTTACTTCAATTTGAAAGCTACTGATCACCTGGGCGAATAATTGGACATCCCAAACTGGGTGGAGACTGAACAACTATGAAGGTAAGTGATCAACTTCAACTCAGATAGAGGGCGCATGCATAGCTGGCATGACTTTGCGAGATCAAAACGGTTGCATGCCCAACACTTAGTAGTTTCGTCGAACCGCCAAACTAACTTTCCATCAAAGGAACCCCCAAACCAACAACAAGGGAGTCCCTCATGTAAGCAGGGGAGCCAATCTTAAGGGAGCTGATCTGCCATTGATGACAAGGAAACAAAATACGAGCCTGAAGATGCAGTCGGTAAAAGAGAGAGATTGGATTTACTATTATCATGGCTGCGCCCTTGAGCCTTGCAACGATCCATATTAGGTCACAGATAAGGCAATGTGAGCTTGACAAAGAGGCACTCTCCGGAGGTGATAGGGAAGTGGAGCCTCCAACAGAAGAAAATATCATGGATGAAGGCACTTTGTTGTTTGTAAACACATGCGATGTAGAAGAATCAACAACCGCACGCGGTGAAGAAAAGCACAATGAATGGAGAGCTGAGCGATATTGACCCCACAAGGATTAATCGTGGCAATCGACAGATGTAGCGATGACAAAACCTCGTTACCCAATGCGATGCCAAATGCATGCGATGGGGACATAGGTGAATGGTAAAACCCTCTAGTTGATGCCCTAGCCATGGCAGCTATGGCAAAGGGCAAAAGGGGAGACTTGAGATTTGCTTGTTTACTTCTTACAATTACACACACATATATAAGTAGATAAAAAAAAAGAGAGGATAACTTAATGACGCTCACTCTCATTTTCATGAACCACGCTTGTGAAAACCTAGATGCTGCATCACCATGATGTCAACATGGGTAGAGTATGACAAGTTCATCGATTGCTACGTTTTCGGCTGCTCGTGTCTTGCGCGTGCCACAAGAGTCTAGATGATTCAGCGATAGTTCAGGTTCGTCGATTGACACTCGTGTCATAATGGATGCAGCAATGGAAGGTTTGGATGTGTTGTTCGACCTTCGTGTGCAGGCATGCAGTGAGGTCGATAGCTTCTAAATCCTTTCAAGAAGTATTGACAAACACCTCCTTTGTGACTGATTTGATAGGTATCAAATCCATAGCTCGTCTTTGAGGTACACTTGCTCTTATTCTATCCGAAGTTGAAATACAAGTTCTTGCAAAATTGCTCGTGTTTACTCCTCTGAGGTAAGTTTTCTAGTGGTAGACCATCCATGTGTGCTACTGGGTCTCATCGATGCTCAGGTCGTCTCATCGACGCTCGACATGTGATTATAAATTTGTCGAATGCAATGGATTACTCCTGGATCTTTGCTAGGGGGATCTATTTCATAGAAAATCGGCCAATGAACATCTTAAAATGGACAACGACATTTGATCATACATGTGAACTGCTGATTGCTCGGGGCTGGATCAACTTTCTCCTCCTTAAGGTACATTTGATTAATCATTCGATTCTCTACACTTTTGGTTCATATTTTGGGGAACCTTTGAAAGGTGATTCTGTGACGACTAATTTGACTTGACAGTCCGGGTTTAACTGAAGGTTTTGATTCTAAGGTATGGATTGGAGACGAAAGAAATGGATACTTTCAAGAGGCAAATGGGGTGATTGAGTATTTGGTGTTTGACGAAGATATCATATTGCCATCGGACCCTTTTGGTGCTGATGGGTACCTTGCAGACTACTACTATACATGGTCCTCACCAAGGCTTCGTACACTATTTTTGAAGGCAATTACTATTGAGTAGGATGGACGAAGGGGTGACTGAGGTGATCCTTGGGGATGATGATATGATGGGAGACCTCTCAGAATGGCTTCAAGAGTATGTTGACGCAATTTTTTTTGTCATGCGCAGGAGAGAATCAGAGAGAACCCCTTCTTCTACTTTTGGGGTACCGGATGATAAGGTCTGATCAAATCTTAACCTGCTTGTGGAGGAGTATCACCCGTTTGTGCAGGGAAGGCCTTATAATATTTTTTCACTGGCTGATGGAAGCAAGCATGATAAAAACTATGAGGCAGATTCAATTGAAGAGTCAATTGATATTCTTTCAGACTTATAGAGATTGATTGATTTTTTCGTTTGAAATAAGAGGACAAAAAAGAAGAAAAGAGGTAAAAGGTTCCAGATCCAAAAAAAAATCTAAGTATAACCTTAAGGAAGAGACGAGATCGCTTCCTCTAAAGCGAAGATAGTCAGTAGTTGCTGAGATTTCTTTTCTCGAAATCTCATTTGGAGTTTGGTGATCATTTGTCTTTTTTTTTTTCTTTCTTTTTCTCTTGAATCATTTTTCCTTTTTCTTGGTTTTGTGGTTGGAGGTCATCAACTCCTTAACTATTGTATACTTTTCATCATGAACTTTAAAAATGCAACATGTTTATTAATATATATATATATATATATTTATATAATTGTTGTATATTATTATCTAGAATTTGTATAACACTAAAGGAGTTGGTGATCTCAACCAAAAAAAATCTAGAAAAAACCTGACTAAAACAAACAAAAAAAAGAAAAAACAAGCAGTCACCGAACTCTAAACATAATTTAAAGAACTCAAATCTCATCAGCAGTTGGCAGGATTCACGCACAATAAATCAAACACTAAATTAACATTTGCGCATTTGCCTAAGGTTATATCGTGAAAATTAGAGCATTTACCTTTTTTGTTTTGTTGTTTACTATTTTCATTTTTCCTAACTCCTTTGTTCATGATAAGGAAGTCAAATAAGTGCTTTGAGTTTAAGATATTATCCTTCTCAATTGAATCCCTTTGAGTCTTTATCATAATCACTTTTGTCCTCTGATAAAGTAGTGTAATAGGTATGCACAAACGGATGAAACTCCTCGGCATGAGGATTCAAGTTTGAATGACCTTTTCCTTATTTTCCACGGTTGAACATGTGAAAGAGTGCACTTCGCTGTAGGAACATGCGAAGGAGTGCACTTCATTGTGCCTTGCCTTCGTAGCACAATAGGAATTTCATCAACAAGTTGATTGAGCACTTTTGAAGGGCCCCCGTCAAACCATCATCATTAATATCATCTTGAAACTCGTCAATAATTCCTTTATCTCTTCTTCTTAAGATATCGAATGCTTCCAAAAGAATATCCTGAAGCTTATTTGAGGGATGATTTTCATACCCCTCAAGCTCCCCTTCAGCACCAAAGGGATCCAAGGGGAAGACTACCAGATCTGCATTCCCTGCCACCTTTACCAACATCTTGCTATTCAGATCATCTAATGACTCACCACAGACTAAGATTGCATTAGCCAAATGTTCTTTAGATTCTTCAATCAAGTGTGCTCCAACAAGGCCTCTGTCTAGCTCACCCGAGGTGCTGAACTCCTCAAACCCAATCGACCAAAGTCCCTATCCATCCAATGTGTCCTCCGAATCAATCAAGTCATTGCCACAATTCCTTAGAATAGCTCGAATAAAACTCCGATCAACAAAGAAATTCCCAAAGGATGAAGGGGAGTTTGATCCTCTACCGTCAATGTCATCCTCAATTGGGCCTTCCCCAACCTTGGTAGGCACCACCAGTAATGAGACCATGGTCCTTGAACCATGAACTTTTGGAACATATACTTATTTAATCTTCTTAGCTTTTGATCTAGTTGGGTTAAAGTTGGAACTACTTTTGTTTGCGGATGAAGTTTATGACTAGTAGCAATTTCATGACCCATTTTCTTGCAATTAGAACAAACCTAAGGTAGATTTGAAGGACCGGATCGAAGGATTCTGTTAAATCAACCTCCTAAGGAAAATTGTGCCACGAATGGATAGAGAAAATTTGCAGTCGTGAAGCCGACTTTTAGGGGTTCCCAAAATACAATCATAAGGAGAATAGGATGGAATAAATAATCAGGTGCACCCGAAGCAACGAAAAATTGATCCAGATCAGGACAATGGGAGATTCACAAATTGGGTCAAAATCAATGGTCCATTTCAAAAATTTTATGTGATACTTTTCAATGTAATAAGACCATCTTGTAAAGAGCCTAGAGTCATCCGAATCATTGAAAGCTTGATCACAGAATATGCTTAGAACCAATGAGCACGGTAAAGTGGGATCCTGACAATCCAAGTTCTTGAGAGAGTTTCGAATGACCTCCAGGGGAGGTTTTCCCCTGGCAAATTTCCCAACCAAAGAAAATTCGAATGATTTTTCCAATAAATCCATTTCAAAATCCCCTAGGTAATAGGGTTGGCTTATCTCGCAAGGATACAATTGGTTTAATTCCGACCCTTTCTTGAGACGGAGAGCCATTAGAGAGATCTTGAATGAACAATCTAGGAGCCGAGGGGTTAGGTTGCTTGCTTTGCATGTAAGTTAGCCACTATTAATGCTTACATTCCTCTTGCAATTATTTATATATAAACTTTTTAAAATTCATCTTTTGAGGAATGTAAGCATTCATAGTAAATTATGAGCCTCAACCATTGGGCTGGCGATGACCATAACTATGAGGATAGAGAGATATTGTTGTGGCCTACAGATTTGATTACGATTTCTTACGAGAACTTCACAGCTAAGTATATTTATAATAGAACGATCCTACTATGGGTTACCTTTATATAAATAATTGTTCAAGGACTCCAGAAAAGTTTAATCATCAGATTCAGCCATGGGTGTGACATATTCGATTTAAACTTACAATATCTTGCATATTACGACATGGGGTGTTACATCCTTCTCTCTGCTATGTTCGGAAAATATATTTGCTATCTTACGAAACACAATTTAGGCCATGCGATTTTGCAGGATCCTAGATGATAGTTGTTTTTTTTTGAAATATTTGCTGGACCAAGCCACATGAGATAGTCTATTACATCGACCGTGATATGCCTGGGTCACCTTTTACTCATTTGGATCTATTGAACCATGCTTGGCATGCCTACACATTTACTTATTACAGTGTGAATGGTACACATACAGCAATCACTTGCACATACCACAAGCATTTTTGTTGGCTTAACTAAAGCTTAGATCAAGTGACTAGATGCAAAATGAAGTGGATGTCATAATGATTGATTCTTTTTTAATTGGCTGGCTATTGTTATGGATGGTGGCGGCGGACATCAATGACGGGTGGCAGTAGGTGGCTGACAACAATGACAGGTGGTGGTAGGCGGTGATTACAGTCGGAGGTGGGCAGTGGCTGTAATTTCGTATGAGAGAAACTTTACAAAAGTTGATGTTTATTAGGAATTTCTTGCAAAATAGCTTTCTAATAGCTACATTTTGGTAGCTTTGCTTCATAAAAACATTTCCTCCTACCAGCTTAAAAAATCTGAGATGGTTTTATATAAAGGATAAAGCTATAAAGCTGTCCCAAACGAAGACTTCAAGATTAGATTAAATTGATCCAACTATCCAACATAATGCCTGATTTAGGTTTTCTGCAATTATGGTTAGTAGATTCATGAACAATTCCAGTAATAATCATCTTATGGTTGCGACTATCATCGTTTTAATATCCTAAATATAACATAAGAAAATTATTCTTCAAGAAATACTGATATCAAAACTTTGCTGATTCCTTTTTTGTGTCCGTAAATTGATTGGTACAATACTGTTGGCTTGTGCAGGCCTGTGCTAACACTATATTGTCACATTTCCTGGGGTTAGTTTCTTCCTTGGAACTGCTGCGCTCAGTCACTTCGCCTAAATTTCAGGGTGTGCCCATTCATGCCTGAAGCCGTATGCCCTTCACAGAGGACTGAAGAGAAGAGTTTCTCTATTTCGTTTACTTTATTGTACTCGGATCTGTTAAAACGATCTTCAAGCTTCCATTTCCATTTTCCCCTCCAAAAAATAGAGACAGAGAAGAGAATATTTGATACTATTAGGGTTTGTTTGGATGGTTCTAATTTCATCATAATTTTCATATATAGTGTTTTATGTGTGCAGCCTGTTTTGTTAGAATGCAGATTCACTTGAGATTATTAAACATTTTTGCTTGTTAATGTTTCTCTTTCTAAATGCCAATAAATTTATTTCGGGCGAATTTTTTTTTTTTAATCTTTTCGATCGTGCAATGAATTGGAATCAAACAAATGTAATTTATGACTTAGGCTAAATGCACGTGAACAATATCTGATAGCAGCATGTGTTTGATAGCATTGCTATATTTATATACATCAAAATATATATATGATAGGTTAATCTATGTGTAAATAGATTATTGGTTGAATATATTTTTTGATGAATTTATATGCAAAAAAAAAAAAAAAAAATTTATTGATCATGAATATTATTTTATGTATATTTATGTGTAAGTATACTATTTTTCTTATTTATTATTTTAAAAGAGCTCGCATATATATAATCTAAATAAATTAGTCTATAGGCTACAATATCAATAATATATTTAAATTCAAATAATTAAAATTAAAGATTTATTAAGTGTTCAGATTGACATCTTTATTATTTTAAATAGAGAAGTATTAAATATCAGAACAGCTTTTCTTAGAGTTTTGCTTTTTTTTGAAGAGGACGAGCCTCGGTGAGGTAAGTATGTGTGTCCGGCAAAATTTGAATTTTTGATCTGTCGAGATTAAATCTTGTGGCAAAGTCACTACATTATGTATAACTATAATTTTATAATTAAAATAAAATGAGGTCACATATTTCTTCTTTTGTTCTCTGACTTCGTATAATCGTAACTAAATATATATTTTTGGCAGACCTTTGGATGGATAGAAAGGAACAAAAAAAGCATAGAGAGCAACGATAGTGCGATGCAAATATACTGCGGCAGGAGGAGTCTACAGACTAAGTACTTTCCATGGCTGAAAAACCGCCGCCGCAAATATAGGCATTAAAAGTTCAATATGAATATATATTTACTTCTTATTTGATGAATAATTAAGAAGAATCTTACGTTGGCTCATTTCCTCTTCGCACTTTAGCTAAAGCTTAGAAATATCAATTTCCCTCATTTTATCAAGCGAACACGAGTTTCTCCGTGAGAATTGCTCCACCGAACAAATGAAATTGATTTTGATGGGGCTAATCATGTTGAAGTAGGCTTTAAATTGCTGGAGCTCTATTATTTAAAGTATTCTCTTAGCCAAAAATACTCTTATCCTACCCTCTTTGCAGTTATGAAACCCTAAGGGATAGTTTGAGCTGCTTTTGTAAATATAGGGTACCACTTGCTTTGCTTTGGTTGTCTACAAGACTTCACCATTGCCAAAGAGGTAGAATCTTATTTATAACACTTCCGTTTATAGTATCTTAAGCACTTAAGCATCGATTTACCTTTTGAGATAACAAATGAGTTTCGAATTAGAGCTCAAAAGTTAACTATGCTTAAGTGGAAGAACTCCCAGGATGGTAATCTATTGGGAAGTTATTTTTCGAGTACAAAACTGTGAGGCCATTAAGGCCACTAAAGTGAAATCTTTTAGTCTACCCTATTTAAATGAATTATCCACTAATTTTAGTATCACTAATTGTAGCCATTGGATCAAAATCTTGTTGCCTTTAAATGAAATGTTATTGATGTTGGATCAAAATGAATAATTCCAACAACTACATTTAGAATATAAAACAATGGGTGGAATAAGGACAGCTGGATCAGACATTCGATTCGCGGTCACCATTTAATTAAACATCAGGATTCATGGCCACCGTCAAATCAGATCAAGCAAATCTGACATGTTTAAACTTAAAACATGAAAAAAGTTGTGTTAGATCTAACTAACGACGATTAAGGGTTATTTAAATTGCGAAGTTACTATCAACTGTTGTATCTTGTACTAAGATCCAATGTGCTAAAATTGAACGACAAATAAATCTTAGTCGTTGGATCAAAAAATTGTTATGATCCGATGTTCAGAAGACTCCTAACTACTGTTCTTCATTCTCCCTCGCACATTCCTGACATGATGCATGCGATATTGATAATGAGCCACCCAACATCTCCTAGTGTCATATGATGGCTCTCCAACCTTCCCAAAGCTTGTGATGGGTTCCTCATGTTCAGACAATGATGACCATATGGTTTTGCATGATCAGAGACGTGCATTACAACCAAAACCAATCCTAACCTTATGAGAAGGATAATGGATTATCGTCATCCATTCGACCAACCTAGGCCATTGATCTCACTAGGGTTTCTCTATATAACACCATAGTAGCCAATAGACATCCACTTTACCATTCTTGACATGTCATCTTTTTTGGAAAATCCCCACACACCTTTTCATCCACCTTATATCCAACGACTTCTAAGCGCAATTCTAGTGATCCAAGCTTGATGGATACCCCTTCCCAAGTTCCTACTGTCTCCTGAGATCTCGGGGTAGATGTGGGAACCAAGAGATTAGCTTGAGCACCCTTTGAATTTTTTCCCCAAAGCTTCCACCCGAGAGATTTTCTTTTTTAAACTCTCAATGTCCGATGACCTCCCAACACATCTCCGAAAAATCTAGGTGGTCAAGTATCCTTCTAGATCCACAACAAGATTCAGAGGAATGCCTAAGATTCAATTGGTAAGCCCATTTATTATTACATTTATTGTAAGACATATGGAACCTGAGAAATATATTTGAGTTAGCTTGGGCTAATCCAATGTTTTCCCCATAGTTAGGATTAGGTCTAACTAGATAAAGGAAACTTACACTAATCATGGGAAACTTACATTGAGTTGGTATCCAAATACTTTTCAATGGTAAGTATTTTCACTTGATTCAATAAGATTATATTAATAATATTGAATATTTAGCTTAATTTCTAATAAAGGATTTATAATGTAAATTTAATAATCCATATATATTAATTTAAAACTTATATAATATGTTCGATCAATAATATGCTTATGATCTATTGGTTAGCTATAATCACTTTTTCATGACTAATCATCTATATGGTATTGACATCAAGATAGACCAAGCTATGCATAATTGAAATGATGTGGCTTAAGATAACTTTAGGCCTTCGAGTATGAATGTGATATTCAGTGGAAAGGAAACTATGTGGTTAAATAGGACATGGCACAATTTGGCTCACTATACACCTCAAATAATCACTTAAGAGAATACTTCATGAATGCTTGACATTAGGTTGCATAGAATAACATAAGAATTTAATTTTTCTTATTATGCTCATAATTAGATGATAATGAGCAATATAATGATTTATAATTTGTATGTTTTTAATTTATGAGCAGTCTTTTTTATGATTCCCCATCATTACATGAAACTAGAGCTTGATGAATATCTCATTTCATGCATTCCATGATTGATAATACACAATGATAGAAGGGTTATTATGCTTAGCAAATTTTGAATAAGATTAATATGCTTATGCCGTAAGACTAGATAAAATTATTTGATGCTTAGCAAGTTTCCATGCTTTAGATTAAATTTGATCAAGAATAGTTCACTTAGACGTTTGATTAGAACGAGTTAATTTTGGCAATGACTAGCTTGTGCTAGCCTAGATTCTAGCCTACTAAATCTTAAGGATCATTTCTCAATTTATTAAATTAATATTGAAATCACATCTCCTATAAATAATCTCATAAAATTGTAAAATTATGCATACTGTTTTATTCATGCTAATTAGTATCATGATATAATTTATATGATGCATCTAATGTTAACCTTCTTCCTATACCTTTCATAATATTAAATACTTGTCTGATTGATAATTTCATGCTTAGATAATATGAAAAATTTGTAAATATTAACTTATTTAAATATTTTAAAATTAACTATAGACTCGTGAGACTTAAATACACTTGGGTATATAATTTGGCAAGTCGGCCTTACTTGTAGCTAATTAAACTAGTCCTATGTTATTTTAAATTTTATTAGTATTTAAATTCCATATATAATTTCAAATTATTATATATTGTATCAAATTAGTTAGATTAGATTTATTTATTCTCTAGCAAATCTTATTTAATGGTTTCTTTCAAATACATCTTAATTCATAGGCCAAACTTCCTTAAGAACCCATGTAATTTATTAGACAAGTTATAAATATGTAAATGAAGGAAAACTTTAACTAGCTACATGAAAGCTCACAATTTTGGAAGATTAGCTTGATTTAGTTTAAACACATAATTTTATTTGATAAATTACTAATTTATATTTTAATAATACTTTCTTAATATATGATTTGGTCTTGAAAATTTGATTAACAAACTCTGCAAGTTAGATCTTTAAGCAATCTTAAGGGGAAGCCTCAATCAAAGATTACTTGTGACTACTTTCTTAAAATATTTAGCACTCTTGAAATATTAATTTAGCTAAACCTTAGAATGATAAATCCTTCAAATGCACATCCACACTTATGAAACCTTAAGTAACTCCATGAAGGAAGGATTGGGTCAAACTAAAGGTTATATGAAGAACTTTTATATGAATTAGGTAAAGTTGTAGGTTCCAATACTAAATTATAAGTAAAATACAAAAAAAAAAGAATTGGGACTATAAGTATAGTTCATTTGGCATCACATAAGAGCAACATAACTTGAACCTTAACACTATTATTTTTTATAATTGTATTTTATTAATTAAAGGGAATCAACAAAGCCTAAATGAATAAAAATACAAATCATCAAGAAGATCTTATTCTCTTTAAGAGAATGAAAAATTAATAAATAAAATTCATTAAATTAAAGTCTATGTACAATTCATAAGCAATAGTATATGTATACATACTTATAATATTGCATTCCAAATTTGAAAGAAAGTATTTATCAAAAAATAAACCTATGAGAAAAATTACTTAAAATTATAATTTAATGAAAAATTTGACCACTCAAATTATTTTATTAATGAATAGTCAAGAATTAAACCCTTAAGTCAGCAAGCACTTATAAAACTTAGCATTTCTAATATGGGTCAAGATAAAATTAATAACTCAAAGATAATATAAAATATATAAGATTAATGAAAGAATCAAACCTAAGATGGGAGGTTCACATTAACCTCCAAGAAGGAAGTGATAAGTAAAATGTCAAATAAGAAATTATAAAAATAAATACAAAAATTATAAAAATGATTACTAGTTCAAATACTAATAAAATTTAAAATAATGTTGATTTTACAAATATCCCAGACTGATGATACAATTTAAGTAAAAATTGAAATAGGTATGTGGATATCTAAATTTTTATCATGTGATACATATCTTTTTTAATATATATATATATATATATATATATATATATATATATATATTTATTTATTTATATATCTATATATATATCAATGTTGAGTCCTATAATTTTTAGTGAAGCTAAGCCTTGAAAACTTTTTGAAAAAGATTATTACTAATAATAATGTCTTAAAGTGTGAATTTTTCCTTGCTAAAAAAACTTTATCAATCCCTACTGCTAAATTTCAAAATTTCAAACAGCTCTATTTTAGAGTATTCCTAAGATTTGATAAGAAAAAACTCAAGTATTTCATATGAACTCCTATTTGTGTTGTCAGAACTACCTCAACTAAAGTCTCACCTTAGTGTGGATTCTATTAATCCATTTGAGAATCCTTTGTGCTTGATTGAAAGTGTTAAAATATTAAATGCTCCAATTGTTAATTCTTCAAAATATATGCTTGATGGGTCTACTACTTTTTGTGAAATGAAACATCAATCCCTTAGGCACAATAAGCAGATCTCATATGCTATAAGTATGTTTGAGAACCACAATTCCTCTGATAAGTCTAGCTTATGATTTTCTAATGAAAATTGTTTAATTGTAGTAGTTATTACTAATGACTTGTTGATCTAGTATAGACAACCTTAATTTTATCCTAATTTCAAGATCTTCTCATTTCGATGAAAGTATCTATGTACATATTAATAAATGTATTGTTAACAGGATCTTTGGTGATTTAACTGATGTATTAAATGTTAATTTGGATGTTTCTATTTATCAACAAAATAGTAAATGCGTAACTAGAGCAATTTCTAAATTGAGATCCCAGAGTGGGCACTCAAAACACTAACCCCTTTAATGATTAATATTCTATGTTGTAATGTTAGGGAGATTTGCAACATTTCCTCTAAAAATTGGTTTAAAAACTTTATTTTCTGAAACAACTTCGATGTTGTGGCGATTTTGGAGCCTAAGCTTCATTGTAATAAAATTAAGTCCATCTAAAAATTAGCTAGATTAGATGGTGCTTTTGTTGTTAGTTTTAATAAGATTTAGATTTTTGAAAATATGGTTGGAGTGTGGATGTTATTAAAGAATGTGAAAAAGCTGTCCATTTAAGAATCACTAACCAATCCATTCAAGTTGAGGACACCTTTATTCATTGTAGCAATCATAGAGATAATAGAGAAAATATGTGCATGTTTCTCAAAGAATGTAGCAATTGAAATTTCCCATGGGTTACTGGGGATAATTTCAATGACATTTTTAAGAACAGTGAATACGAAGGGCCTATGTTTAGTCATTCCATAACTTATTACAAATAATGCCCTTTTAGATTGTGGTCAGGGGGATTTCAATTATTCAGAGGATCCTTTCACTTAGTCCAATGGGTGTAAATTTTCTAGATTGGATAGATACTTGATTAATAACTAAGGATTAACACCTTCCCAAACTACAATAAATTTTCTCTCAACTCTTCTTGCTCTGATTATAAACTCATTCTGTTCGTAACCTAGAAAGATGCCCCTGCACAATCAAAATCTATCAAATTCCAATACTTCTGGTTCACTAAAGGAAAATATCATTAAGATGGTTGCCAAGTCCTAGGATGAAGCCTTCTCCTCCTTTGGGATGAACATATTGGCTACCAAACTTAAGAGACTTCGATTTCATCTTTCTGTCTGGAACAACTCTATAATTGATAATGGTTTTAATAACCTGGAGAGCAAGGAAAACAATGTGAACATTCTTGAGAATATTTTTGAAAATAGCCCTAGTGAACTTGCGAGAAGCTCCTTGCTTGAAGCTAAGGCCAAACTTATTCAAGCTTATAATGATGTGGAATTCATTTGAAAATAATAATGTAGCATAAATTGGAAATTGGAGGGTGAGAAAAACTCTATATTCTACCATGCTTGGGTAAATAAAAGGCAATGCTTAAAAATAAATTCAAGAGATCATATTAAAACAAAGTGATCATATTAGGAAATCAGCCATCAATTATTTCTCTAATCTGCATAGTTGCTTGAAGGCCAATGATAGTACCATACAAAATGTAATCCCCCACCAGAGTATAAGCTTATACTAATGCTCCCCTCAATGCCTTCAGATGGTGAGGGAATTTGGTCGGATATAAAGTTCTCAAGGATGACTCTATCGCGGGCCCTAACGACTTTTCTAGTGGGTTTCTTACTAGGGTTGCAATGCTTAAGTTCTTCTCTCAAACTTTCATCGCTCTTATCCGTAAAGAGAAGAATAATATAATTGCTTGAATGCTAATGATAGTCCCATACAAAATGTAATCCCACACAAGAGTATAAACTTATACTAATGCTACCCTCAATGCGATCGAATGATGAGGGAATTTGGTCGAATATAAAGTTTTCAAGGGTGACTCTATCGCGGGCCCTGACAACTTTTTTAGTGGGGGTTCTTTACTAAGCGCCGACTAACTTTTCAAGTTGATTGCTGCAATGCTATTGACAATTTTTTTTATGGTGTTCCAATGCCTAAGTTATTCTCTCAAACTTTCATTGTTCTTATCCGTAAAGAGAATAATAGTAACTGGTTATATAAATTTTGACTCATTAGTTTATATTTCATTTCAACAAATTCCTATATTATATCCTAGTGCTTAGACTTATGAAAATATATTTCTCTTATTATTAATATATATATATATATATATATATATATATATTTATTTATTTTCTTATGTGTGACCGGTGAGATTTGAACTCATGACTTGGAATAATGAATCCTAAGCTGAAATCAGAGGGCTACAACACCATTCACACACACACACATATTAACAAAAACCTGCAAGTTTTATTGATAGCAAATCAAAGATACAGAGGGAGTTGGGAGGTTGCAAAGCTCTTAAAACTAAAAAATTTAAACCGGTCTAAAAGAAAAGGATTTAAGAAAAATCATAAAAGATCCCTTCCAAAAGAAAAAACAAAAATTAAATTGAACATACATACTTGAAAGACAAAAAGAAAAACCAATCAACCTTTTTTCGATTAGTGGTAAAGAAAATCCATATATGATGAGAGCAAATGAAATGTAAAAAACAAACACCACAAGCAACAAAAAAGTCAATTTACAAACAATTTATATAAGAATTATATAGTACCACTATTAACACAAACCCAAACCTTACACTTCTAGCCTTACATTAGAGGAAACTGCACAGACTGGCCTAACAGAGACCAAACCAAAAAATTGCAACACCATCAGATAACTATGATCAGCAGTCACTTAGCCCCAAAAACCCAGGGAGGAACAACATTAACAAAATGGCCAACATCTAAATAGCATCAACAACAGCATAAAAATAGATATGAACCAGCATAAATATATCACCAGCCAAAAAAGCATATAAGAAAATCAGCACCATATTCAGAAATCACCCAACATGCAACATCGACCAGAGAAACAACACCAAACTGCATAACCAACCAGGAAAAAAATAGTTGATAAAAAAAAAGAACATTAGACAACTCAACCAGAACATGGGTTCAACAAACTTCGGACACCCACTAGCTGCACCGAAGAGCAACAAACCAACCTCAACAAAAACTAGACAGTAAACCAAAATAGCAAGATAGATGCCAAACAAAACAATATTAACAAAAAACTCAAACAAATGCTATCCATACATAAGAAAAGTACACCAAAAGACATAGGGATGTTCAAACTTGAAAAACAAATCATTGATATTATCCTTCAAGTGGGCCCATTCAAGACTATTAGCAGTGTAAGCATTAACAATAGATTGAACATCTGAAAGGATGGCTATGATTATTTAGAAGGTGCAAATTGGAATGTTTGAATGTTTATATTTGTTTCTAGCATTCCAAATGTGCCAAAAGTGTTTAAGCATCAAATAATTGATAGATATGCAACTTTTTTGTGGTTTGATTAATATCAGGCCACTTCTCCATTAAAGAGGGGATATTGGAGTAATTGAAAATATTTGAGTTTAAGGCCAATATTTTCCAAACTATGAGATTATGGAAATTGTTAATGAAAACATGATTGTGAGTTTCAATTTCAGAACAACATTGACACTTTGAGGCAATGTGATAGTCCATATATTGAAGATTTTTGTCAATACTAATAAATATATTGTAAATCCTCCATAGGAAAAGATCGATAAGGGTAGGAATAGATTTATGCCACATCCAATTAGGGAAAGAAGGAGAAGCATAAGGGCAAAAAATATTCCAAAGCTTGAACCACTTTAGCTTGTTGTGTTTGCCAAGATAGGAGTTAGCCTATTTGACTAATGAATATGAGAGATTAAGATAAAGAATTTTGTTAGTGTAACAACCTTAGTTATTACCATAGCAAAATCAAGTTAATTTAAGCTAAATCAAGCTTTGATTTTTATTCCATTAGACTTAATGGGTCATTTAAACCTAACTCTAGAAGTTTGAAATCAATCGGAGCTCATTTGAGTATTTTGGCTATTTTTCCTATTTTTGGATTCTAAAAATTAGCTAAATTAATTTGATCTCCAAATTAAAATTAATTGCATTTTTGAATTCATCACCCCCAAATTAGCTAAGGGTGAAATTTTAGAAATTTTTGGAGGTCATTTAGGCCTATTTTAGATTTAAATTAAATTGGTTCAATTTAAATTTAGGCTTTATAACAATTCCTAATTGCAAATATATCCTTCCTCCAATGGTCGACTGTTTCCAAACCGTGGGCATCATTCAGACTATTGATCTCGTGGATCTGATCTAACGACCCGCACCTTCGATTGGATCCATCTCATCTCGACCGTTCCGCAGTTTTGAGATGGGATCCAACGGCATCTAGCTATTCGCCTTAAGTAACCCTGATCGCCTGTTGGATCTCTCAATCTAATTCGATAGCTGATATAACATCCACGCTCGGCTGTTAGATGTTGGAAGATCTTTACCATTTCTCTTCAACAGAAGATCAATCAGACGGCCCTGGAGTCTCCCGCGACTGTAGATCATCTTTTTCCTCAGCTCACGCCAGACAGGAAGATTCTCTTGTACAACCACATCCCCAAACTGGTTTGCAACTTCCGTGACACATTAGGGAGGCCGTTGTGATCCTTGCCGCCACCTCCCAAGCACTCCTAGTTGAGGTCGAAGCCTGGCCCATTCCAATTCAAGAAATGAATGGAGCACCTTTAGGCCAAGCCTAAGACATGACTCCCAACCTCTGTAACCACCCTTGGACCTCCTGCGCTTATAAGTACCCCTTTGAGAATCACAGTGAGACCCTTTTGCTCACTGTGATCCCTCAATTTAAGCTTCTTCCCTCCCTGAGCTCTCAGCAAATTCCGGTGTTCCAGCTGCTGCATATCACTGATAGAGGGTGTGTGTCTGGTGTTCAGACCCCTTACTAGTTGCTGAAATCATCTGGAAGCTCCAACCTACCTTAGTTCCCCTCTACCATGTATACAACCCCAAAACCAAGTACAACCTTTTCCCAACTGAGCTGTGTGAGCTCAGTTTCTTTAATCCATGCTTTAGAGTAGCTCTATGATGTTTTAGGTGCTCTTTTCTAGTCCTTAGGATGCTTGGGATCAATCAGGATTGTGCTGGTTCAATCATGATAGTGAGCATTCACTGTCTGAATGAAACTCAGTCCAGACGAAGTGCCACCACTTCTTTGGAGTATCGAGGCCCAATTCCTTCTAATTCCATTTGCTGATCGATCATGCGAGCTAACCAGACCCAATGTAATTGTTCCTAGGGTCTGGGCTAGCTCAATGTGATCATTTTGCTCGTCTGGATTTCGCCGAGAGTTCGCACTCTAGCTCGAGAAAGGACCCGACGATCCAAACCATCCCAATCCTTGAGGCCATAGGGCTTTGATCCTCCTCACCACCAGGATGGTATTGAGTTCTGGCTGAATGGTTGCCTTTGTGAGGAGAATCAACTCCTCACAATAAACCCTAGATGCTGTGATAGGTCCATTTCGATGGAATAGTCTTCTGGCATTCTACTTCATCCCACTTAGGGCTTATATGTTAAATCGACGTGCCTTGATTCCCTGAAGGTGTGGCAATTGAATGCTGGTTGTAACAAGGAGTATCGGCGGCAAATTTGGCATTTTAAGGCACCTTACTGCAGCTGTCTATGAAGGGGGCATTGGGGACGATGACACTGTTGCTTCGGGCTGGGCCAGCCCAGGCTCGTGCGATGTGGCAGTGACGACCCAGTCGGGCCTCGCTCTGACCCGCACGATTTGATATTTGGGCCGGGCTATTTAATTTATTTAGGAATTATTTTTCCTTCTGTTAAATAAAGGAAAAATAAGTTTAATTAAATTCCCAATGGTTTGATTAATGGAAAACATTCAGATTAAATTAATGAAATATTTTGATCAATTCTTATCCAAATAACATGATCAAATATACCATTTTAATTAGAAAATAATACGGAACATTAATATGCAATAAAATTTCAGATCCAATGGTTAGATTTTTTGATTTAGCATAATATTTCTCTAATCTTAATTAGTGAATAATTAATTCATTTAATATCCAAATCTTATAATTAGGGTCTCTAATTGTTCATAAGATAGAGAAGAACCTATTTATACCATTAAAAATAATTTAAGAGCTTCAAATTTACTAAGCACCTCTTAATCACCCTAAATCCTAATTAGTGATTAATGGCATTATTAACATTCTGATTTTGGTGAGTCAAGTTCTTATTTTCTTCTTAAGTGCATTAGAACTTGCTTATGTGTATAGATTTCTATTTTGAACCCCTCTTTTCCTTAATCACTTTTTTTAGCCTTAAGAAATGGTTAGTGCTAATTAATCTTATCTTAAGATCAAACTTAAATGTAAGTCCCTCATTTCTATTATTAGTCAATTTTAAGCCTATTAAAACTAATTATAATCAATTTGGATGTTTAAATCTTAAAATCCCAATTTTAGCCTTAAGAAGGGTATTTTGGTCATTTTGACCAAAATTTTGATTAAGAACCCTTAAACCATAAAAATACCATTAATGTGCTTTTAATCAGTATTGTAATGTATTAAGATCATTTGTTTAGCTTTTAGACCTAATTGATGGCTTAAGCTTAATTCTCATTAAAATTATCTTAAGTAAATCTTAAGATCTTAAATATGATCTTAGACCCTTCCTTTAATATTGAATAATGGAATTTAATCTTATGAAACTAGTCCTAAGAGCTTTATCAATAATTAATCATAATAATTATTCTTAAGAAATTCCTTAATGAAATCCCTAAGTCCAAATCCCATTTGAAGTCTTAAGTGATTAAACCTAAGACTTAGATCTTAGATCCTAAATCATCTATTTGAATTGTACAATCTTATTCTTGAATTTCTTATCTAATTGAATCCTTTTGAATCTTTCTTATGGGTTTAGGTTGGTTCAACCTATATAATAATGAAATCATTATATAGATTGAACATAAATCTAAGATTCTTAAGTTCTTACTTAATTATTTTATCTTATAATCATAGACTTAACCTTTCTGTAAGGTCATAGCTTCTTAATATTTCAGCTTCTAAGATTCTCTATCTTTAGAATAAGAGTGGGTGTGAACCTTAGATCCTTAGAAGATTAGTACATTGGATTCAGGATTTGAACCCCAAATGAAGTTTAAGCCTAGAATCCTTAATCTTGATTGGCATAATCAAGATTGGGTTTGAGTTATTAAAAATACTTTAATTAAGTTATTTATTTAATTACTTAACCGTTATAATCATCACTTCTGATTACGAATTAGAATTATTAAGTTTTAATATTAACTTTAAGGTCGTAAATCTGAGTTGTACTAGATAGATGGATATTGGAGATCCTAAGGTCGTACTAGCTCAAAATAGATAGAATGAATTAAATTTAGATAATAATAGATATCACATATGTCTAGTTGAGTCTATTGCTTGCTTGATTATTATTGCTTTGCATACTTTGTGTTTGAGCCTTTTTCCTTGGACATATTAGTTGGACATAGGATATTTGATGAGTACCCTATGTTATATTTGAGTTTGCATAAACTTGATTTAACTTTATTTAGTACATTAGAGTGTGTTCTAATTTAGTCTGCCTCTTTAGTTCAGTTCTATGGTTATAGATTAGACTCGAACCTTGCTCTGTTCTTTTGCTAGGGGGATACCTGTCTAAGTTTCTAAGTTTAACTCGGACCTAACTCTGTGCTTAGTTAGGGGGATACATGTTGAACTTTCTGTACTGTTGCCCTATTTTTGCCCATTTCTTGTTATGATAGTACTACTTTAGGCATATTTCTACTTTTAGTTTAGTTCCACTTTAGTGGCTTGTTTAGTCATATATTTTACTTGCATTTTTACTATTTTGTGTACATTTTTGCAGTTCATTTGAGCTCTGTACTTTCAGTTCAGTGTTTTATTTATTGCTTGCATATTTAGAATGCCAATTTTATTTTAGTTTTTCTTATCTTTCAGTTCAAATTTATTTATGAAAATTAGTACATATTCATATGATCATAAGCATATTAGGATGAGTTTATATTTAGTACTTTTAGTTATTATATATTTACTGCTTAACCTTGTTATAGCTTCTGGTTGAAGTATGTTAATTTACATACTTGACTTTGAGTAATTATAAATGTTAATTTTTAGCTATAATGTTCTTTCAAGTTGTTGCACCTTACTTACTTATATGCTTAGTGTAAGATGTGATATCTTAAAATATTCAATTTTATTTAAATTAGCCTAAAATGTGCTTAAACAATTTGTCTAACTGTAAGTTTTCTTTTATTGGCTGGGGCCTGGCATTGTGATACCGACAATGTAAAATTCGGAGTTGTTCATTGAGGTTCATGCTGGAGAGGAGCTTGGCCAAGAAGAGGACCTTCCAGCTATTTAGCATAGCTACTTATCTTTATTTTTAGTTGTGAGGATGAGTGTCCATTTTTTCTTAATTTCAGTTTATAATAAATTCATATTCTGGTTGTATTTACTTTCTGCACTGTTATATTGAGCTGAGTTACCATTTTACTATCTTTACTGTGCCGTGCTGTGGATGTTGTATTATTTTTCTGCTTCCGCTACTTTGATATTTTGATGTATGATCTTCAGTTTCAAGTGACAAGTCTTCTGATTAAAGCAGGTTGGGTTTATACCTGACTCAACTATAGTTGGAAGGTTTGCCATAGTTGGAGACTATATTCACCATAATCATGTTAATCTCAGTATTTGCATGACCACGGAGGGTACGGGGCACCACAGTTAGCCACCTCATTAGAAAGAGATTCTTGAATTATAGTAGACACTCATCCATGAGAATTATTAAAATAATCACTCAGAGTTTATTTGGGGCAAGTTATATTATGTAAGTTTTTTAACACTTTTGAATCATCTCAATCTTATTTTTTTAATTTCGCATTTGTACGCAAAATTCGTCTTATTTTATCGATACTCAATCGTGAGTAATTTGTTATTTTTATTGGTGTAAAAATTATTATACCATCCGCATACGCATTTATTTTGTCATACATCAATTAAGCTACAATATTTTTATAGAAAATCTCATAGAGCTTGATGATTGCTTTGTCTAAAATCTGCACATTATTGAGTGTTAATCTCATGAATGAATGTAACATCAATCATTATGTGAAAACAGCTTGTGGACAACTTCTAGAGAAAAGCTTGATCATTTGAGCAATGAGAAAATTATAGAAAGTCTCTGAGCTCCATGGCTCGATCTATAGCACACGTGGATGAGGAATATTAGGTAGTGGAAACAGTGACATAGTTCACGTAGTCCATTGACAACTCCTAGTAAGGTATGAACTTGATGCATGTGAGCTGAGATGTCTATTTGCTGAGATTAAACCCAAGTCTATAGAGCTCCATTTATCACCTTTGATTTATGTGAGATAAAAAGATCATGAAGATGTCTATTTGCTGAGATTGAACCCAAGTGCTCTCATCTAAAGCAATAGACATGATCTAACAACTTAAATGTCAAAATTGTAAGGCTAGATCTCTTGATAACAGAATAAAAGTCAAACAACTCAATTATGACATTATACTAAAAAGATAATAATTTTGCACACAGCTATGATGAACCGTAAGATTAAACCCTAAATCTCCCCATCCAAACTTTATAACAAAACCAATTTAAGCTAGAATCATTTAAGTATTAGAAACAAAACTTCAATTGATAGTTACTTAAATATTATTGAAAGTAGTAATACTCTAGTAACAACACACATCGTTCTTAAAGGACAACAAATTTCGGGATCTCACCATCCTATATTACTTCATACCACATACATTTGTGTGCGAGTGTAGACTACGTAATTTTGGTCTGTCATCCTTCATGTGCCTTCATTTTGAAAGTGTCTTTAAGAACATATAATAAGGGTTAATCTTGAGGATATAACTGTTCAACCAAGCTTCACTAATGAGGTTAAACTTGATGGAATTCTAGATTTGATACAAGAAAATTTATGTTGCAAATCCATCATTTTGGTTTAAATTCAGTTGATGGATTGTAGAATGGAGAAAACTACATGAGAGAAGGAATCATGAAGCTTTGACAACAGTCATTTATTTTAAAAGCATTCTCTCTAAATTTTTCTTAGTATTATTTTCTCACCACATTAATAGAAAATGTTGAGATAAAATGTTATATTAGAGAAAAAATCAAAGAAATTATAATTTGATGTTAGGGATGACATTCTTGCGAGTAAAAGAGATTATAATATTACCCAATTTAAAATTTAGAAAAAATAAAGTTGAGGAAATCAAATAATAAAACTATTAAGTAATTTTATAAAGTGGGTATGCTAAAATGAAGATTATAATTTTGTATATATTTTAAGAAAATTTAGTAATTATTTGAGTTATCATTTTCTCAATAAAATTTTAAAATCTTTGCTTTAGACAATTATATAAAATACAATAGAAATCCAAAATGGATCCTTTTTATATTTATTTAAAATTAGCATATTTATATCTACATATAGAAAACACATAAATAAAATTCGGATGTAATCTCTGAGATAATATAAAATTTTTTTAAAATAACATTTATTTATATATTTGATTAATGTATTCATATTTTTTTATTTGACTAAATTTGAAAAATATCCATAGGAAATGAACCATGTTCAGCTAGAGATCCAACCCACTAAATGAAAACCCAGAAAAAGTGGATCTTGACTTGATATCCCCATTGACCCTTGATTTACTACATACTTCGCCATCTTTCCCCATCAAATTTTGAGCTGCACTAATTCATGTAGTCGATAAACCATGTATAATTAAGCTTTAATTAATCTCAAAGTAATCCTTATCATATTAGAAGTGCTATAAAGTCAAGAATAAACCTCAATTATGCTTAAATTAAGCATAATTTAAGCAATAATGAAATGACTAAAAATTTGCAATTCTCCTTGTGTAACACTCCAAACATCGAATTTACATTACAAAAGCATTCTTGCAACCTCTATTGTCAAAAAATAATTTGGAATGGTTTATTTTTCGTAGTACTATTCTTCATTATCTTTAAACACTTAAAATAACAATTTTCAACTTTTGTCATAATTGATTCCAAGCTATTTCTAGGAGCCAAAACTAGCCATATGATATTTATTTAATTTCTTGGAAACCATTCTAAGAATGAATAACACCAGTTGAAAATATGAAAAATGATTCTATTTTTCCTCTCTATTGTGTGCACTAGGGATGTTAAATCCCTTTTCCAGATTACAAAGAGTTCCTTTAACATTGAGAGACCTATATTAAGGGATGAATTAAACTAGTGGTCACCTATTTTTCTCCTTCTATGTTATTGAATAAAGCTACTTGTTTGGGAATAAATATTGTTGGAGACCACGGGAACCACTTGGATTAATTTGTATCAAGTTTGGGAAAAGCTTAATCTAATAAGCATTGTTTCAAATTTTAGATTAATGACTGATTAAAACATATTTGAGATAATGGATTAGAGCTTGATAGTTTTATCAATTTTAATGTTAAGCCTAGTAAATCCTTACATAACCTTCCTACTCTTTTTTATTTTATCTAAACAAATTTATTAAGGGATTATTTTTGCTACAAATGATAATTAGGATTCAGCTACGAGGATTTATGGATTAGAGCTTTACTTTTTAGTCTATTAAGGTTTATTATGAATACCCTTGCATATTTTGAGTCACATATAGCCTTGAATGAACCCCTTAAGTCGTATTTAAGAAAAGTAGAAGGTAGGATTATTGTTATTATGCTTTATTGAACCATTAAGAAAGAAAATAAGAGGCAGTGCAATGTTTTACTCAAAAGAAGATTGAAAAAGCATTTTCCTTAAAGCCTTTGTAATTATTGTACCTCCCTCATTTATTCATTAGTTTAAACACATAAATATTGATTTAATCATGTTACAGCTAAGAAGTAGAACCCCTAAATATAAAATTTATAAATTATTATGAGAATTTTCATGTTCCATTTGACCTCTCTCACTTTAAAATATCTTGTTTGCCTAATGATTCTTCTGTCATCATAGAATAATGATTCTTCAAACTAAGATATAAAATATTTTTAATGTTAATCTGTAAAATAATTTGTTGGACATCTTTATCCATATCTTATCTTTGAAAAGTTTAATTAACTATTTTGGATATTTTTTAATATTTCTTTCTCAAGAGATTAATTTATCCTTAATATGTCTTAGAGATGGTCAAAATATATTTACAACCCGAGATGAAATCATGACCCTCTCCTCAAGCTTCTAAGTTAGCACCTCCTTTTGTGCGCTGTAGCGAGTCAATTTCAAAAACTTACCCACTGTAGCGCACTGTAGCTAGTCAAGTTTGAAAACTTACCCGCTGTAACGCCCTGTAGTGCCCTGTAGCGAGTCAAGTTCAAAAACTTACCCGCTGTAGCAAGTCAAGTTCAAAAACTTACCTGCTGTGGCATGCTACAGCAGTTTAAGTTCGTGACATCTTCCGCTATGGTGAGCTGCAGCGATGTGAGTTCGATTCTTCCTCCGCGGTAGCATGCTATGGTGGGCTTTAGCGAAATTGATCAAGATTTCAAAAATCCCCTTAGATTAGTATTTTCTGCTTGCCAGTAATGGAGCATACTGAAGCAGTTTTCTCCCAGAAATTTGCAGAAATACTTCAGATTCTCCCAGAATTTGCTGTGCTCTTATTTTTCTGAAAATGAATAAAATTTTATCAAAGTGGGATGTTCTAATATGAACTTTGAATGAGATTTTCCTTTAATCATAGTAGAAATTATGGATTCATCACACTTCCACACTTAGATTCTTGCTCGTCCTCTAGTAAGCACAAAAATGATTTTTCTATTTTTTTTTAAAGTATGAGAGTCAAGATTTAATATCAATGTAAAATTTATTATCGTCAAAACTTATGCGTAACTGAAATGACTAGCAAATTTTCCTCCACTAGATTTTTCTAGCTCTGGTCATAATATTTAGTTGATTGGCTAGTCTCCAATTTTAAGTTTGTAATGCTTGAAGTTTCATAATGGGAGAGGTTCTTTAGAATTCATTAAACTATTATTTCTTGGGTTGTTGCAAGAAAGGGTCTTCCAAAGCTAATAGTAGAATTTCTATTCTATCTATCCCATTCACAGAATATAAAAGCAGTGAGAACTATAAAGCTTCCCAAACCTACTGCAACATTCCTAACTACACTAAGCGGGGTCATTGAATCTAAGTTTGCAAATTCAAAAATTGTGGGGGTGCTTTCCACTAATCCCCATCATCCTGTAGATGTAATAAGGCATCACATTGACGGAAGCTCCAATATCACATAAGGGATCTAAAAGAGCCTTTCCCTCGATGACGCAAGGAATATTTATCCTCCCTAGGTCCTCACATTTCTTTGCAATAAAGCTTCCTTCTACAGTCCTTGTACTAGTTGCTCCAACTTTTAGTTCCTCAATATTTTCTCCCAAGTTCATTCCTAAGCAATCATTCTTTATCCCATCAGAATTAATGGCACTTACAGCTTCCCTTAGTTTCACTCAGTAGAACTAGGCAAAGTTCTATGCTGACGAGTGGAAAACTATTGGGAAATTTATCCTAGTTGAACTTCAATATTCCTAAGGGATACCTCCATCCCTGGATCGAGGCATAATGTCAGCTTATTGTCATTTCCATTTTTCTCATAAATTGTATAATTTTTTCCTTGAATGCATTAAAAGCTCCCTTAAGACCTAGATCTTGGGGCTATTGATTATTATTAGAATTATGCTATTGCCTAGGTTGCACGATGTTATTGTTAGAATTTTCTGTTGTATAATTATTGCTTCAAGAGAAATTTGGATGATTTTTCTATCAGGGGTTGTACGTGTTTGAGTAGGGGTTGTTCGGCCCATGATTTTGATTGGCGTTATTATTTCTTAGATAGTTTACTTGTTCAGTGCTAAAAAGTGCAAAAGGATTATTAATATTGCAACTATCACTACAGTGTCTCTCCCCGCACAAATCACAGTAAATTTCTTGGGCATTATTTAGATTCATGCTTCCAAATTTTTTATTCAGAGCATTTATCTCATTTTGGAGGGCTACGATTTGATTTTCCTCATCCACATTTTATTTCTCTCTTATAAGGGTTGAACTTTTCAATAGGCCATTGCTAAGCATTATTAGTCATTTCCTCTAATAGGTCATAGAGATCTTCTTGGATTTTACTACTAAGAGACCCTCTAGCAATTGCATCAATTAGGGTCCTAGTGGGTGCGTCTAGTCCATTATAGAACATCTGCACTTGCATCCACAGTGGGAACCTGTGATGAGGACAATGCCTCAGGCACTCTTTAAAGCTTTCTAAGCTATCAAATAAAGTCTCTCCATTATGTTGGCAAAAGTTAGTTATCTCTATTCTCAATGTAGGTGTTTTTGCAGGTGGGAAATACTTGGCTAAGAATTTCCTAGCCAAATCGTCCCAAGTGTGAATAAAGTCGCTAGATAGAGAACTGAGCTAGCTTTTTACTCGATCCCTTAAGCAGAAGGGAAATAATCTAAGTCTAATAGCATCAACAATAACACCATTGTATCTAAATGTGTCACAAATCTCCAAAAAGTTAGAGATATGTGAGTTCGAATCCTCAGTGGATAACCCCCCATATTGATTGTTTTGAACCATGTTAAGAGTTGATGGATTGATTTCAATATTATTTACCTCATTATTTGGCCTAACTATTACATGGGGAATCTCCCTCACTATTGGTAAAACATAGTCTCTCAAGGCTCTACCCCTTTGTTCTCCTATTCCTCCCACCAAATTTCCATCCACATTATTCATTTCTAATTGAGCTCAATTTAAGAATAAGTGCTCTCTCATAGCTCCTAAGTAAGTTCTTACTATTTCAGAGTTGAAGAGAATTCTTGAGCAGTCTCTTCTACTCATGCAACTTAAATTCCTATTTGATAGAGTACAGTTCATAGAAAAAAAAAACAAAATATAAAACTAAGAGTATTGAAAATTGTAATCACAAAAATAGAAAAAAATATTACAATAAATAAAAGAAAAACTTCAAATCACTAATTACTATTTAGTTATCTTTAATACAAAATCGCTTAAAACCGTTCAACAACAACAACGCTAATAACTTGACAGACTATTTCTGTACGTCTGTGCTTACACGCAAGTGCACGTGGTCTGAAGTAATATTGGGATGGTGAGATCCCGAGATTTTAACATCCTCTGGGAACGTAATTGGCTTTGTTACTAAAGTATACTAGAGTTCACTGATGTTTGAATTATGATTTGAGTTTTTATTGATAGTTGGTCCTAATCTTAGCATGTAAGAGTTTTTTTTATCAAAAACTACTTTTAGAGAAAATAGGGAGAGTTAGGTTCAGCATGCAACTTGTTAAAAAATTATATAAGTACTCTTCGATATCAATTTAATGTTAAATGAGTTGAAAAAACTTTTCTAATTAGGAGACATAATCTTCTTCGGAGTGTCCCCCATATGTACTAGGTCTAACTTAGTGCTCAAAGATGCACATGTTAATGTTCAATCTCGGCATTTAAGTTTTCATGTGATTTTTAGTGATTGAATTCAATGCTTATGTCTAAGTGATGAATTCTACAATTTTATTTTAATCACATGAACTTGACTCCACCAATAGCTCACATGCATCTATTTTAGGGTTAGCTAAGGAGATGTCTCATTAGGCTACATAGGCTATGTCACTTCACCATGAGCTCATAATGAATCTTTCTCTTTGCATAATCATAAAATGAGCTATGGAGCTCTATTAGTGGCTCTCAGTATCGCATTCATTAACTTCTCAGCTTAGCAAGAAGTAATGCAATAACTATCGTCATGCACTGACTTCTCACATAAACTAATAGTGAGCAAAAGAGCTCAGAGATTTTTATATATTCATGGCTTCATTAATTCATTTAGAACTAAGGGGTTGCACTGACCATTATCGCACAGCTAATGTTGTCACTGAGATTAGCAGCGAGGATAGTGACATTCAAACCACTTGTCCTTAGTAAATTAGGGCTCGATGATTTTTACAAGTTTAAATCCAATCATTCATCAAGATAAGTTTCATATTAATATTCACAAATCTAATTCATTCATCACAGCATTTAAATATAAAGACAAAAATACATTTATTAACAAATTAAAGAGTACAACACTTTCTAATTCTTGACTTGTTACATGCTTACGCCCAACCCTCCCCAAGGGGAATTAGGCTGCCATTAATGATAAAATACAGAAAAGTTTACAAGCACTAGAAAGCTTTTGCATGGCTTTTACAAGAAAGGAAATGAGTTAGAAGGTAACACGATATAAGGAACCGCTGTCGCGTTCACCAGCTCGTCTTCCCTTCTCACTGCTTTTCTTCCTCGCGTCCAATACTATGTCTTCTTTCCTTCAAGGCACAACTTTCTTCCTCCTTGGGGCAGGGTGGAACTCTCCTTCTCTATCTCTCTTTTAGGAGATGTGTAAAATATTTCTTAGCTTGGCTAAAATCTAGAACCTTTTCCTCATCTTCAATTCTTCTTTTTATAGATTATTCTCTAGTTATTTCAGAATTAATTCAGTCATTAGCTCTCCATTTAGAAAGTTGTGTTTTCTTTAATTGAGTATTCCTTTATTCCCTTGGTAATGAAGAGTCTCAACTATTGGAATTTAAGTTTTGCTATTAGGAAGAGTAAATAGATTAACCCTTTGATCTTCCATTTATTACCTTGAATATTGTTGCTGGGTAGATTTAACGACGAGTACAATGGTGTGCGGTAGCTCCTGTGTCTCTATTTTGAGACTGTAGCAGCGCACTGTAGCGTGTAAGCTTTAAGTTCTGTAGCGTTGTAGCACGTGATAGCACTAGAGTCTCTGTCTTTAAACCGCTGCGGCGCGCAGTAGTGGGATGCTTTCAAATTTTTGCTAAGCATGGGCCACAGTTGCTTCCATTGTGGTGAGCGATAGCACCCAAGCCTCTGTTTGGTTCCGCTATGTCACGCAGTGGTGCTAGTGTTTCTGTCTTGAGATCGCTACGGCGTGCGATAGATCGCACGGAGCTCTCTGTGTTGATCCGCTAAAGTGCGCTACAGCGATTTTCTCCTAGAATTTTATATTTTAGCCCACATTCAATATAGCTCCTCTTTTATTCTAAAAATAGTGAAAGCACATCAAAGCATACACTTTGAATAGAAAAATGTTTGTTTTTATAAACCTATTTTAGTATAAATTTTTGATTTATTAGTCACCATGTCCTGCACATTGTATGAATTTAATTCTAAAAGATATAGCTTCTATGGAACATGTTGATAAGCTTTCTAAAAATACTTTAAGGGTTACTTTGTTTGTTTATAATCATACATTTGTATTATCCTGACTATGATAAAAGGCCTATGTGGCTGGAGATTATCCATCCTTGTGTAACTCATTTTGCAACAACTTTTATTACACTACATAGTGTTCATACTCATAAGTATGATTTGTAAGATTTTGTTATGTGTAAGGAGTGTATGTAGATTCAAAGCACGCAAAAAAATTTTAAGGCAAAATAAGCATCTTCTGTTTTTTAGAAAAAATATTTGGGAATGACTATTTAATTATGTCACAAATATGTGGGCCTCTTATTAGACTATTACAAATTGTTAATGCTGATGTGAAATCATATATGGGCTATATTTATAATGTCATGCACAAAGCTTAAATGATAATTAAGAAAATGCTTAGAAATAATAAAAGGCTCTATTAGCCGTATACTGATATCATTAAGAGAAGATGGGATGGGCAACTTTGCCCAAGAATTCATTATACTTCATATTATCTAAACCCTCAGTTTTAGTATGATCATGATACTTATTAGAACAAAGCTGAAGTCATGCATGTATTAGTAGAGTTAATCAAAAATAAGAATATATATATAGCAAGATGAGGGATGCAATGAATGAAGTGAGATTATATTGTGATAATTTAGAGAGTTTTGGTAAGTCAGTAACAATATTATCCAAGGAAATGCAAGAAGGTATTTCTCTTATATTTGTTTTACATTTTCAAGTTTCAACTCAAATTAAATTATTAACATTAAATTATAGATGAATGGTGGTTGGGTCAAGTGCTCCAAATTTACAAAAGTTAGTTATTCATACTCTTAGTCAAACATCTTCATCGTCTTAATGTGAAAAAAATTGAAGTATTTTCAAACAAATTCATACAAAGCTGAGGAATCATTTGGAGCATCAAAGACTAATATTCTTGTTTATATTCAGTACAACATAAATTTAAGAAATAGGTACAATTTGTACAAAACATAGATGTTACAAAATGAAGTTATGATCATTTATATTATGTTTTAAGCCTTTTGTAAACATTTGTAGGCTAAGTTCCAAAAAATTGAGTTATGTTCCTTTAGATTCCACATGTATTAACTACTTCGATTTATAGGTTATGGATGAAAAGCTGAGCACATAACTTAGTTTGACATATTTAGAAAATGAAATTTGCAAATATGATTCTATCCATATTATTTCTACTTAAAATATGCACAGTTATGAAACACATATTGGTAAGTGTCTAAAACTTTATGTTTCATTTTCTTAATTGCATTATATTTACAAAAATCTAACAAAATGTAAAATATTTAGCTGAGGATGCCCTCGAAATGAACCAAACGGTAGAGAAAGATGATGTTGTGGCATTTAGGTCTATTAATTTTTTAGTTATGATTTGAATTTTGAATCAAATATTGATGATTTATTATAAATATGTAGTCAAGGAATTTTTTTTTATTTAGGATAGCGATGTGTTAATTTCTTATGAAAGCCATTGCCAATTATGTTAAGTGTTGTTCTACTTTTCTGTAATGTGCTGCAGCTTCTATTGATAGTTTTATTGGGTGGCGGTGCTAGGTGATGTAGGTGCTATTGCCGATTATATTGGGTGTTGTTCTATCTTCTGTTGATGCTACGGCTACATTTTAACTGTTATGTGGTGGTAATGTTAGGTGCTGCCATTGTTATTGCTAATTTTATTTTTGTTGGATGTTGTTTTGTTTTTCAGTTGGGTGCTACAATTATATTTTAATTATTATGTGGTGGTGGTGTTTGGTTCTACAATTGTAACTCCTAGAGGTAGTGGTGTTAGGTACCATAACTATTATTGCCAATTTTATTTTTGTTGGGTACTATGCTATTTTCTTAATTTATGAGCTAGTTTTTTTGGTTTTTGATTATTGAAAATTTATTTAAGGTTGTTGCATTTTTCATTCTTCGGTATTACTGTCATGTTGTGTTCTTCAATTAAAATCTATTAAACTGAGATGTTTTTCACTTTTTTTATTAAAATTCTAATGGTACCATCTTCTAATGACTGTAATTATGGAGATACTTTGGTCCAATTTCTATAGCTATTGGCCACCGCTATTTTATTTATTTTTGCTATTAGCTTGCATTTTAATGGTTGTGTGGGGGTCGTGTTGGAGCTAGTAGTATTGGATTGCGGGTGCTATTGGGTGTTACAGTTGCAATTGCAAACATTGATGATTTTGCTTTAAACTTCTTTTTTTATTTTGTATTGGGTGCTAACGCTACAGGTTAAATTCTTATGTTGGGTGCTATAGTTGCATTTTAATTATTGTGTGGTGGTGTTGTAGGGTGTTGTAGTTGCAGCTCCTAATGGGGGTAGTATTTGGTGTTGTTGTATCGTGGTGGAATTAGGTGCTATTGTGTTTTTCTGTTGGGTGTTGCAGCTACATTTTCAGTGTTGTGTTGTGGCAAAATTGGGTGCTACAACTCCCTGTGGCGGTGGTGTTGGGTCCTACAGCTACTGTGAGGACCCAGTGCCGGGTCAGCGGGAGCTAATCCAGCACCGGTTATTGGGGTAACAAGTTCTCTAGCTGCAAAATCATATTGAGTGATTCAAAAGACAAAATATATAGACATCAAATATATCCCATTTATTCATAATTCACAAGTTTTGATTAAAAGGAAACAAATAAAACAAAAGTTATAAACTTTAAAAAGAGTAAAAAAAAGACAAAACGGCAGATAGTGGTATCGACACTGCTTGGTTCTTAGCACCTTTCTTCTAGGACGAACTGCAGATCTGGGCATGTTTAAAAGTGCGGGCATTTGAATACCAGCTAATTGCAAAAATTAAGTACTGATATATGTCATCTTTATAAGTGTTAATAATTAGCAAAATAATCAATAATTTGACAGAAAATAAAAAGTTGTACAAATTTATCCCTACAAATCTGTTTCAATTGTACTTGAAATTTTAGCATAAGAATAATTGTAGTCACAAAAATAAATATTGAATTTTAGCATTTGGTATTTGGCATAAAACATGATTTAGTTGGGCAAGTACAAAATTGAGAAAAAGGGAGTTCTTCTTTTGTATTACATATCCCAACTTCCCTATATATCTGCTCCCTTAAGGCTTATCAGTATAGGCTCCTTATGACTCCTGATGTCGGACAACCCTATCTAAACAGTTGTTTGATCAGACTAAAAAATATATCAACATGAAACTCTTGCTACTCAATTATCCAAAAATTTTCATATATCATTTTTTATAACTTTTAAAAGCACTTTTATCAATTTGTGCGATGTTGAGTGGAAAAATATATTTAAACAAACAAGAAGTAAGAAGTTGTACGAATTTATCCCTACAAACCAATTTTAATTACACTTGAAACTTTAGCATAAGAATAATTGTAGTCATAAAAATAAATATAAAATTTTAGCATTTGGTATTTGACATAAAATATGATTTTATTGGGCAAGTACAAAATTGAGAAAAATGGGATTTTTCTTTGATATTACATATCCCAACTTCTCTCTATACATGTCCCTTCAAGGCTTATCAGTATAGGCTCCTTATGACTCCCGATGTCGAACAACTCTATCATAGCAATTGATTGATCAGACTAAAAAATATATCAACATGGAACTCTTACTACTCAGTTATCCATAAATTTTTATATATCATTTTATGTGACTTTTAAAAGCACTTTTATCAATTTGTGCGACGTTGAGCGGAAAAACATATATAAACAAACAAGAAATAAAAAGTTGTACGAATTTATCCCTGCAAACATGTTTCAATTACACTTGAAATCTTAGCATAAGAATAATTGCAGTAACAAAAATAAATATATAATTTTAGCGTTTTGTATTTAGCATAAAACATGATTCTGTTTGGCAAGTACAAAATCGAGGAAAAGAGGGTTCTTCTTTTGTATTATATATCCCAACTTCCCTCTATACCTGCCCCCTCAAGGTTTATCAGTATAGACTCCTTATGACTCCCGATGTCGGACAACCCTATCATAGCATTTGTTTGATCAGATTAAGAAATATATCAACATGAAACTCTTGCTACTCAGTTATTTTTTTTTTTTTAATTTTTCATATATCATTTTTTGTGACACTTAAAAGCAATTTTATCAATTTGTGCAATGTTGAGCGGAAAAATATATTTAAACAAGAGTAATAAAAGACATTTAATACCTTAATCTCTTAAATTCAAAAGTTAACAGTTTCGTTGAATCTGCATTTATATTTTTTAATATTTTAAATTATTCTTATAGCCAACATAAAATTGATATGATATTCTTAAGAATTTCTTACTTTCTTCTTTTCTATTATATCTTTCATTTATTCTTTCTCTTCATGGAAGACAACGTTCTTAAGTCACAAAAGGTAGCAATTATATTTGATATAATATTATTATTATCATTATTTAATGATAATAATAATATATAAATGAAAGAAAATAATAATTGAAAGATTGCAAAAATGTGCGGAATGAAATAATAATTATAAGTTATAAAAATGAAATTGTCTGAATTGAAATTGATAAATTAAAAATAATAGTCATTTTATAATATTTGCATTGCTATTCATTATTAATTAATGACAATAATAATAATATAATGACATAATAGAGATAGTCTATTTATTAATAATAAAAAGAAATAAAGAAAACAAAATAAAATAAAGTTTGAATTTTCTTGTTCATATTTACCAAAACATCTAAATATTTCAAGCATGGGATGCTACCAAATTTGAAAAATTGAGAAGAATGCAGTTGTTCTCAGTGCATATTTTTCAATCTATATTTTGCTAGTTTGAGGGACATGTCTTAATGTAGTTGCTTTATTATCATTTATTTTGCTCTATGCAATAATATTTTTTTGCCTATCACTTAGCAGCGTTATTTGCTGGTTCATAATAATTCGTTTTTTGTATAAATTATTTTTACTCTCCTGTTGCTCGAGTGTTCGAAGAAGCGAATGCAGAAAAATATCTCGCAGAGATTCTATCGATTGGTATTTAGAAGTAATCAATATCATATTAAGCTGTAAGTTCTCAAAGATTCTACATATTGTTCTTTTATTGAACATTCATTGCATTGCATGCAATATTTCTATTGAAATTGTATTTGAACTTTGAAATTGAATTTTATAGAAAATGAAAGTATGTATTTGTGAATCGGCGGGTACTGCTTTCTGCATCTTTCAGTACAATTTTAAAAACCATTGGCTCTAATCTAACTTGATGTTTCTAGTTCAATGGCTGCACCATCTTTTTGTAAAGCTGAAAATTAAATAAGAAAAAGAAAAATTCCAGTTCACAGATCTTTGGATTATTTCTAAAGTTGCAAAGTTAAAAAAATGCCGGTCTTTATGAAATGATAAATATTGACCAGCATCAAACTTTAACTTTTCATAGGCCGCACCTCTCTATGTCAAAGTTTTCCTTTATTTTGACTATTCTTCTGTGGCCCGAAAACTAAAGCTGCTGGCCAAAAGTATTCCTCTGCCTTAGAGAATTACTAGAGAAATTTATCGTGCGAAACATAGAGCTTTCAAGTGAGGCTATGGAGGCTACAAGTAAAGAGGGAAGGGAACTCTCCGTCTCTATTCAAAGGCATGCTCTCCTGTTCAATGAAACAGAACTTTTTCTGAGCCCTTTTGATTTTTGTTTTTCCTCTCCATACTTGTTGCATTGAAAAGTCCTTTTATGTACAGCAGCTGTCCCTTGTCGACATAATCATAATTGCTATGCTAAGTTAAGTTCCTCATGCTGATGGCTCCATACACATTATTTTACTTGTATTAAATTCTGCGTAAGTTGAAACCAAAATAGTCCTCACTGATTCAAATCATTCTCTTTAAACCATATAAAATAAAGCAAAACTTATTAGATAACGCATTTAGCATTCTCACATTAAGAATATAGAAATAAGGTATTATCTTATAAAGATCATATAGAGTATATTCCATAATAGTTTGTATCGAGGACTATAATTTTTGTATATATATGTAAAGATATATATATACATAGATCTTTCACTTGGACAATTTCTATTCCAACTTTATTTTGACTCATATAGACTTTCATAAGAGTGTTTGCACCCATTTATGGTAGTGGTTTAACTATTGTGCTTGTACCCATTTATGGTAGTGTTTTACCTTATATTTTATTTTCCAAATAAATTTGCAACATAAAATAAGTATTGAACAAGCTGATTTACTCTTAACTTAATTGTTGCTCTTCACTATGCTCATATCATTAAATTTCTACTTGTAAAAAAGTATTTTTAAATGAATATCACTTTACGAGCTCTAAGATGAATGAAAATACTATCTTAAGACAAGATTAAAAGTACTATAAATCATAGAGAATGTGAAAACCTAGAATAAGCTATAATACGCTTATATTTGGTAACTCTGAATGACTTATGAAAAATGGAATATTAGACTCAATCATTTGTAGCATTGAATAAAATAAGACTTTGTATCACATTCAACTTCAATATATATAAATTATTTTATTATTAAAATAATGCTTAATTAATCTACCATTTTCTAAAATCACATTATTATACTATGATACTTCAATTAACTTAGAGATCTTTAATATCTAAATTAATTGGGGGCTTGATTAGCCTCAATCATTAAGGTAGATAATTAAAGCAAAAAATAATCGATATCACATAATTTATAATAATTTAAAATTCCTTAAAATAGTGCAACGCATTGAGACTAAATGCTTCAAATCATACATTATAACATTATGCATAAAAATAAACATTTAAACATTATTATGAGGGATTCATATGGTATATTATGCTGTACAACTATTGTTAAGCGATGGCAGGTTATTTGAGTTTCAGGAAACCACACAGGTCCTATGAGGGAGAATATGTGTGTTTACAAAAATCTTTTTTATAATATTATTGAGCATACGACTCCTCACATTTTCCTGTGCCCAACAAAACTATATTAAAATCAAGATAAATAAATAAATGATATATATGCAGTTACAATCTTATGATTGTATTTATAACTTATAGTCTTTATGACTACATTTTTTAGTATAATTAATCTTTGAGACTAAGATTGTTTCCTTACTTTATCACATCACTTTACTTTACAGCTTTATGTATATAGTTTGCAGAGTGTAGATGATCTAATCTATTACTTACATATTTTTCTACATTGTTTTTTACTATTACTTTATTTGCTTTACTTGGACATATTCATGCTTTCCTTACTTGTTTATATGCATTTTTATGTAAATGCCTTATTAACTTATTTGATGCATGATTGAACATCTTATGATGAGCATACATACTCACATACCTTACAGTTTTTTATAATATTTTCTATTCATTTCTTTGTACTTTTGCTCCACTTATTTAAATAAAAAATGGCTAATGTGATATTTACTTAATTAAAATTTCATTATTTACCCTTAAATTATACTTATACTTTTTACATTCTAACCATTTATTTTTATTTTGTTGGCTGTGCTATACCGTATTAAAAACCAAATACGATAGATTAGGAGCTAGGTGTGGATCTTGGACACAATATGGATCATGTTCAGCCATTACAGCTTATGCACCATTCTTTTCAGTCTTATTACTTTATTTACTTAAAAACATGTGTCCCTAAGATCTTCCATAACTTTATTTAATTCTATATATTTTATTTTATAATTTTGTGATGCTTTTTCTTTCTATTTCTGAATGACTAGAATGGTATGTATATATATTTACATTAGTTATGCATCTGGTTTTCTCCTTTAGAGATCATTAACTCCTCATAGTATTTAATAATGAGTTAAGTTTAACTAATCCAATATTAAGTACTACAGTAACACTCATCATCTAATTAGATTACTTAATCTAATAATGAGGTGTTTTAATAATGCTAAGAGATTATACAAACCTATAATATACACAATTTATTAATGTGTTTAGTGGGCAATATACACAATAACTGAGGAGCTAGGCATGTTTGACTAATCATCTAAATTTGAGGTTCCACACACTCCCCATCTAGGATATGTATAATCTTCTGATCTCTCCATTGCCTGCCCTAGCTCAATGGTTTGTACAGACTCTAACTCTTCATGAGTGAATCTCTAAATATAAGTTTTATATTTATAATTATTTTAAGCATCAAAGTTTATATGAATGATATGCTCAATAGGATTTGGCACAGCTGTATTGTCATGACAACATAATAATCAAACCACTTAATTATAATTTGTGATATCCTTTTGCTATATTCTAAACTATCTATCCTTATATTGGAATAGCCAAGACTTATCATGTCTTTCTTTTAAGTTTTTAACCAGACTAAAGATTCATTCTAATTTTGATCTATTTAATATGAGTACTCAAAGTTCAATTAGCCTAATTTTAGTATTAAGAAATTAGTGTACTAAAAATCTCAATCTTAACATGATCTACAATTTACTAAATATTATTTACAATGATTCTGAGTTTAACATTCCTAATTGTATAAATTGGGTTTATTTTAAGTCAAATATTTAACTTAAGAATTTAGATGCCAAAACTGTTATTCTAGGATGGATTGAGATTTCTCGAGTGATTAGGATTCCATAGACATCTTGTTTGGCTAAATGGGGCACTAATACGCTTTACTAGGAACTACCATACCTTATTAGGGTTAGAAATGTAAATTTTCAATTTAGTGATCAAAATCAATCAATTTTACTATCATTGGATTATTTACATCGCTGGGAGTCCATTGACACATTGTTTGCTAAAATTCGAGTTCGGCATGCTAATCGAAGCATAATTAATCTAATTAAGGTTTTAAAAAATAACTTTCAAATTAACAATACAAACTGCTCAACCTTATTGCCATTGGAGTGGTCACCTCATAAGGAGTCCGTAGACACCCAGTTTGCTAAATTCTAAGGTTAGCACATTAAACAAGTCGCACTAATATAGGGTCGAAATATCATTTTCAAAACTACTTGGTGAAACTGAAATTTTAACCTACCACAATGTTCCTCTCATTTTTTTAAGTATTTTGACATATAATTAAACTATGTTTGGAATATTCCTATAAAATTTCAACATACCAAGATATTTAAATAATTAAATATGTATTTTTCTATAATTTTTATTAAATTTGGAATATTCTAAAGAAATATTATGTCTCGGTTAACAGTCATTAACTACCATTAACACCATTGACAGAATCTGTTTAAGGAAGTATTATGTGAGTATTCCCGTTAACGGCTTACGGTCATGAACAACCATTAAACAGCTGTTGACAGACCGACCGAACCGGTTGCAACAGTACATGTTCGCTACATTGAACTAGTGCTACAGTAACTTGTATGCTATAGTAAAATAAATGTTCATCATCTCCGAGAAAACTGCCCATGATGGTGTCTTCCACGATGATTTTCGACACCGTCTGATCTCTGCTTGCCGCGGTTCGACCGCCATTTGACTTCTCTACCCGCGGCCTACCGGCGGGTATCAAAAGCTCCCTCATCGGCCTCCAAAATTTTTTTCCAGCAAAGTTATTGTTCATGGACGACTCAATTGGTGCGAAAACGGGATGTTTTGAACAAATTGACTTTTCTAAATGGTAGAGTGCATACTGAAATTGATTTTCAAAATTGAAATTTCAAGAAAAAAAGAACGGGTGAGGCGTACCTATTGCTGAAGTTTGACACCAGTAGGTATAATAAGACTGAGGGTCTTTTGGTCCTCCTTGTTGACTTTGGACTACCCCAAACAATAGAGAGCATAACAAAAGAGCATTTCCTCATCAAAATCGCCCCATTTGGACACGTGAGGTGAACATGGACGTTGTCGGCATCCACGGTGAACGCGGGTTCGTTGTGTGGATTAGGCCGGCCTGGGACAGAGCATAGCCGTCAGATCTGAGATCGAATACGACGGTGCGGATCGGATCAGGCACAGATCCTCCATCTGCAGTTTGATCGGGAGATCGGACGACGCAGATTCGGCCGATCTGATGTCCCGTGTTCGAGCTGGGACTGTGTATCCCGCTGTTCAAAAATTCAAAATTTCCTAATTAATTAATTTGAAAATCTGAGTTAATTAATTAAATTTGATTTAAATAAAAATTCCAATAATATTTTTCACATTTTTCACATTTTAAGTATAAAAATTACGAAACTTGCACCCATAACATATTTTGATATGAGAAATTCAAATTTGCAGTCAAATTTGAGATTTGAGGTCAGAATAATTTTTGTATTTTTTTTGGGTATTAATTTAACATTAAAAATATTCCAAAAATTTCGATGTTCTCTGATTTGACTTCTGATTTTGCCGTCAGACTTTTAATGATGTCCCGAGTCTAATGGAACTATGTCTAGATTCAAATTAAGCCTGATTTAGAGAGTTAAATTTTAGGGTGTTACACATCTTAATAGAATCATTGGCAAATGTGACACTATAAATTGGGTTAGTACATCTAATTCAATATAACGTGTCACAATAACACATAATGTGTGTTTTATTCCACTAGCACATGTTCTCGGCCCATTAGGTCTCGGTTAACTCGATGATCTGTGCCATTTAAAAAGAAATATTATTTAGAATATTCCAAATATAAAAATTCCTGAAACTTTAGAAATAATTCCATAATAAATTATTACAATATTTTGACAAATATAAATCAATATATAGTCAAATTATATACCAAAATGATTAAAAAAATAAGAATAACTTAATTATGTAATAATAATTAACTTTTTTCAAATAATTTGACTAATCACCCTCCAAAATTAATTAATGCCTAGTCCATCAAAAAATGAGCCAAACCCTAATTTAGTCAAACAAAATATCTACGAACTCTTGTGGTATGCACCACTTTAATGTAATGATATAAGAATGTAATGTTATGTACTCTTCATTATCAATGAATATTATTTAGTTATTTATGCTTGGAAAATTTATGAATGAAAGAATTAGATAATCTTAAATCATAATATATAAATCTTGCATAAATGTTTTCATAATCAAAACCCTATATAGCTCATTGATCGCTTAGTTATAAGGCTGTGCATTCTTGAGTGTTAACACTACAAATGTTCGTGATAACGGTCACCATGCAAAACCTGTCCATGCATAACCTTGGACTTAGGCTGATCAATCGAGCCATGGGAGATATCAAAACTCTCTAAGCTCCATAGATCAATCTTAATTTAAGCGAGGTAACTGTGCATGTTAAACTTAGAGCTAGGTGACAAACTCTTTGAGCATCATAGCACATTACCTTGGCTAAATTAAGATCTTGATGCATGTGAGCTGAGAACCACTAATTGAGCTCTATAGCTCACTCTAGTTTTATGAGATTTTCTAGAGCACTAAGTGCTATAGGTGATGTGACATAAGCCTATTTAGTCTAGGAGCTCATATCCTTTTCTAATTATAGAGTTGATGCATATGAGCCATTAGTGGAATCAAGTTCATGTGATACTCAACCTAAATTACAGAATTCATAACTTAAACATTTTCATTAAATAAAGATCACATGAATGTTTATGTGACAAAATTGAACATTCTTATGTTCATTTCTGAGCACTAGACAAAACTTAGTACATTAAGTAATTTAACGAGAGAAGACAAAGTGTAACGCCCCGTTCCGTCGCCACGTGCAACTGAGATAATTTTAAGAACAATTGGCAGCGGAATGGTGCGTTACTCAGGAAGGACTGCTGAACCTTCTCGAATATCTATTGACTGAACTGCTGAATCTCAACCCTAAAAGAGAGCTGTGAACTAATCTTTAAGATAAGTGTAAAGTCCTTATCTTAAATATTAGATATAATACGTATATATATTGGATTATGAGTGGGTTGAAATAAGAATTTAATATATATGAGTGCATATTAATATATATATATATATATATATATATATATATATGAGTGCTTGCATTTTATATATGCTGATCATATCATAATATAAAGTATAAGTAGTAGTAAGTACATGGTGCATAAGCTAAAAGCATTCACCCAAATCATTCATCACAAAAGCAAAGTAAAGTATTCTTCTCAGAAAAGAAATAAAATACATCCAAACTTAAAGTTATTACAAACAGTTTGCTTTAATAAAATAACACTAAAAGAGACTCTCACTCGAATTGAAAAAAAACTAAAGCAAAAAATTAAGTGCTAATGTTGAGTCCACTAACATTCCACAAACTCCTCCTAGATCTTTTGTGAAGCCTCCTGATCTTGCCCCACCTACTGCTTTGGATCTGGCAAATTGTCAGATCCCAAAAGTACCACATGTTAGGCAAAGAGTCTAATACATCTAATGCTACTCTAAACAGTCATAGTTATCTAAAGTTTAGCATTTAAGTAATTAAACAAATCGTAGAAAAGTACTAAATAGCTAAAAAGTTTAAAATAATATAAATCTGAAAGTAAAGTAAAATGGTAACTAAAAATTAAGTACTAAAAATAGGGAAAACACAACAAAAATTGAAATTGAATAAATACTAAAATAAAATTGCATTGTATGACATATATATATATATGTATATATATATATATATATATATACACACACACACACACCACTAAACTGTATGTTACAAGTATGCTTGACTCGATGTCGCATGACATCCCACATATTCCTAGGTGAGAGAATGCTCCGCTAACAAATCCTAGGTGAGCACATCACTCCGCTAATACATTCTAGGTGAGCACATCGCTCCGCTAATGCTGATATGACTTATGCATTTCATAATATGTCAAAGATTTAATAATGATATGCTTTAAATCATTAAAATCCAAAAAATGAACAAAACCAAGTAATAAATTCATTTGTCTCCATTATGCATAATTCATCTAATTGAATTCTTACTCCTGATCTAATATTACTAAATTTCATGGTTCTCACTATAATTATACCCTAAATCATCATATGAAGAGGTCGCACACACATGATTTAGCATGTTCTCGGAAGGGTGACTTTAATACTTAGTTTGTTTAACTGCACTTATCGATGTGCACAAAGATAAGGGACATAATCATTTTACAATTTATTCTTTTAAACTAAGTTTATAAATCCCTAGCTTATAAACATAACTTAAAGTGTCCTAAGAAAAGTAGTTTAAAACACTTAATTTGTTTAACTGCACTTATCGATGTGCACAAAGATAAGGGATAAAATCCTTTTACAATTTATTCTCTCAAACTAAGTTGTTACATCCCTACTTATAACACACTTTAGACTTGGGATGTTTATCCTGAACTGAATTGTACTTATCCAGTTACCAAGGATAAGACCAAGACTCTATAGTTCTATCTAGGGTAAATCAGCAAATTCCATTTTATGCTGAATAATTTAGCTCTATGGATATGCACTATCATCTCCATCTGATAATACTACTATTTATCATTCTAGCAAATCTTTTTATAATTCAAGAAATACAAACTAATGAATTCACACTCCATTGTGGTGAGTCATACATAAAGGTCCCAAGGATGTGACATGAAAGTCACTCAACTTAGGATACTACCATAAGGGGTAATTTCAATCTAAAATCTTTAGGTTATTCTACCACAAGGTTTTAGGATCAACATCTAAGGTTGTTAAGGTACATCTAAGCTTCTACCTCAAAATAAGACTATCAAGCCATTCTTATCTCAAGAGTTAGCCTACTTAAGGGTCTAACATTTACTTGATTCAAATCTATCTTTACATTCTAAAGCAATAATCACTCTACTTAAGTGACAAACTAGTATTTAAGATAATAAAATTTCATGCAAGGTTTTAGTTTAATCATATGGTTTAAATGCCAAAAATCAAGTATGCAATTCTTCTAAATCATAACTTAATCAAGCATATTGATTGAGTAAAATCACACCATTTATTAAGAATTGATCATTTGCAAATCAAACATATCTTATTAAGGTTAATTCATGCTAGTTATCTTGATTAGGAGAAAATCCAAGATCTTAAGATTAAGTTAAGATTATAAATAACATGAATGATTATAAGGTTTAAGAACTTAAGGTTTACTAGTCTAGAATCAAATGTCAAATCAGCAAGAGTTAAATAAATTCATGCAGATTATTAAATTCCAAATCAAGAAGTTCAATTTAGATTAACTTTTCTTTGAGTTTAGTTAAGGTAGATTAAGGTTGAAATTAATGTTGAATTTATAAATTTAGATCACATGGTAAATTAGTAATGTGAATTAGAAAATAAATGCTAAACTTCATTAATTATGATCTAAAGCAATTAGTGCTTAATTAGCATTCTAACAAAATTCAGAATTTAAATTGGATTAACCAAATTAAGTTCTAAACATTATAATAACTGATCACATTGTTTCAAACCTAATGTTCACATTTTGAGCAACAAAATGAAGATATTTAATTGGCACGATTATCTTAAGTTCTAAGAAATAATAATACATTAATTTAATCAAAATAATAGGCCTACAAGTGCAAGTTTTTACCATACAAGCATATGTTCAAAAGATCTAAGCATCTTAAGCATGGATTTCATATTTAAAAATCATCTATAAATTATCCAATTCATGATTTCATTATAATTAAGGTATATTTTTGCATTATTAGGGTTATGGAATCATTAAAATATCAAAAATATAAAGTTTGGGCAAAACTGGGCAGTTCTGTGCGCTACGACATGCTGTAGCACTCACCTAGCATAGAGCCAGGTGCTACGATGTGTTGTGGCATATCACTGCGTTATGGCGCACGGCAGTGCTTTCATGCGCTCCGACGCCAAATATCCCGAGTCGCGGGCACTGCGGCCTGCTACGGAGCCAGATTTCCTGAGACGCCAGTGTTGTGGTGCGCTGTAGCGCTCAACAGCCATACGCGATGGCGCGCTGTAGCGCTTGATGGTCATTTTGTCAGGATGAAAAATGGAATGTATCACCATTTTCCCCCCAAATACTCTAGATTCATGGCACCTCAAATGTGGTGCCATATACGAGACTTTTCCAATATCTATCCAATCATACCAAAATCAATACGAAAAGATTATTCTAACATTGCAAACAATGATGCCATAACTTCCTATGCAAGATTTATTTTTACACAGCATCATTCATTTTTGGATTCAGATCGAACTCTATTGAGTTTGATTACTAAAATGCAAGTTCTTGAGGACAAGATTTAATCATTCAAATGAAATGAAGTATCCATTGGTTCAACCAATGGGAGAAATAGAAGGTACAAAGAATGATACAAGAAGGGTACATTAGTTTGCAAATGGAGGTTCTAGCTAGGCTTTCTTTAAGATCTTAGAAGGAAATGAGCTTTTTCTTCAGCTTCTAGTAAGAGGAGGGTGAGAGCTGAGGGTTTTTCAGGAGTTTGGGAAGGAATGAGCTTCAACTAACAGCAAATGGGGAGAGCTGAGGCTAATGGAGCATAAATAAAGGAGGGGGAAGGGATAAGCTTCAAGGAGATAAGATTTTAGGAAGTCATTATTACTGCATGGGTGAGATGGGCTTGAGCTGATGGAAATATATGATGGGAAAGGGCAGGCATGTGCAGGAATTGGGGAGGAAAATGGAAAATTTAAGATTTTAATTCTAATTTTAATTAACATAATTTATATTTTAAAATTAGATGAATAAACGGGCTCCGAAAATTTTGAAAATTCACCCCTAGCGAACTCAAGGGTGAGGAAATCAACGACGAAGTATGATATTAATTTAGAGATCAATTTAATCATCCTAATTTTTGGGGTATATAAATATATTAAAATATTTGAGAAAATCTGACAACTTCGAAATACTTCCAAAACATCACCCCTATCTAATTTGGAGGTGATAAGCATAATGGTGAAATTAGATTTTTGATTCGAGGTCTAATTAAATATCTCAATTTTCTAATTTATTAAATATTATTAAAAATAATCTAATATTCGATTGAGCTTTGAATCTCATCAAATCTTTAGGATTTGGGTTTATTGACCTGATAAACCTAATGGAATATTAATTAGGTTGCAATTAAATTAATATTAGGCTAATTAATAACCTAGGATTTTTACACTAATTATCTTGATTATCTAATAATTATTATTTTGATTCACTTAGCATGAAATGGAGAAGAACAGTACTTGCATGAACCCTTATTAATTTTCATGTTAAAACCCAGCTATCCCTATTTTTTATAAAAGCAATTTTAAATCAAGAAACTCTAATATTGTTATTTATGACCAAAATAATAACTACTTTGACGTGTGCAAGTGTAGACTGTGTATTTTCTGTCTGTCAATCATCATTACGAAGGGAAGCAAAGAGATGATTTGGTTATAAATTCTTATGGCAGTGTTGAACAAGAGACAAGAGGTAACATGATTCATAGTGACAACTAGAGCTCCATTCTGGTACTATAAATGTTGCATTTCATGCCAAGATTCAACATACTTCTAGAGAAGAAACGTATTAAGCTAAAGAAGATCTGCATCTCTCAAAACTCTTTAACATGTAATGAAAATTGTGGTGATAGATAATCTGAAATTATTCATAGCTTCACCTTTGTAGGTGAAAAGAAGGCTGACCTTGAGCCATAGCTTGCCATTATCAAATGCTTACACTAAGGAGTGAGAAGAAAAGGAAGAGTCACACTAATTATCATAGGGGGAGATTGTTGTGCAATGGAGCCTCAAAATCTTTGGAGGAGATAATTCATTCAAAGGAGAACTAGGACCAAAACGAACCTGATTTTAAGCCGAAGTTTTTTGGGCGCTTGAACATACCCAAGCGCCAGCCAACATAGCTAAAGAAAAGTCTTAAGCACAAGCATGAACTAAACTATTAATGTGCACCCATGGAGATACCTTAGTAAACAACAGATAGAGAGTGTCGCTCTTGGGCGTACCTAAGATTCTGCCTTCAACAGCCCTAGGCAGTGCCATTTACCTTGGTATATATTTCCTCCAGGTGCTGTGAGAGAGAGCTAAGAAGGGATTTATCTTCTTCCTTGGTGAGTGTTCTGTATGGGATTTGTAGTGCGTAGATTGTACTTGGTTATGCATTGTTTTTGTTTGTGCTGCAATTTGTTTTTGCTGCTTATATTTATTGCTTTGTGAGAGTCAAAGCTAAAAGCCTTAGTAAGTGAGAGATGTTTATAACTTTCAAATATAATGAATGATGACTGGTTTCCATACAGCATAGCATCATAATACAGCACAAGTGCTTTTGTAACGGAGTCCACAGAGAAGGAAATGGCCTCTGCTTCTTTGCTTTCTGTTTCACAGTCAAGAGAGTAATATAATAATAGTTTTCAACAGCAAACGGCAGAGTTCTGTGCAGAAGCGTCGCAGCATCTCAGAGGGCACTACTTGCTAGTGGAGAGCAGTTCATCTCTTTTTAGAATCTGCAGCAGCAAACTGTTTTTGTAAAAAATATCAACCTAGCTAAATTTAACACTCTTGGAAGTTCGAACACTAAGAGAATCACAGAGCAAAAGAGAACAACTTAATTTCAAGACGTCAAAAAAGCCAAAGATTCAAAAACCTATTCATTATGAAGAAGCTCGAAAACATGTCTTACAAAAGAAGTAATAATGTTTTTTTGTTTCGAAGGAATTTCAATCAACCAGGAGTATTAAAGATTCAAATTAGGAAAATAGTCATATTCTCTTTTTTATTTTTGCTCTACAAGATATTTTAGGTGTTAAGGAATCACTTCATCATCAAGAAATACAGTTTAAGTCAGCATTTAGTTACCAATTTAAAAATAAAAAAATAATACTTTGATATTAGCATTAATATTTAACAATGATATATCGATTTTATGGACGTTAACCTAAGATTTCATCAAGTTAGACAGAGTAGATCTAATGGACCATATGACTAACAATGGCTTAATTCAACTAATACAATTCAATGTTTAAAATGCTATCTATATGTAACAACCCAGAAGCTGTTACACGTCAATTAGTGAATCTAATTGACTCTAAGTTTCCTTCATTACTCTTATAATAGAGTTAAAGGTCTCCACCTCAAATTTCGTGCAAATTGGAGATCGTTTGTCGATTTCCAATATTTTCTAGTTTTCAGATAATTCTAAAGATACCTAATTTAAATAGACTTCAGAATAAAAAACAGACTTCACCATTGCATTTCTCACGCCCAAATTAGCTTGGGGTGAAATTTTGGTGAGTTTTGGAGAAAGTCAAAATTTCTTGATTATTTTATTATATTTTCATAATTTGATAATTAAAATAATTAAGATGATTTCCAAATTAAATTTCGACTTCATTTTTAAGTCTGTGACCCCCAATTTAACTAAAAAGCAATTTTTTAAAAATAAATTTGGAAATATATAATCATGAAATTTTAATCAAATAAATCAATAAATATATAAATATATATATATATAAATATATATATATATATATATATATATATATATATACTTATATACATATAATATATCCTTCATTACCTAAAACGATAAAACCCTAAATCCTTACCTATACGCACGCGGCTCCCTTCCCCATCCCGAGAGCCCCTCTTCGAAAGTCGGGCGACGCGTGCCCTTCAATGGGAGAGCGAGCGAAGAGTTATCACCATCCATATCCCCTATAAACCCATACCGATTCCCTCATCTTTAAGCCCCGCTCATCCTCTCAGCACGGCAGTCTTCATAAAAAAAAAAGGTAAGCGATCTTTAGTGAATCCCTCTGCAACCACCGAGTTCTTCTCTTAGCCGCAAAGAAGCAAAGGTACTTCACTTGATTTTACCTTCAAGAATCGTTTGAATACGAAAAGAAATCGAATTATAAATTAGGGTTCAAATGTTGTCAATCAAGGAACTCGTTAAGGACTCAATGAAAACAACCTTCAATATATGAAAAGTATTTAACCATATGTAGTTTCTTATTTAATACCGGAATAAGAATTTTGGGTTATTAAAGGTTGGTTATATTACTTTAGTTCGTTTAAGATTTATTGATTTTCTTTATGATCTTCTCTGTTATTATAAGATCGATATTAGTGAAGTCATTGATATTGAGATTGCAGTTAGTAAAGACTGATATTAGTAATGATTGATATTATTATGTTAGTGATAACATTTCCATTGGTTGTGATGACCGATGTTAGTAATGTGCATATAGTTCTTTAACATGATGATATCAATCATCATATTCCACTAAGTCACATGGATTTTAATGTATGCAGTGTGATGATTTAATATGTGATGGATATGTATGCTTTGGTAGCAGATAAGAACTGCATACTCATGATTAGGTAGTAACATATTGCTTATCTGATATGCAATTCCTATTAAGAAGGATTTTTATAGGATACGTGATGGTAGCTGTCAATCACTAATGATCAATTGAGCTTGCATTTTTTTTTACTGCTCTAAGCTATTGTGAGTACACTTCAATTATTATTTAGAATTTTTTTTTTTATTATCCAATTCATACTATAAACTTAGGTGGATGGTCAGCTTATAATAATATATTATATGCAGATTGCATATTAACAATTTATGTACTTTTTATTTGATCTTCTATTGTATGCACTATGCATTATGGGATGCAGTTTAACATTATATTATATACAGTTTCCTTGTTATTTTTAGTATATTTCAGGTAAAATGAACAATAGTGCATTCTATCCTAATTTTGATTTGAAATTAGCTGAATCTGAGAGCAAATATCTGATTTCTTGTAGTATTATCAATATGTTATAATTGTTGCACTATTGTAAAAAATAATTTCGTTTCACTTATACTTCCAAATTATTGTACTTTTGATTTTCTAATAATTACTGCAGTGCTGTGTTTTATCTTTATGTAAATTCGTGCAGTTGCCAGCTTTGCCAAATTGTCCAAGTTCACTTTGTGTATAACAATACAACAAAATTTAGTTATATGTTAAATACTTGCCATATATATATATATATATATTCATTTAAGCTATATAGAAGTATATATATCAAAGGAATAATATTATATGTAATCTTCTGAATTTGAGAAGGCTGACTTTTATAGATCCCTTATTTATTTTTGACGGTTCAAAAATGTGATATTGCATTTCTTTCATATAGTTCCCAAGTTACATAACTATGTTACTGCTGCATGTAATTACTTATATGATGAGATCCTATCAAAATCAAGAGGCTTACAATTCATATTCTTAGCTTTTACTGCTATCTTTTGACATTTATATGCAAAACTATATATTATTTATCAAGAATTGATGTTTTTGGAAATCATTATTGGGCTGCTCATCATCAACTTTAATGATATATGTATTGCATTAAATTATATTTTTATCAATTTTCTCTATAATAATGCTTAGCAATTATCAGTTGGCTACTATTGGTTAATTCAATGTTGTTATCCAACATGATGACGGAGTGGGTATTACTTGATAGTAGTTCAAAATGCAGTACTTTGCATCACTCAACTGCTATTTAGAGGAAGTAATAAGAACTTTTATGTAAAAGAAACTATATGTTGAAGTTATAATGGTTTTGATGGTATGAAAGACATATGATTACTCTATGCGCCGAATTGAGAAATGCACATTGTTATTGTTATTTGATGATTGCATAAAATTCTACATTTCAGGTTCAGTGTGATTTTTTTTATGTTAGTAGAGATGAGCTTAGTTGTTATAATGGTAAAGAGCTGTGCTGTTGTTGGAGCATAAAAATTTAAATTAGGAGCTGAAATAGTGCATCCATTATGAAATCATAGTTCAAGCATTTAACTTAAAAGTTTTGCTGTTTTGCTGCTATAATTACTTTATACCATAAGTTCTCTAATATTTTTCTTTTCCTTGTTATGATACAAAATTTTGAATCAAGCAACTATAGTTGCCTCTCAGATATCACTTTTGTAAAGCCAAATAATCCATATGCATATGAAATCTTCTTGCACTATATATTGTTATATTTGAAGAACCTTATGGATGTTAGTATTTATTAAACACATGTTGTTTATTGAGAAGTGGTAGAATTTGCAGACTCTAAACACCCTCGCTAGTCGTTGACATGATGAATTTTTCTTTAACTTCAATGCGTTTCTTAAGATTCAATATTGCCATAAAAGGTTATATGCTGTCATTTTACATGTGATCAAATGTTAATACCTTTAGTTATTGAGATTATAAATAATATAATGTTATCAAATGCTACCCATTAAATCAATATGATTAATTGCTGGAAGCAAAAGATGGAAATATTTAGAAATGCTGAATCACTATAGTTTTATTTTATAATTGTAGAATTTAAATTAAAATTCATTACATGCTAAGAATGTATAATTCTACACTTTATATAGTAGAATATTGTTGCCCTTCTTATATAATCAAATACTGCTTTTAAACTTAGTCTTTATTTCTTTTATATTAAAATGCTGACTTTAATGGTGACTCTTTACAGGATAAGTTGTAAAGAATAATACAGGATTTCTAAAATAAATGCTATGTGCGAAAATCCACATAAATCTGCTTTTAAATGCTAAATTTAATTCCTGCGTTTCCTATTTATTATATACTTTATATAAGATGTATAAACTGTTTAATTTAGTTTTATTTGAAATTATAGTAGAATTAGAAATGAGCAATCACGTAAAAAGGATTGAACTTTATCTTAGAACTGGAATTAAACTCTATTTTAGAACTGGAAATGAGCAATCCTGTAAAAAGGTTTGAACTCTATTGTAGAACTGGAAATGAGCAATCCTATAAAAAGGATTGAACTCTAATTTAGAACTGGAGATTAACTGTAAAAAATTGTATATTTGAACAAAAATAAAGGAGACTCTACTGAAATTTTTAAGGATTTTAAGACTTAGTAATATTTCATAAAATTTTAACATTCAATTTAATGGTTCACTTTTAATTTTAAAACTTTACCAACTTGTTTGAAATTAATAGCTTCTTTTCTTTTTAAGCTTTAGAAAAGCTTTCCTTTTATTTCAAATTGTATTATCTTTCGAATTTCATGAAAATAAACTTGCAATTCATTCTACTTTTATTTAAAATTGACTTAAGATTAAATATTTATAAGCTAATTTAGAGTTTAATTAACTCTAATTATAAAGTAGATTATTAAAAATTTAGATAACAAGAAGATATCACATACTTTACAATTTTTGTAATCCATTGAATGCTTGCATAGCTTTGAGCCTCATATCCTTGAACATATATTCAAGACCTTTGTGCATAAATAAAGATTTTTTTAAAACTTTAAAGGGGAAATTCCCTAAGGCAATTAGAGTACAAATGAAAATATATATATTAGAATTTCACATTTTAGAGAGGGTAAATGTGAATGTTCAACTTTCCCACTGTATCTGGTTAAGCAGATGTGCTTAACTCCTCGCCCATTCTGTTGTGTACTCCTACAGAATGAGGTATTTCTAAATGTAACTTTAACTTAAAATATAAGAGATTTTCTTATAAATTATAAAATCTTTTCATAACTGTTTAGTTATGCTTTCGTATCATAGTCTTAGACTATGATTATCTTAGATTGAGAATCTAAGATATTTTCTCATTTCCTTTAACCTTACACTCTCTATTTTCAGTATTGTGTATTGCTTGCTTCAGTTAATTTGAATACAGTCTATATTGCTTAACTTCAATTAATGCTTCACTGTATGTCAACTGCTTACTTAGCATACTTTCCATTTGATCATATAAATTGCTTACATTTCATGCGCATATTAATTTATATCCTTTAAAATGCTCTCCTTTACAAATTTTCAGTAAAAGGCTAGAACATTATATAAAAAGTGAGTATTTTTACTTAATAATTTTCATACTACTTTCCTTACAAATGTGCTCATTACTTTCCCATACTATATAGCTTTTACAGCACTACTGTATACTTAAATTGTAAATCATAATTGTGATATCTTGTTAATTAAAAAACATAGCTAACTTTAAATTGTGCTTAGACTATTTAGTCTAACTACCTTTACTTTTTCTTGGCTTTGCCCTATCATATTTAAATACCAAAATATGATAGAGCAAGACCCCTTTTATTCAGGTGATGCAGGTCCGAGTACTTGAAGAACTTTTAAGAAAATCTGCTTCCGCTTAGTCATATATATAATTCACTTGTATTTGCCATGTATATTAAAAAGCCTTGTAATAATTAAATTACTTAAGTTACTTTTATTTCAGTTTGTTAATCTGTGTTGTATCTTCTATGTATATAAAACTGCTTGGGATGAATGAGTGGATTGCCTATTTTGTAAATGCTTGTATCACTGTATTTATTTGTATCTTTCTTTTTTATTCATTTTTAACTTAACAAATGCTCATAAAGAGACTTGACCACTTAGCATCGGCATTTGATTTGTTTTCTTCTAATCAAGTGTTGGGTGTTAAGGTAACACCCCAATATCTGGATAAATCTTCTATCCAATTATTGGGGCCGTTACACTATAATTTAACTAATAACATGTTAAACTTCCTTGAGAGGACATTAACACTATAAATATAACTTATAAGATATAACCTAGATTCACATTAATCAATCACCAACAAATAAGGTAAATTTTTCTTATCTTCAAGATCCATACATCTATATTAGATAAATTTCCAATTATAATCATCCATAATGAGCCCTAGTAAGAATCTAATCAAACCTCAAGTCAACATTATGCTTAAGAAGAAGAAGAGGGTTCTTTAAGTTGTGTTCATGGATGATTAAAAACTTAATTGGTGAAATGCATGGTTCTAATTTATAACTTGTATGATAAGAAAGTTCCTTAATTAATGTATAATGTATTCATTAAGATATTAATCACCACATTTAAGGGATGTATTAGCATTTTCTAAGATCTCTAAGTGTATGATCTCATCATTATATCCCAAGATTAAGGTATCATGATGAAAATTTTCATTATTATGAGATTGTTAATTAATCAAATAATTATGAATATAAGTATGCAACTGATGAAAAGGTTGAGATTTGTAATTAATAGGTCTTATATGAAAAGAAATGTGAGATTGAGATGGGTACCATACAGCTACATACTCTATGATCCTAACATAGATACTAATCTTAGGTGCACTATTTACAACAATTAAATTTTGGAATTAGATAACCATCTGATCATCTAACTATTATACTTTTAAGCAAGGATGAGGGAGATTTTGTCTAAGCTAAACTTAATGATTCATTCACGGATCTCAATCCTTCTCTTCATATTGGAACTTAAATTTCTATTAATTAATTTTTATTTAGGAATATGATCATTATGATTAAATTGGTAATTTGGTTAAATAAGCAAGCTCAAAAGCCTCCAATTACATTCTTCTAACTAATCTCTTGATAAAAAGACATTTTATTGATTACAAGATCACTCAAGATGTCTCATGAAGGTAAGGAAATGAGCACAGAGAGGATGGGGTCGATCCTAAAAATATTTCTTGAATATTAAAATCATCAATTAATGCTTAACTATAGTATATTCAGATGTCAAAATGGCTAGTTAGGGTTTCAACATAAAGCTATGGCACTGACATTAATGACTAACAATGGTCGATTTGGTTAAGTACTTGGGGATATCAGATCTTATATAGGGATAAGGCTTAGTATTAATAAACAGTAACAAACTAAATGACAAGTCATGCCATTTCAAAGTGGTGGATTCGGTATCAATCATTTGATCCTTATTTAAATCGTTTGGTTATGATTATTTCATAATTTTGAAAAGACAGACTATCGAATGAGATGCATTAGTTTCATTTAATTAACACGTGATTTTGTTATTATCATTACAAGGTTGTTAGATAAATGACATGCATCTTATGGTCGCATTCAATTCATGCATTTATTATTCTTATAAATTATTGCTAAGCTATCAGATTCACACCACTTGTCTCATGTCAAATACACTAACTTAAAATTTAGCCAATTTGAATTATTATTTATTTTATTCAATTTTCTTAACTTTCAAACCATAATAATTTAGTAAATATAATTTATTTCTTCAAAAAATTATAAACTTTTTTAGAAAACTGATAAATTTTATATTTTTTGGTATATTTAGTTTGTAAGTATACTCCTTATTTTTGTAAATATGTTATTTACTTCTCAATACATTAAGTTATATCCAAATAATTTCTTAAATTTAAGTTGTGGTGATGTTATATCTTACATTCTAAGAAGTCTTTAAGGCAATTAGTCCAAAAGGCAATAAGCAATCTAACAGCTCTAAGTTCTCTCATCATTCCAAATATCAGGAAGCATTCTTAAAGCATCTACTAGTTCTTTTTTTGCAATATTTTTATTTATTATTTTCTAGTTTCTTTTTTACCAAACTCTAGCTATGATTGTGCAAGAGATTTGAGAAAGCTTCATCGAGGAAAAAACTTGGGAAGAAGAATTTTATACCGCTGTTGTGACCAAGTATTACTAAAGAGGAATGACTTCTCTGTCTGTCAGTGTGTTGATTGAGAGACTCATTTGTGGAATGAATTTTAGAGAAGATGAACTTGCAAAAAATAAATGCATGATTTGTATTTGTATTTGAAAATAATTTGAATAAACTTTCAAAATATTCGTATTTGTACAATATTTCAAATAAATAAGAAGACGTATGGTTTGTATTTATATTTCTTAGAAAATAAATACGTATAATTTGTATACATACAATTTGTATCATACAATTTGTATGCATACAATTTGTATCATACAATTTGTATGCATACAATTTGTATACATACAATGTATATTCATATGAAATAGCTTCAAAAGTAAACTTAAGACTTGTATTCATATTTGAAAATAATTTGAAACTAAATAAGAAGACCATTTTCTAATTTTATTTGTATTTATATGATCTTTATTTTTATTTTTATTTTTTGTCCTTGGTGATATACTCATTCTTATTTCACCTAAATAAATTTAAATTACTATTTTTCATAAATTATTTCAAATTCAACCCTTTCATGGTAGTTTCATATGAACTATGAAAAGCTAATAATTAATACTACATGATATATTAATTAAATAAAGCATATTCATTGATGAAAAGATATAAACACCAGTAATGTTCCATATAAGCATACTAAGTATGGATCAGAATTATGGATGGAGATTTTCATAGATCTTATTGATTAGAATTAGGATTAGTGTTCCCCTCATACTCACTATCATTATTTTATTATTCTCCCTCTTACTTATGTTTTCTCATCTCAAATAATTCAATAGCCACTTTATTAATAATAATATTATTAAAATGGTCTATCTTAAGATAACCTAACATAAATTTATCTAGCTATACATCAAATCCATCCACACTATTAAAAGTAGGTTCTAGTCTCTGTATCTCTTCTTCAAATGCACTTACTAAGAAATTATTAGAATTTAAGAAAAAAATTCAAATAAAAAGGAGAGACAACCACATAGATGATATGCCCCAGTGTATTCAATTAAGAAAAGTTTGCATTTCTTGCAAATTCAACACCCATATTATAAAAAATTATATTGAAGCACTCAACTTGAGCTCTATAGTTATTGATGCCTCCTAGAGATAGAATATAATAAGAAGAATCACAAGATCAATCAAGCCTTCCATAGGCTTTGGTTTTTCCAAGGAATAAAGAAGAACAACATTCTCTGCCATAGGGTGATCATTATTATCAATGATATGGTTAGCAACAGAGTTCTTAATCATCCACACAACTTGACCCCCTCTTCTACCAATGTCAAGTCACATGTATTCTCCTAAAAGTAAACATAAATTTTGTATACATGTGATTTGTATTTGAAGGATGTGTATTCATATGAAATAGCTTCAAAAGTAAACTTAGCATTTGTATTCATATTTGAAAATAATTTGAAACTAAATAAGAAAGCCATTTTCTAATTTTATGTGTATTCATATGATCTTTATTTTTATTTTTTCCTTGGTGATATTCTCATTTTTATTTCACCGAAGTAAACTTAACCATTTCAAAATAATTTAAATTTCTAATTTTCATAAATCATTTCAAAATCATCCCTCTCTTGGTAGTGTCTTCTGGACTATAAAAAGTAAATAATCAATAGTATATGATATAATAATATACTTAAGCATATCGAATGATGAAAAGATATAAACACCAATAATGTTCTATATGAGCATATTTAGTATGGATAGAAATTGAGGATTAATATTTTCATATATCTTATTAATTATAATAAGGATTAGTGTTCCCCTCATATTCACTACCATTACTTTTTTATTCTCCCTCTTACTTATGTTTCCTTATCTCAGATAATTAAATATTCACTTTATTAAAAATATTATTATTAAGATGGTTTATCTTAAGATAACTTGACTTAAATCCATCTAACTCTAGATCATTGCCCTCCACACTAATATATGCAAAAGTAGGTTATGGTCTCTGTATCTCTTCTTCAAATGTACTTAGTAAGCCATTATTAGAATATAAGAAAACTCTGCAATAAGAAGAGGAGAGAACCACCTGAACTATATGTCCCAATGCATTTAATTAAGAAACTCTTACATTTCTTGCAAATTAAACACCCATATTATAACACCTTATATTGGAGCACTCAACATGAGCTATATAGTTATTGATACTTCCTAGAAATAAAAGATAATAAGAAGAATCTCAAGATTAGTCGAGCCTTCTATATGCCTTGGTTTTTCCAAGGAATGAAGAAGAACAACATTCTCAGTCATAGGATGATCATTATTATCAATTATGTGGTTAGTAACATAGTTCTTAACTATCAACACAACTTGACTTCCACTTCTAATAATGTTAAGTCTCATGTATTTGCCTGAAAGTTAACTTACAATTTGTATATGTACATTTGTATTCGTAGGATGTGTATAAATATGAAATAGATTCAAAATTAAACTTAGAATTTGAATTCATATTTGAATATAATTTGAAACTAATAAGAAAGTCATTTTATAATTTTATTTGTATTCACATGATCTTTATTTTTATTTTTATTTTTTGTCCTCTATGATATTCTCATTTTTATTTCACTGAAATAAATTTAAACATTTCAAAATAATTTAAATTTCTATTTTTCATAAATCATTTCAAATTCATCCCTCTCTTGATAGTGCCATCTGAGTATAAAAAACTAATATTTAATGTTATAAGATATAATAATATACTTAAGCACATATTGATTGATGAAAAGATATAAACACCAGTAATATGAGCATATTAAGTATGGATCAGAATTGGAGATTGATATTTTCATAGATCTTTTTGATTAGAATTAGGATTTGTGTTCCCCTCATATTCACTGCCATTATTTTATTATTGTCCCTCTTACTTATGTTTCCTCATCTCAAATAATTCACTATTCAGTTTATTCAAAATATTATAATTAAGATGGTTATTCTTAAGATAACTTGACTTAAAGCCATCTAACTCTAAATCAATGCCCTCCACACTATTAAACTAAAAAGAAGTTTATGGTATTTGTATCTCTTCTTCAACTTCACTTAGTAAGCCAATATTAAAATTTAAGAAAACTATGCAAATAAAAAGGGGAAACGACCATATGAACAATTTGTCCCAAAGCATTCAATTAAGAAAAGTTTGCATTTCATGGAAATTCAACACTCATATTATAAAAAACTATATTGGAGCACTCAACATGATTGTATAGATATTGATGCCTATTAGAGATAAGAGATAATAAAAAGAATTTCAAGAGTATTCGAGCCTTCCATAGGCCTTGGTTTTGTCAAGGAATTAGGATGAATAATATTCTCAATCATAAGATGATCATTATTATCAATTAAGTGATTAGTAATAGAGTTTTTAACTACCCACACAACTTGACCCCCTCTACTAACAATGTTTAGTCACATGTATTCTTCTGAAAGTTAGCATAAAATTTGTATACATACGATTTGTATTCATAGGATGTGTATTCATATGAATTAGCTTCAAAAGTAAACTTAGTATTTATATTCATATTGAAAATAATTTGAAACTAATAAAAAAGTGATTTTCTAATTTTATTTGTATTCATATGATATTTATTTTTATTTTTATTTTTTTCCATGGTGATATTCTCATTCTTCTTTCACCTAAGAAAATTTATACATTTCAAAATAATTTAAATTTCTATTTTTCATAAATCAATTTAAAATTCATCTTTCTCTTTATAATATCATTTGGACTATGAAAAGATAATAAATAATACTATATGATATAACAATATATTTAAGCATATTAATTGATGAAAATATGTAAACACCAGTAATATTCCATATGAGCTTGTTAAGTATGGACTAGATTGAGGATTTAGATTATCATAGATCTTATTGATTAGAATTAGGATTAGTGTTTCCCTCATATTCACTACAATTTATTTTTCTCCTTCTTACTTATGTTTCCTCGTCTCAGATAATTCAATATTCACTTTATTAATAATATTATTATTAAGATGGTCTATCTTAAGATAACCTTACTTAAATCCATCTAGCTCTATATCAATGCCCTCCACACTATTACATGAAAAAGTAGGTTCTGGTCTTTGTATCTGTTCTTCAAATGCACTTACTAAGACATTATTAGAATTTAAGAAAATTATGCAAATAAAAATAAAAATAAAAATAATTAAAGGCAAAAATACTCTCATCCTCACCTGTAAGAAAACTAAATAATAGCTCATTCTAAAGGCTCCTCCTCTAGATAAGGCTCCACCTTAAGCACATGATCTTCTAACTGATGAGAATCTGCTATTGTCAGTTTCACAATGTAGGGCCCCAGCCAAAAAAAGAGAAAAATCTTATTAGACAAATTGTCTAAGTACATTTTAAGCTGGTAGATTTTATGTGTTTTGTAATATCACCATTTAACATACTCTAAGCAATAATTAAATCAGTAAGGGAACATCTAGTATAAACAATATAGAGGAAAAAACTATAAAAAATATTTATGACTTAAGCAAAAGGGAGGCTAAGACATACCTCAAATGTAAGCTAAATAAGGTAGGGCATATAAGTATAAGTAACTGAACAAGTATTAAAAGAAAATATTACATCTTAAATATGCTGGTGATCATAAGAGGTATGCAAATTAAATAAATAAACTCAATAATGATACATATAAGTAGCAGCAATAAAATCTAACATCTAAAAATATATATAAGAAAAATAAGGAAATAGCTGACTGAAATGAAAATACTGAAACGTACACAAAATATCAATAATATATATGAACATTCATATACTAACTACCATACAGAAAAGAGATAATCTAGCCCACTGAATATCAAAAGGATCTAGCGTCAACAAGGAGGTTAAGGCGCAAAACTATATTCTCCTAGCGTCATCAAGGAGGCATAGGCAGAAATATAAGGTTTTCTCCTAGCGTCATCAAGGAGGCATAGGCAGAAATATAGGGTTTTCTCCTAACGTCATCAAGGAGGCATAGGCAGAAAACACATAACAAATTTTCTCTTAGCATCAACAAAGAGGCATTGGCAGAAAATATAAGCATAGTCTTCTCTTAGCGTCAACAAGGAGGCATAGGTAGAAGATATAATTGAGAGGCAGCTCTAACACATGTAATTTTATCTTTAATCATTTAAAATAATGTTTTCATAAAAAATCTGAGTCTCCATAATTTCCTAAAATTTTATTTATGCATCAAATTCTTATATGATATGTCCAAGGAAATATAGCACAAATACAAGGAATGTGTAGCACAAAATCAAATAGTAAGCAAGGAACTCTACAAAGCATGGTGATATCATTTGTTTTCAAGCTTAACCATTCTAACTATTCCAAGTTACATAAGTTCAGGATCTCCAATTCCTACTATCGAGTGTAACTTAGAAGCTCGGCCTTAAAAGTTAGAAAGGATTAGAACTGATCAGGTTCTAATCTAATTCAATCAAATACAACTACAAGTTCAAATAAATCATACATCCTAGTTTTATGAATTTAGACGTTCTATCTAAGATCTGATCAAGATCTATTAAGCTATAGATTATGGATTAAATATCATGAGATTGGGCTTAATCACATAATCCAAAGGATAAGACTTAAGATTTAGGTTTTATTCTAAAAGTAATCTACTGATAGGGGTAAATCCTATTAAGTAAATTAAACTTAATATAATGAATCTCCTATTTTAAATTTAGGGTTAAAAGAAAAAATAGTCAAAATAAGTTGTAAATGTCTAGAAACTAATAAAACCAAGGATTCATTCATTGAAAAACCTTATTTTTAATTAAAAAATCCCATTTTTCAATGAATGAAATCTAACCTATGATCTAGTCATAATCTCAGGAGTAGTCCTAGTGTTAAGTGTAAGGTCCTAGGAAAATGACTTAAAGAGAGAGAGTTTTAGGGATTTTAATAAATTTGGCTTAATAACTAATTTTACTCACTTAAATGATTCTAATATAGCTTTAATACTGGTTTTAGTGATTTAAAACACAAATTAGAGGTTAAAAACGCTTAAATTTTAGGCAAAATGACTATTTTGCCCCTACTTAAGGGTCTAAGAGTCAATTTTTGATTTAAGGGTCCAAATTAAAGGTTTTTACTGTCAAATGCTTTCTTACTATCTAACTTGAAGATAAACAGTAAGTACGCTCAATTTCGATAAGAAACGGGTCATACAGGTCCAAACTAAGGTTTTGACCAAAAGGGCGAACTTATAATTTACACCTAATGGAATCTAAATTTTTATACAGTTTACTATTTGTTATTGTTCAAGGATTCCATAGAGCTTCAGAACAATGCATTCTAAGGTTGGATGACTAAGTTATGGTTATTCAAATTTATAAGGGCAATTTGGTAATTTTGGTTGGTCAACGAATGACAAAAACTGAATTTTTTTGTTTGAAGTCTGATTTCAGCTAACTCAGTTTCTATAGCTTCCCTATAATATACTGAGTGTGTTTACGAGTAGTAAACCCAATTTGGGCTTCAAATGATCAAGTTATGGTCTAACTAATGTTAGGGATATTTTGGTCATTCTCTAATTTTATAAAGTTTAGATTCTAAATATTATTTCAGTTTATTGATGACATTGAAATTCTAAGCTAGTTAGCACTTTGAATTTCTAAATTTGGAGTTGAATTGACCAAGTTATGGTCAATTGAATTCTAGGGGCATTTTAGTTATTTTTCTCCAAAGTCAACTATGGGGTCAAGGGTTGACTTTTTATCCTGATATCTAGATGAGAAAACTAATACTATCACAGTGATGGGGTTGTTCTCCTGAGTATTTTAAGACCCATATTGCATATGTTTGGACAACTATGTTAAAAGTTATGGGGTTTAAATGGGTCCTAAAATGTCATTATGTTATACGTATCCTGAAACTAACTTTTGCATTATGTCATTTGATTTATTTTATTTTTTTTGAGTAAAATGAGACATATATTGACTATGTTTGGATCATTCTACAAAAAGTTATTAAGCTTTTAAGAAATTTGAATTAAATAATTTAATTTAAATAATTTTACTATTCATTTATTCAATTTATATTAATTCATTATTCATTCCTAAAGTTAAATTATATTTTTCTATATTAAATAATTAATTATTCTTAATTTTTAATTAGTTAATATTAATTAAATAATAATTATATATTATTTAATTATTTTAATTATGATATTATTATTTTTACTTTTTAATTAGGGTTATATTAATTAGTCACTGTTTAAAAGTAATTAAATTAATTCTAATCACATTTAGTTAATTAATGTTACTGTTTTAATTAATTAATTCTTAATCAAGTAGATTAATCATTAATGATTGTCTAATTAATTAACTAGCATTTTAATATTAATAATTATTAATTAATTATATGTTTTTCTATTTAAAATAATTAACCACTAATTATAATTAATTAACCTACTAATCTAATTGTTAACTATAATTAATAACTAATTAATTATCATTAATATTAATTAATTAATAATTTAACTGTCGAAAATGACAGTTGCCCCACGGCTGCCTCATGGCGCATTGTGATTGGCCACGGGAGCCGTGGCGGGTCCCACAACTGACGCTCGATTGGGTGGTGGGCCCACCATGACACATGGCAGCGCTCGATTGGGCGCTGCTCTGCGTGTGGCCCCACGGGGACACGTGTCAGCACCTGGTTGGGTGTTGCACTGTGCGTGGGCCCCACAGCCGTAGCCGAAGAGATGCGGTCTCTGGCAGTGGGCCCCCGCGACACGTGTTGTGCCCAGAGGGTGCCACATGGGGCTGCGAGCCCCGCATTGCGAACGCGGACCCGAGTGTATTCGGGTCGAGCTCGGGTCGACCCGAGCTCCGTCTCCTACGCGGAGTGTCCCGAGGGCACCGGCTAGGGCACGGCTTTTGCCGGCCTTCCCGACGTCGGACCACCTCGGTCCGCCCGGCCAACGATCGCCCCCGACGAGGCCTACATTTCAGCGGGTGGACCAGCACCAGAGTTGGCCGGAGTCTCACGCAATTGCTAGCCCTAGCGGCCTAGGATTCGAGACGGGATCCTAACGGTTTCTACGGTGGATCCCGAGCCTACTCCGTTCGATCGGGTTGGATTGAGCCCGATCAAACCTGTTGATTGACAATCCATGAAATGCAATAAGCTTTCGAAACATTGGATTATGATTTGCATGAGTATAGAAAGAGATCGGAGGTACCTCGGAGGAACGACTGTCGAGCGATTAGGGTTTGCAGAAGTCCGAATCCGAGCTCCAAATGCGCTAACTTCGGTCCCAAGCTCGCGTGAGGGCCTTAATGGTTCCCCGACGGAGGTGTCGAGGCCTTGGGGCCACAGGATAGGCCCGGCCAATGGCGGGAGGCCGCGTGCGCGTTCGGCGGAGAAGACGAGGGACGAAAGCGCGAGGTCGTTCGATCGTCCTGATCGGACGGCCCGGATCGCGCGATCAAACAGTCCGAATCGCGCGATCGAGATGACAGAGGGAGGAGACGGTGTTGTTCGAAGCTGACGGCGGGGAATTTAGGTGGACGGCGCCGTCAATTATTAGATTAATTATTATATTTAAATTTAATTATTTAATTCCTTATTTAATTTAAATAATTAAATTGATTCTAGAAAAATTTCAAATATTCACCCCTACCTAATTGAGGGGTGAGGAACGCAACGGTGAGGTCCATTTTTTGATCTGAGGTCATCTTAACTATGTCTAATTTTAGAGTTTCTGGATTTTCTAGAAATCAGGATTCGATCCATTTGACTCCTGATTTGGATTGGGTCTTAGAGGTTGGCTCCTATTGACTTAATTAGCACTTAGGATTAAATTAAAGAATAAGATTAGTCCTAACTGACTAAGATAATAACTTGGGTTATTATACTCTCCCTCTTACATATATTTCCTCATCCCAGATAAGTCAATATTCACTTTTTTAATAATAATATTATAAGATGGTCCATCTTAACAGAACCTAGCTTAAATCCATCTAACTCTAGATCAGTGCCCTCCACACTATTAAATGCAAAATAGGTTCTTGTCTCTTTATCTCTTCATCAAATGCACTTAGTAAGCCATTATTAGAATTTAAGAAAACTACTCAAAAAAGAAGGGGAGACAAGCACCTGAACGATATCTCAAAAATTATGTAAGCATATTGATTGATGAAAAGATATAAACACCAATAATTTCATATGAGCTTGTTAATAATGGATCATAATTGGGGATTGAGATTTTCATAGATCTTATTGATTATAATTATGATTAGTGTTCCCCTCATACTCACTGCCATTATTTTATTACTCTCCCTCTTACATATGTTTCTTTATCTCAGAAAATTTAATATTCACTTTATTAAAAATATTATTATTAAGATGGTCTTTCTTAAGATAACCTAACTTAAAGTTATCTGGCTCTAGATCAGTGCCCTTTACACTATTACATGCAAAAGTAGGTTTTGGTCTTTGTATCTCTTCATCAAATGCACTTAGTAAGCCATTATTAGAATTTAAGAAAACTACGCAACATGAGCTGTATAGTTATTGATGCCTTCTATAGATAAGATATAATAAGAAGAATCTCAAGATTAGTCGGGCCTTCGATAGGCCTTGGTTTTGCCAAGGAATCAGAAAGAACAACATTCCCAGCCATAGGATGATCATTATTATCAATGATGTGGTTTGTAATAGAGTTTTTAAATATCCACACAACTTGACCCCCTTTTCTAACAATGTCATGTCACATGTATTCTTCTAAAAGTTAACATACATTTTGTATACATGTGATTTGTATTCGAAGGATGTGTATTCATATGAAATAGCCTCAAAATCAAACTTGAAATTTGTATTCACATTTGAAAATAATTTGAAACTAAATAAGAAAGCCATTTTCTAATTTTATGTGTATTCATATGATCTTTATTTTTATTTTTATATTTTTCCTTAGTAATATTCTCATTCTTATTTCACCAAAGTAAATTTAAACATTTCAAATTAATTTAAATTTATATTTTTACTAAATCAATTCAAATTCATCCCTCTCTTGGTAGTGTCATCTAACTATTAAAAGCTAATAGTTAGTATTATATTATATAATAATGTACTTAAGCATAATGATTATTAAAAAGATATAAACACCAATAATTCCATATGAGCTTATTAAGTATGAATCAGAATTGGGGATTGAGATTTTCATAGATCTAATTAATTAGAATTAAGATTAGTGTTCCCCTCATACTCACTTCCATTATTTTATTACTCTCCCTCTTACATATGATTCCTCATCTCAGATAAGTCAATATTCGCTTTTTTAATAATAATATTATTAAGATGGTCTATCTTAACATAACCTAACTTAAATCCATCTAACTCTAAATCAGTGCCCTCCACACTATTAAATGCAAAATAGGTTCTTGTCTTTGTATCTCTTCATCAAATGCACTTAGTAAGCCATTATTAGAATTTAAGAAAACTACGCAACATGAGCTGTATAGTTATTGATGCCTTCTATAGATAAGATATAATAAGAAGAATCTCAAGATTAGTCGGGCCTTCGATAGGCCTTGGTTTTGCCAAGGAATCAGAAAGAACAACATTCCCAGCCATAGGATGATCATTATTATCAATGATGTGGTTTGTAATAGAGTTTTTAAATATCCACACAACTTGACCCCCTTTTCTAACAATGTCATGTCACATGTATTCTTCTAAAAGTTAACATACATTTTGTATACATGTGATTTGTATTCGAAGGATGTGTATTCATATGAAATAGCCTCAAAATCAAACTTGAAATTTGTATTCACATTTGAAAATAATTTGAAACTAAATAAGAAAGCCATTTTCTAATTTTATGTGTATTCATATGATCTTTATTTTTATTTTTATATTTTTCCTTAGTAATATTCTCATTCTTATTTCACCAAAGTAAATTTAAACATTTCAAATTAATTTAAATTTATATTTTTACTAAATCAATTCAAATTCATCCCTCTCTTGGTAGTGTCATCTAACTATTAAAAGCTAATAGTTAGTATTATATTATATAATAATGTACTTAAGCATAATGATTATTAAAAAGATATAAACACCAATAATTCCATATGAGCTTATTAAGTATGAATCAGAATTGGGGATTGAGATTTTCATAGATCTAATTAATTAGAATTAAGATTAGTGTTCCCCTCATACTCACTTCCATTATTTTATTACTCTCCCTCTTACATATGATTCCTCATCTCAGATAAGTCAATATTCGCTTTTTTAATAATAATATTATTAAGATGGTCTATCTTAACATAACCTAACTTAAATCCATCTAACTCTAAATCAGTGCCCTCCACACTATTAAATGCAAAATAGGTTCTTGTCTTTGTATCTCTTCATCAAATGCACTTAGTAAGCCATTATTAGAATTTAAGAAAACTACGCAACATGAGCTGTATAGTTATTGATGCCTTCTATAGATAAGATATAATAAGAAGAATCTCAAGATTAGTCGGGCCTTCGATAGGCCTTGGTTTTGCCAAGGAATCAGAAAGAACAACATTCCCAGCCATAGGATGATCATTATTATCAATGATGTGGTTTGTAATAGAGTTTTTAAATATCCACACAACTTGACCCCCTTTTCTAACAATGTCATGTCACATGTATTCTTCTAAAAGTTAACATACATTTTGTATACATGTGATTTGTATTCGAAGGATGTGTATTCATATGAAATAGCCTCAAAATCAAACTTGAAATTTGTATTCACATTTGAAAATAATTTGAAACTAAATAAGAAAGCCATTTTCTAATTTTATGTGTATTCATATGATCTTTATTTTTATTTTTATATTTTTCCTTAGTAATATTCTCATTCTTATTTCACCAAAGTAAATTTAAACATTTCAAATTAATTTAAATTTATATTTTTACTAAATCAATTCAAATTCATCCCTCTCTTGGTAGTGTCATCTAACTATTAAAAGCTAATAGTTAGTATTATATTATATAATAATGTACTTAAGCATAATGATTATTAAAAAGATATAAACACCAATAATTCCATATGAGCTTATTAAGTATGAATCAGAATTGGGGATTGAGATTTTCATAGATCTAATTAATTAGAATTAAGATTAGTGTTCCCCTCATACTCACTTCCATTATTTTATTACTCTCCCTCTTACATATGATTCCTCATCTCAGATAAGTCAATATTCGCTTTTTTAATAATAATATTATTAAGATGGTCTATCTTAACATAACCTAACTTAAATCCATCTAACTCTAAATCAGTGCCCTCCACACTATTAAATGCAAAATAGGTTCTTGTCTTTGTATCTCTTCATCAAATGCACTTAGTAAGCCATTATTAGAATTTAAGAAAACTACGCAAAAAAGAAGGGGAGACAAGCACCTGAACAATATGCAATAGTCTACCAACCAAGGCATAATAAAGAGATATAGATAGGCAGTATAAGGGGATTAAGTGAGACATTAAATTGTAATAATCATTTGACTAATGAATTGGTGAAATTGTTGATGTCATATACACCTTCAACTAAAGCCTTCAAATATAAAATCAGGAAACAAAAAGAAAATAGTGTGATTGTCTTAGTATTTTAAACCGATGAATGAAAGCCAAAATCAGCCCCAACTCAGTCACAATCAAATTTCATAATTAGAGGGAGAAGATTCATTAGATAAGAAAATAACAATCACATCAAAGTGCGAACGATCATGTGATACTGATGCATCCCAGGCAACCAATGTTTCATATTCGATCTAAATTGAGAGAAATTTGTCATAAGCACATAGAAGCAAATATCAGAAAAATAGTGTAAAAATAATAATAATAATAATAATAATATTAAATATCAAATTAGAGCTTGAGCATAATCATATCAAAATGCCTAAAAATTATGGGAAAAAGTATTAAATATTAGTTGAAATGCTAAAGAAAGAAAAAAAAATCAATGTTATATAAATAAATTGGGATAAAATTCATATGCATTATTGCGTTCACACAAGATTATTCAAATCCTTCAGCCGCTGTTCGTGGGTAGGTTACACGGAGCATATGCACGTGCCATGCACATGCACGGGCGTGGAAATTAATGTAAGCCAAACTGGAAACATACTCTCAACAGTATTCATAGCCATGGAACACCCAAAAACAAGCTTATTCATCGACGGTTGCCTGCAGCTCTTACGGAAATTCTTGTCTGATTACACTATCTTAAGCAAGAAATTTGAATATAGTTAGTGAAACTGAGATGATTCACACTCCTTTCGCATGGTCCAAACAAATATAATAAATTGGAAAGAGCAGCTTCTCAGTGGCCGACACCCTCTCCACAAAAGAGTTAGCCCATGGTCCAATTCCCACTTCCAGAAACAATCCGGAGTTGATTGCTGCGACTCTAATATTATTATATACTTCTTACTCGTTTGCCGCATGGAGAAATAAATACTATTAATGCTTACAGAACTATAAAATGTACAGCACATTAACGAATTTAATAGTTTTTGGGAGATTCGCTCTGTAAATGCAATAATGCTCGTTTTACCGTTTAATTCTTTTGGATTTTGAGGCGCAGCTTCGTATAGAATTGTAGGCAAGAAACACGTGTGCTCGTTTTACCGTTTAAGAGGCTGATTAGGACACGCTTAGAGCATAATCGCCTTCACTTCTCGTTCTGCCTTGCTGTGTTTATCTTGCAAGTAAATGTTAAAGTTGTCATTCTTGTCTGTCAGAGAAGGAAGCCACACTATTCATTCAAGTCCAAACAAACAGGCAAATAAAACAAATTAATCAGTGCAAAATGACAAACAAAGTATAGCTAATTTGGTGTGAACTCATATACAAAAATTAAAATCCAAGTTTTGTTTTATTTTCTCAAATATGTCAAACAATTATATTGTTTTTATTTTTGTATTTTTGGTTTTTATCTACAAAATAAAACTATCTTAAGATTTTGATGTCCTAAGTTTCATAATAAAAACTCTACTTTGACTTTGCCTAAGTGAAGATGATGGCAATGAATTCCGAAATATATTTTTATAGTCTGATTTATGTGAAAATGATCTGTTGTCATCCCTCCACATGATGATGTCCCCAAAAAGAGTCATTATATTTACAAACGTTTAGCTATAAAAAGAGTCATTATATTCTTATAGTCTTTATCTCTTTTGGTGAACAAATATTTTCTTAAATCTATGATGAAAGTTACTCTCATGACCTAGCATTTCAAAAGTTCTTATAATCTTCATATGCTTAAGAATAGCTTCCAAATTCCTTGTTTTTCATATTCAAAAGATTTACTCTATGTAGAGGGACTTAGCTTATCTTTAGATCTCCCTTATTATTTTGATGCTAGTCTTCTAATCCTTCTAACCTCAACATGAATGTAATCCTGATTTTGGTAAAATATTTTCTTAATTTCCTCTTTTTTCTAGGAGGAAGTTTGGCCTTTCTTAGACTGCCTCTACAATTGGGAAGCTAATCATGGCTGATAACCTTACGAATAAGGGAAGCAAACGCTCTTTTGTAGGAGTTTGTGCGGAAATCACCATCACACTAGTTTTTTTAGTTCTTTCTTCTGTAAATCTCATGCACAAGGTGATATTTTATTTGTAGTTGGCTCTCTATGACTAAAGCCTAAGTCAAGCATCAGTGATCGTACGCCTCAGCTGAATCCAATGGTTGAAAATTCTTCTACAATTTAATTGAAAAATAATTCAAAAATAATAATTTTTATAATATTAAATTCTACTTATAAAATATATTTCATAATTAAATTAGATAAATTCCAAAAGTTATCAAAATTTATCAAATGGACAAAAATATATGACTAATTCAAGAAAATAGATTCTTGTAAACTTTTACAAATCTATAATTATGTATTAATTTTTCTAAATTAGACTCTTACTAAATTTATTAAAAATTATTTAAGATTAACAAAATTTCAAGTTTTCACAAAAATATTTAAAAAAAAAAATTTAAATAATGACATACTCATTTATAATTAACATAAATTTTTGAGAAATCCTTAAAAATTATATTTCTAAACAACTATTTTATATAATTTATCTAAATTTCAACTTTTTATATCTCTAACATTATAAGGATGCTAAATGATGAATTCAATAATTATAATATGTTCCTTGTTTAAAATGCATGTTTTTGTTAATGATAATTATTCTTTTAGTGCATTTTTATGTCATGTCAGCTCCGGTATGATCAAACATCAAAAAAGAATAGAAATTGTAAATAAGAGTGCCACAGCGCCAGGCTGTTCGAGGCTAGCCGTTGTAGCGCGCCAGGGCGCCAAATTTCTTTAGGCTAGCCGCCCCAACGCCGGATTGCTAAAAACCAATGAGCTGCAGCGCCGCATTGCTTGAAATCAAGGCGCCACAACGCGCAGCAGAACAAATGCATCGAAACCAAGGTACCACAACGTGTCGCAGCGCTGAATGGATTGAAACCCTTGCGCCATAGCACGCCGTAACGTGCACCAAAAATCTACCTTGAAAACTTGCTTTAAGGCACCATTGGTGCCGGAAATCTACCTTTCTACTCAAATAATTCTAAAAGATGAGTTAATTCTATTAACTCAGTGAAATAAGACAGTCCACCAACACAAGGTGGAGTTCAGGAGACTCTCCTAATTTACTCTTGATTTTGTAAAATTTGAAGCTACAAGATGTAGTTAATTTCTTAAGGAATTACGAAATCCAATCAAAGATAATTTGGTGCACAACACGATCATAACTTTGCTAATCTCTTAAAGGAGCAAGACTTGTTGAATACCATCTCATGCAAAAAGATCAACATAAAAAATCAAATCCTTTTCCATCAAAATCTGAAGTCTTCAAGCCTAATAGGCCTAATTAGCCATGGGTGTACAATCTTAATCAGCAATAGCAGTGGTAACAACAAGCAACACAAGCAAGAAAGTACAAAAGAATCAATTGAACATATTCATACAGTTGACCACACTTACTTTGATAATGCTAATACTACTAAGATGTCTAAAGAATCGGCTAGTTAGACATACAATTGTGCCCCGAATTATCATACAAGGGTAATTATAATTTAGAGTACAAATAAGCAGGTGCAATAAATAAATAGAGTACGGAAACTAATAGAATTAAAATTACATCATTCATCACATTTCATAAATAAACAAAAATTAGAGCGAATAATACATCCCAATTGATATTGTGCTAAAATAAAAACATACAGTGTATAAATTAATTATTACAAGCCATTTAAATATTTTTAAAGTAATGAAAGTCTAAAATGAAATAACACACTCTCTCTCTCTAATATAAAATAAAATCTATGCTAGTGCAGAAGGGTCTTCATCATGCTCCTGCTCCTCACTTGAATTTGGCTCCTCAAGCTGCTCTGAGATTAACTGTGGCGGCCCTGCCCCGCCGTGGTTCTGTTAACCCTTAAGTTAACATGATTACGGTGGAGGGGTCACCAAATGACAAGGTCCCCACCTAAGGTTGGATTAGATACACGTACTAATCCAATTTAAATAAGGACTTTGCCATTCAATCCAGAAATACTATCACTAAATGATCATACATGAACTCAGAGTGCGGAAGCATAAAACATAGCATCCATTCAATATAGTATAAATACAACAATACAGAATAAGTAAAGTACTGAAAAAGAAAAATAATCTTGAATTATTACAACATTTAATGAGTTTAAAAGAACTGAAAGAAAACTCTCAATCTCACTGAAAACAGAAAACTACGCTACAAATCTTCAAGAACGGGCTCCTCCTCCAATGGCAAATTCTCCACTGGATCTGCTAAATCAACAAACTCAGAACCTACCATTATCAGTTTCATAATGGTAGGGCCCCAGCCAACAAAAAAAAAAACTGGTTAGACAATAAGTCTAAGTACATTTTAGAGTAAAAATTTATTTAAGTTAACTGAATATCACCATAAAAACAGAACTGAGCAAAATAGGTGCAGAAAAGCATACAAAAGAACAGTATAAAGTTATAAACAAACAGTTTATAACTAAAGCAACTAGGAAGTAATACATACCTCCTCCAAGCAACTGCAACAAAAATAGGTAAGTAAAAGAAAAGTAAAACTGTAAGAAAATACAACCTAAATATGCATATGTTCAAACGGATTATGCTAAGTGTCATACAAAATTTAAACAGTAAAAACTGAAAACACTAACATCCTATGTGAGCATATGAAAATAGTAAATAAAACTAGCATCCTATATATAAACACGTGCAGGAAAGCTGTAAGTAAAACAGTGCTATAACGCAGAATATGCAAGTAAAACAATAACTGCAAACTGAAACTAAAGTAACTATATAAGTCAACTGAACTAAACATGAACTCAGTAATTCTTAGCCTGATGAGCTAAGAATCTCTGAACTGAACATCACTGAAACTCTTAGCCTGATGAGCTAAGACAGAACTGAATGTAAGTGTACTTGAATTAGTATATCCATATCAGAATCCTGACTTTGTAGTCAGTAGGGCAAGAGTCTATCCATCCTATCACTCGGACTAGGCATGGCCAATAGACTGTCGGACATTAAACCCTCGAAAGGTTGCTGACCCCGAACGGGTTGATCGAAGAGGTATACTAATCAAGCTACACCTTACAAACCACTTATGAAACGAACATAATGCTATTTATGAATGTTCAATATTGACATAAGATATTAACCAGAATGTCTTATGTACATAATACATGTTCAAGGTATAAGGCTCAAAATCAAGGAATGCGAAGCATCAAAATCAAAGTGCAAGAAACTCTATCTAAAACACATGTGATATCCTTTGTTATCTACTTTATTCGTTCTATCCACTCTAAGTTACATAAGTTTCAGAATTTATTAATTCTTACATATTCTGTAACTTAGAATCTCGAATCCTACCTGTTGAAGATAATTAGGACTGGCCAAGTCCTAATTATAACTTAATCAAAAGACGACTATTTAGTTAAAATGAATAAATCAGCGTCCTAATTTTGTAATTTAATTCATCCCAACCACATCTTGATTAGCCAAATCAAGATGAATAAATTAAGAATTAGACTCCAGATGATGGGGTCTAATCACTTAATCTAAAGGTATAATCTAAAGGTCTAAGGTTTAGAACCCAAAACTCACAGACTAGGTTAAGGCAAATCCTAATGATAAATCAATTTCATTAGGATGGATCTCTATTCTTAGTTCTAAAGTTTTAAGATCAAATAATTATTTAATAAATTAAGAAAATCTATAAACTAGAAAACTCAAGGTTTCACCTAATTGAGTAACCCAATTTACTCAATAGATGAATTCTAACTTAAGATCTATCCCTAATCTTAGGAAATAAGGCTCTTAATTACTAAGAGTATCTCTCAAGACACACATCCTAACTAATGTTATAAGACCTAAGGATGGATCTAAGAATGATTAAGGAAAGATAAACACTCATAATTTATTTAGGAATTTTCTTAAAGAGCATATTTTGAGATTTTAATCAAAATCTTATTTAGACTTGAATTTGATTAATTTCAGCTATGAGCCATTCTATTTACTGAATTTAGTGATTTGAAAATGAAATTAGGGCTTTTAAAGGCTAAACCCTAAATTTTTGGGCAAAATGGCCATTTTGCCCCTAATTAAGGGTTCAAAGATCAAATTTTGATCTAGGGCTTAAATTCTGAAATTTTTTTTTGGAAAGTGTTTCTTACTGTCTAATATAAGATTTGACAGCAACTAAGCTAATTTTGGGTGATTATTAAGCCATATGAGACAAAATTAGTGAATTTGACTCATAAGGGAAATTTAGTAATTTGATTAAGTGAAAGTTAAATTTTCTTTTAGATTATTCTTCTTTACTACCTAAGCTTCCCATAGAACCTAAATTTGCTGAAATCTGATAAGTATTGGCCAAGTTAGGGTCAATACAAGATCTAGGGTTTTTAGGTTAATTAAGGAATTGTTAACTATAGGTCAAAAATTCTAATTTTGCCAATTAGAGTCCAAATTAAGCAAAATCAGTGGCTATGGTTTACAAATAGCTCACTGATCTTAATAACATGTGGTAGGCTCAATTTGAACCTAGTTTGACAAAGTTAAGACTTAATTAGGGTTTAGGGTGATTAGTGAGTGATTAACAAAATTAAGTACTCAAATACTAATCCAATCTTATAGATTGATTCTAAATGGTTCTATGAGTCCTCTGAAGTTTAAATCTCTCAAATTGGATTACTAGATTTGCTAAAATTCACTAATCAAGATTTAGAGCAATTAAGGGTGATTAGCAAATCTAACCATTAGATCTAAAATATTTTTACATATTATTGTAAATTAAGTTCTTCTGATCTAAATGGACCTATGGATCATCAAATTTGGAGCTCAATTGACCAAGTTATGGTCAATTGAAGTTCTAGGGCTAATTAACCTAATTAGGGTTTGGTCCTAAATGTGATTAGGCAAACACTAATCCAAACAGCAAAATAAATACTATCAAATTAATCCTTAGGGTTTTCTGATTACTTTAAGACCCATATTGGGTATATTTGGATCAATCTACACAAAATTATTAGCTAAATAAGGTTTGTAACACTTAATTTAAATTAAATTAATCATTGAAAAATCACTTTGCAAAATATTCATCCTACAGCAAAAATTTTGGTATCAATAAATTCCTCATATTTTTCTGATTAATTTAATATATTTATTTGTATAATTTGGAGGTGTATTTTAAGAGTTATTAATGTTTGAAGTTTGGATATTTTAATTTTAATTTAATTTAATTATATGTATAAATATTAATTTTACTGAATTGCAATTATTATAATTTTATTAATTAATATTTTTAACAGTAATCAATTATTTAATTAATTTAAATTTTCTGTTTTATAAATGTAATTATGTAATCTAATACTATAGATATATAAATACATTCTTATAGATTGAGTAATCATATTAACTGATTATAATATATAGATTAATATAATTAATCCTATCTTTTCTGCAGGTGGGACCCAGCTGACAAACGCGGCAGAATGAAGGCCACGTGGCGCACTACCATAGGCTGAGTAGACGGCGGCGGGTCCCACAGATGCTGCAGGATCCGACAGGATCTGCCCCGCGGGACACGTGTCCTCGCGGGAACGGCTCCTTCACTGCGTGCGGGTCCCTCCATCCATCGACGTGTCGATCGCGGCCGGTTCACGGACGGGCGATTCGACCGGTCCAGTTGAACCGCTGGATTGAACCGGTTCAAAACGATTGGATCAGATCTATTATGCCCTAGATCTAACGGCTGATCAGATTTGAATCAGACGACTGTAAATGAAAGGCGTTTCACCTTCTTCTTTGATGAGCCGACGAACTTAGGGTTTCGATGAAGCCTTGATCGATCGATTCTCGATCGATCGAAGCCCAGATATTAACGCATATGAAAGCATATAGTTTCGCAATAATAAAAGAAGACATAGGTAGGAAGGTACCTGTCGAGGGAAGTTGCCGAATAGCAGAACTTAGATTTCGATTTTTTTTTTAGGATTCCAAATGGTGCATAGAGGCTTCTAATGGTTTTATCGAAGTAGCAAGCGATGGATGGGCACGTGGAATCCGCTCGACGAGCGCGCGTGGAGATAGGGCTACACGCGTCGTGCCTGCGACCCGCCGAGGAAGACGAGTCCGGATCCGTCCGATCTCAGATCGGACGGTCATGATGGACTGTTAATTCTAACCTGTACATACGGACGGCGTTCCATTGCTGACGGCGCAGTTAAATAATATAATTAAATAATATTATTTAAATTACATTATTCAGTTTTAATTAATTAAATTTAGCCTATTAAATGCATTCCAAAAATTTCCAATAAATCACCCTTAGCTAAATGAAGGGTGAGGAACACAACGGCGCACTCGAATTTTTATTTCGACTAGTATTTAATTATTTTATTATTTAGGGGATTTAAATAATATTAAAATATTCGACGAAAAATCAACGACTTCCAATTGCCTCCAAAATTCCACCCTTAGCTAATTTGGGTGTTCTGAACGCAATGGCGAAGTTAGATTTTCAATCTGAGATCTAAATAAAAAAGTCAAATTCTAGGGTTTTGAAATTTTCCAGAATTCTTGTTTTGACTTTGTTGACTTCTTATTTTGACCTAGTTTCAGAGATGAATTCCAAATCACTTGATTAGTGACTTAGAATCTTAATTAAGACTTAGATTAGTCTTAATTGAGCAAAGTAACAACCTGGGTTGTTACAAACTCCCCCACTTAAGAATGATGTCGTCCTCAACATCACTCAAGTGAGAAAAAGAATTTAAGCAGATATAAAGAAACGAATTGAAATAAGATAAAGTTGAAGAATCACCTTGATTAAAAAGGTTTGGGTACTTTTGGCGCATATCCACCTCTTTCTCCCAGGTGGCTTCATTACAAGATCGATTCTTCCACTGAATCTTTATCATTGGAATGGATCGATTTCTTAATTTCTTCAGATCATGATATAGGATTTTTATTGGTTCTTCAGTATAAGAAAGATCAGGTTGAATTTCAATTACAGGATGTTCAATAAGATGGGAAGGATCTCGGAGACACTTCCTTAGAGATGAGACGTGGAATACATTATGTACAGCAGCGAAGTCTTTTGGAAGTTCTAATTTATAAGCTGCTGAACCAATCTTCTGCAAAATTTTGAAAGGTCCAATATACCTTGGACTGAGTTTTCCTGAAACTCCAAAATAATAGATTCTTTTCATCAGGCTCACTTTTAAGTACACAAAATCTCCTTTGCTGAATTCTAGAGGACGATGACGATTATCATGATATTTACTTTGCCTGTCTTGAGCTATTCTAATTCTTTGCTGAATGAGTTTAACCTTCTTATTTGTTTCTTCTACTAACTCAGATCCATATAATTGAGTATCTCCTGACTCAGACCATGCTAGTGGGGATGAACATTTTCTTCCATATAGGGCTTCATATGGTGCCATCTTAATACTTGACTGAAAACTGTTGTTATATGCAAATTCCACTAAAGGAATGTGCTCTTCCCAGGATCCTGAAAAATCCAACATACATAAACGCAGAAGATCTTCTAAGACTTGATTTACTCGCTCTGTTTAGCCATCTGTTTGGGGATGGAATGCTGTACTCATGGCCAAAGTTGTGCCCAAATCTTGATGGACAGCCTGCCAAAATTTAGAAGTAAAACGACTGTCTCTATCAGATATAATTGTTTTAGGAATTCCGTGCAATCTGACTATTTCTTTAATGTATAATTTAGCCAATTTCTCCACTGAGTCAGTTTGACGGATTGGAATAAAATGGGCAGATTTTGTGAGACGATCCACTATAACCCATATTGAATCAGCTCCAGATTTTGATCGAGGCAAACCCATAACAAAATCCATGGATATATCAGTCCATTTCCATTCTGGGATTTCTAGTGGGTGCAATAAACCACCAGGCTTTTGATGCTCTGCTTTTATTAAGCAACAAGCGTGGCATTTTGCAACAAATTCTGCAATACTTTTCTTCATTCCTGGCCACCAGAATGATTGTTTTAGGTCTTGGTACATCTTAGAATTTCCTGGATGAATTTGATATCTTGAATTGTGACTTTCAATTAGGATCTCTTTCTGCATGGATTTAGGAATCCAGAGACGATTATTCATGTAAATAGCACCTTTCTTAAAATTCAATTCTGGACGACGACCACTTTCTATTGCCACTTTAAGGTTTAAATATTCGTCATCCTTACTTTGAGAAATTGAAACATCTCTATGAAAAGTGGGTTCTATATTATTCATGGATATCATGGTACTGACTGAATTTCCCTTAGCAAGAGAAATTTCCATTTTATGAAACTCATTCGCCAACGGACTTTCTGAAATTAAGCTGTTAAGGACAGTGTGACGGCTTAACGCATCAGCTACTACATTAGTTTTGCATGGATGGTACTGGATATCTAAATCATAATCACTTATTAATTCCAGCCATCTTCTTTGCCTACAGTTCAATTCTCTCTGAGTAAAGATGTACTTCAGACTTTGGTTATCTGTGAATATGGAACATTGAACTCCGTACAAATAATGGCGCCAGATTTTTAATGCAAAAACTAATGCTGCCAATTCTAAATCATGTACGGCATAGTTTCTCTCATGGGTTTTAAGCTGGCGAGATGCGTATGCTATAACCTTGCCTTCTTGCATTAATACGCATCCTAACCCAATTCCAGATGCATCTGTATACACCTGATAGTTAACTCCTTCTTTTGGAAGAACTAAAACTGGAGCAAAAGTTAACGCGTCCTTTATAGACTGAAATGCAGTTTCACATTCTTCTGTCCAAACAAATGGAACTGCCTTCTGAGTTAATTTGGTAAGAGGTGCGGCAAGCTGAGAGAAGCCTTTAACAAACCTTCTGTAGTATCCGGCTAAACCCAGAAAACTACGAATTTTAGTAACTGTCTTGGGCTGAACCCAATCCTGAATAGCACTAATTTTACTTTGGTCTACTTGGATTCCTCGAGCATCAACCACATGTCCAAGAAATGATACAGAATCCAGCCAAAATTCACACTTAGAGAATTTAGCATATAACTCATGTTCTCTAAGCTTTTCCAGAACCAATCTCAAGTGTTCTTCATGATCCTTTACTATCTTGGAGTAAATTAAGATATCATCAAAGAATACTATAACAAATTTATCTAGATAAGGTTTCAGAACTCTCTGCATTAAGTCCATGAACAGAGATGGGGTATTAGTGAGACCAAATGACATTACAAGAAACTCGAAATGCCCATATCGTGTTCTGAACGCTGTCTTTTCTACATCTGAATCCTTTACCTTCACTTGATGATATCCTGACCTTAAATCAATTTTAGAGAATACTACAGCACCGGCAAGTTGATCGAACAGATCATCAATATGAGGAAGTGGGTATTTATTTTTAATTGTGACCTTATTCAGCTCTCTGTAGTCTATGCACATTCTCATAGACCCATCTTTCTTCTTAACAAATAGCACCGGGGCTCCCCATGGGGACATACTTGGTTTAATAAACCCATTATTTAACAGTTCTTGTAATTGCTCATTTAACTCTTGCAATTCTTTTGGAGCCATTCTATATGGTGCTTTTGATAGAAGTTGAGTTCCTGGAACTACATTTATTTCAAATTCTACTTCTCTGGTTGGAGGTAAACCAGGCAGATCTTCAGGGAAAACATCTTCAAAATCTCTAACAACTTTTATTTTTGAGATTGGGGTTATTTCTTTGCTACTACCCATCATCACCATTAGAATACAACTATGTCCTTTGCACACCATTTTCTCTGCTTGAATTGCATTGATCAAGGAGCTACTAGTGCTGATCTTCCCAATAAATATTGTTGAAGCTCCTGGAGTTTGCATCACAACCTTCTTCTTTTGACAATTGATAGTAGCGCTATGCATACTAAGCCAATTCATGCCTAGTATGATATCAAAATTTACTATAGGTAGCACAACTAACTTGGCTTGGAAGGTATGGTTATTGATTGGTATTTGAATGTCGCAGAATTTGTTCGCACTAAGTTGGGTTCCAGATGGAAGTCCAACACTCAAGATCTTCGCAAGTTTGTAATATGATAATCCTAATTTCTTGGCAAAATTTTCAGAGATAAATGAATGACTAGCCCCAGTATCAAATAATATACTGCATGGCTCATCTTTAAAGTATAAGGTGCCTAATAACAAAAGTATAGACTTTAGAAAATTCCAATTCAGTAAGAAAAGTAAAAGTTTGCGATTTGTACTTGAAACTACATTATTATCTTCTGCTGCTTCTACAGGAGTGAGATTATACACTCTTGCCTTTCCAGCAGATCTGCTATCAGATATTTGTGCTGTTGATTGATTTGGATTTGAAGGCTTTGCTACATATGGAACCTTTGTAAGGGTTCGCTCTTGAACAGGAGGTGGCATAAGAGTTTTCTGAGGTTCTCTGAAATTGATAGGAGTGGCACAGAATACTTTATTTGTACGATTCTGATCAATAGTCACTCCATCAATTGTTTTATTTGATCGACAGTCTCTATATGCATGACCTTGTCTTCCACATGTAAAACATACTCTGCCAAAATGATAACATTTCCCATAAGGATGTGGCCTATTACATGTGGCAGTTTGACTTGATGTTTCAGTGGTTTCCATTTGATATACCCTTCCTTGATTTGTTCGTTGTTGCTTGAAGTTCTGAGGGTATTTATTCATATTGAAAGTCTTTCTCTTCATGTCTTTAGTATTTTGATGATGCTCTACTACCCGAGCTGTCTCAACTAGCTTCTCGAATTTGGTATGTTGTAAGGGAATTACATGATCTTTGATAGACTCTCTGAGTCCATTCTCATATCTGAAACATCTATCTTCTTCAGTTGGAACCAGATGAGGTGAAAATCGGATGAGCTTTCAAAATTCTGAAGTATATTCCGCCACTGATCGACTTCCTTGGGTTAACCTTAATAAAGACTCACCAATGATGTTCTTGGTGGAGGGTGGAATAAATGATTCTTTGAAGGCTTGGACAAACCAGCTCCATTCTATTTCATCTAACTCAAATTCTTCAAATCGTGTGTTCCTTTCTTGTTCCCACCAATGTTCTGCCTCTCCTTGCAGAAGATGAGTGGCTAGTCTTACAGATTGGTTGCTTGAACAACCAAGACTAGTGATATTTTTCTCTATAGTTTTTAGCCATGCTAAGGTATCCATTGGGGATTCAGATCCTTCAAAGGTTGGCGGTCTTAATCTTAGGAAACTGTGAAGTATCCCATCTGTAGACTGCCGATAGATATTGGAAACTTGAGGAGCGGGGGATGCTGAAGAAGTGCTGGCATTAGTAACAGGTATTATAGATACTAACTTTTGAATAGCTAGAGCCTGCTGATTTTGATTCTCTAGCATTACAGTAACCATATTTCTTAAAGAAGTTATTTCATCAACAGTATTGGAAGCAGCCACGGTATTATTTGGAGCATTGCTTGCGGATGGTTGAGGATTGAGTGGAGTATTATTGGGAGAAGTAGCAGGATTCATTTTCCTGAAATCAAAACAACTATCTTGAGTTCTTTATTATAACAAGACATAATATAACTACTGCTTTTCTTGTTTATTTAAACTTTTATTAAAATAACAAAATACATCATCATAGACTTATAAAACTATTCCCATCCTATATATTTAATGAAAAATGCTCTACGAAAATCTTCATAAATCACTTCACGATGCTCCTCTTGTGCTTTACGAAACAGTTCTTCGTATGTCATAATCCACCATTCTTTTGCTTGCATTCGCAAAAGACATAGCACCACTTCTAATCTGATGTGACTAGGCCATTCCATAACACCAAATATGTGGTCAACTCTCGCAAGCCATTCCCTTGCTAGTACTGGAAAATCAAGGCATCTATAGATGCCTTCTTTCAGTAATTTGTTTATCACTTGCGATCCTTGTTCTGATACTCCTTCAATCACTCTTCCTTGCTTCTTTCCTAATTTATGTTCGTATTTCCAAATAGTCTCAAACTCTTTTAGGTAAGCCATGAATGCCATTTTTAGATGATCTTATATTCCTACAATTATAACATTCTACTTAGATTTGTTGAGCATATATATATATATATATATATATATATATATATATATATATATGTATTTTGATAATTATCATCTTTTATGGTTATCTAATAACTTAACTTATTCTGAGTTATACGCATAATGTGATGGATGTCAATTCAAGTATTCATTTAGTGATCAAGTGGCAGAATAACAATCCATTAAGTAGAGAGGAATACAAATTCCAATCAGACACCTTATGGAATTCTCTGATACCAACTGTGGCGGCCCTGCCCCGCCGTGGTTCTATTAACCCTTAAGTTAACATGATTACGGTGGAGGGGTCACCAAATGACAAGGTCCCCACTTAAGGTTGGATTAGATACACGTACTAATCCAATTTAAATAAGGACTTTGCCATTCAATCCAGAAATACTATCACTAAATGATCATACATGAACTCAGAGTGCGGAAGCATAAAACATAGCATCCATCCAATACAATATAAATACAACAATACAGAATAAGTAAAGTACTGAAAAAGAAAATAATCCAAAATTATTACAACATTTAATGAGTTTAAAAGAACTGAAAGAAAATTCTCAATCTCACTGAAAACAGAAAACTAGGCTATAGATCTTCAAGAACGGGCTCCTCCTCCAATGGCAAATTCTCCACTAGATCTGCTAAACCAACAAACTCAGAACCTACCATTATCAGTTTCATAATGGTAGGGCCCCAGCCAACAAAAAAAAAACTGGTTAGACAATAAGTCTAAGTACATTTTAGGGTAAAAGTTTATTTAAGTTAACTGAATATCACCATAAAAATAGAACTGAGCAAAATAGGTACAGAAAAGCATACAAAAGAACAGTATAAAGTTATAAACAAACAGTTTATAACTAAAGCAACTAGGAAGTAATACATACCTCCTCCAAGCAACTGCAACAAAAATAGGTAAGTAAAAGAAAAGTAAAACTGTAAGAAAATACAACCTAAATATGCATATGTTCAAACGGATTATGCTAAGTGTCATACAAAATTTAAACAGTAAAAACTGAAAACACTAACATTCTTTGTGAGCATATGAAAACAGTAAATAAAACTAGCATCCTATATATAAACACATGCAGGAAAGCTGTAAGTAAAACAGTGCTATAACGCAGAATATGCAAGTAAAACAGTAACTGCTAACTGAAACTATAGTAACTATATAAGTCAACTGAACTAAACATGAACTCAGTAATTCTTAGCCTGATGAGCTAAGAAACTCTGAACTGAACATCACTGAAACTCTTAGCCTGATGAGCTAAGACAGAACTGAATGTAAGTGTACTTGAATTAGTATATCCATATCAGAATCCTGACTCTGTAGTCAGTAGGGCAAGAGTCTATCCATCCTATCACTCGGACTAGGCATGGCCAATAGACTGTCGGACATTGAACCCTCGAAAGGTTGCTGACCCCGAACGGGTTGATCGAAGAGGTATACTAATCAAGCTACACCTTACAAACCACTTATGAAACGAATATAATGCTATTTATGAATATTCAATATTGACATAAGATATTAACCAGAATGTCTTATGTACATAGTACATGTTCAAGGTATAAGGCTCAAAATCAAGGAATGCGAAGCATCAAAATCAAAGTGCAAGAAACTCTATCTAAAACACAGGTGATATCCTTTGTTATCTACTTTATTCGTTCTATCCACTCTAAGTTACATAAGTTTCAGAATTTATTAATTCTTACACATTCTGTAACTTAGAATCTCGAATCCTACCTGTTGAAGATAATTAGGACTGGCCAAGTCCTAATTATAACTTAATCAAAAGACAACTATTTAGTTAAAATGAATAAATCAGCATCCTAATTTTGTAATTTAATTCATCCCAATCACATCTTGATTAGCCAAATCAAGATGAATAGATTAAGAATTAGACTCCAGATGATGGGGTCTAATCACTTAATCTAAATGTATAATCTAAAGGTCTAAGGTTTAGAACCCAAAACTCACAGACTAGGTTAAGGCAAATCCTAATGATAAATCAATTTCATTAGGATGGATCTCTATTCTTAGTTCTAAAGTTTAAAGATCAAATAATTATTTAATAAATTAAGAAAATCTATAAACTAGAAAACTCAAGGTTTCACCTAATTGAGTAACCCAATTTACTCAATAGATGAATTCTAAATTAAGATCTATTCCTAATCTTAGGAAATAAGGCTCTTAATTACTAAGAGTATCTCTCAAGACACACATCCTAACTAATGTTATAAGACCTAAGGATGGATCTAAGAATGATTAAGGAAAGATAAACACTCATAATTTATTTAGGAATTTTCTTAAAGAGCATATTTTGAGATTTTAATCAAAATCTTATTTAGACTTGAATTTGATTAATTTCAGCTATGAGCCATTCTATTTACTGAATTTAGTGATTTGAAAATGAAATTAGGGCTTTTAAAGGCTAAACCCTAAATGTTTGGGCAAAATGACCATTTTGCCCCTAATTAAGGGTTCAAAGATCAAATTTTGATCTAGGGCTTAAATTCTGAAATTTTCTTTTGGAAAGTGTTTCTTACTATCTAATATAAGATTTGACAGCAACTAAGCTAATTTTGGGTGATTATTAAGCCATATGAGACAAAATTAGTGAATTTGACTCATAAGGGAAATTTAGTAATTTGATTAAGTGAAAGTTAAATTTTCTTTTAGATTATACTTCTTTACTGCCTAAGCTTCCCATAGAACCTAAATTTGCTGAAATCTGATAAGTATTGGCCAAGTTATGGTCAATACAAGATCTAGGGTTTTTAGGTTAATTAAGGAATTGTTAACTATAGGTCAAAAATTCTAATTTTGCCAATTAGAGTCCAAATTAAGCAAAATCAGTGGCTATGGTTTACAAATAGCTCACTGATCATAATAACATGTGGTAGGCTCAATTTGAACCTAGTTTGACAAAGTTAAGACTTAATTAGGGTTTAGGGTGATTAGTGAGTGATTAACAAAATTAAGCACTCAAATACTAATCCAATCTTATAGATTGATTATAAATGGTTCTATGAGTCCTCTGAAGTTTAAATCTCTCAAATTGGGTTACTAGATTTGCTAAAATTCACTAATCAAGATTTAGAGCAATTAAGGGTGATTAGCAAATCTAACCATTAGATCTAAAATATTTTTACATATTATTGTAAATTAAGTTCTTCTGATCTAAATGGACCTATGGATCATCAAATTTGGAGCTCAATTGACCAAGTTATGGTCAATTGAAGTTCTAGGGCTAATTAACCTAATTAGGGTTTGGTCCTAAATGTGATTAGGCAAACACTAATCCAAACAGCAAAATAAATACTATCAAATTAATCCTTAGGGTTTTCTGATTACTTTAAGACCCATATTGGGTATATTTGGATCAATCTACACAAAATTATTAGCTAAATAAGGTTTGTAACACTTAATTTAAATTAAATTAATCATTGAAAAATCACTTTGCAAAATATTCATCCTACAGCAAAAATTTTGGTATCAATAAATTCCTCATATTTTTCTGATTAATTTAATATATTTATTTGTATAATTTGGAGGTGTATTTTAAGAGTTATTAATGTTTGAAGTTTGGATATTTTAATTTTAATTTAATTTAATTATATGTATAAATATTAATTTTACTGAATTGCAATTATTATAATTTTATTAATTAATATTTTTAACAGTAATCAATAATTTAATTAATTTAAATTTTCTGTTTTATAAATGTAATTATGTAATCTAATACTATAGATATATAAATACATTCTTATAGATTGAGTAATCATATTAACTGATTATAATATATAGATTAATATAATTAATCCTTTCTTTTTTGTAGGTGGGACCCAGCTGACAAATGCGGCAGAATGAAGGCCACGTGGCGCACTACCATAAGCTGAGTAGACGGCGGCGGGTCCCACAGATGCTGCAGGATCCGACAGGATCTGCCCCGCGGGACACGTGTCCTCGGGGGAACGGCTCCTTCACTGCGTGCGGGTCCCTCCATCCATCGACGTGTCGATCGCGGCCGGTTCACGGACGGGCGGTTCGGCCGGTCCAGTTGAACCGCTGGATTGAACCGGTCCAAAACGATTGGATCAGATCTGTTATGCCCTAGATCTAACGGCTGATCAGATTTGAATCAGACGAATGTAAATGAAAGGCGTTTCACCTTCTTCTTTGACGAGCCGAGGAACTTAGGGTTTCGACGAAGCCTTGATAGATCGATTCTCGATCAATCGAAGCCCAGATATTAACGCATATGAAAGCATATAGTTTCGCAATAATAAAAGAAGACATAGGTAGGAAGGTACCTGTCGAGGGAAGTTGCCGAATCGCAGAACTTAGATTTCGATTTTTTTTTTAGTATTCCAAATGGTGCATAGAGGCTTCTAATGGTTTTATCGAAGTGATGAAAGCGGTGGATGGGCGCGTGGAAGCCGCTCGACGAGCGCGCGTGGAGATAGGGCTACACGCGTCGTGCCTGCGACCCGCCGAGGAAGACGAGTCCGGATCCGTCCGATCTCAGATCGGACGGTCATGATGGACCGTTAATTCTAACCTGTACATACGGACGGCGTTCCATTGCTGACGGCGCAGTTAAATAATATAATTAAATAATATTATTTAAATTACATTATTCAGTTTTAATTAATTAAATTTAGCCTATTAAATGCATTCCAAAAATTTCCAATAAATCACCCTTAGCTAAATGAAGGGTGAGGAACGCAACGGCGCACTCAGATTTTTATTTCGACGAGTATTTAATTATTTGATTATTTAGGGGATTTAAATAATATTAAAATATTCGACAAAAAATCAACGACTTCCAATTGCCTCCAAAATTTCACCCTTAGCTAATTTGGGTGTTCTGAACGCAATGGCGAAGTCAGATTTTCAATCTGAGATCTAAATAAAAAGTCAAATTCTAGAGTTTTGAAATTTTCCAGAATTCTTGTTTTGACTTTGTTGACTTCTTATTTTGACCTAGTTTCAGAGATGAATTCCAAATCACTTGATTAGTGACTTAGAATCTTAATTAAGACTTAGATTAGTCTTAATTGAGCAAAGTAACAACCTGGGTTGTTACATTAACATGTTGGTTTTTATATGCTAAGGCCCCAACAAAGAAAAAAAAATCTTGGTTAGACAATATGTCTAAATATATTTTAGGCTAATAATTTGTTATGTTTTAGGATATCACAAAACATTATAAGCAATAAAGGAGCTACAAAGCATCAAATGAAATAATAAAAGCTACAAATAATACATTTATAACTTAAGAAAAATATGAGTTAAGAAAACATATCTCAAACCAAAACTGTAAAAAAAGTTATTTTATAAATGTAGACTACTAAATACAAAGAAAGGTCATAAATAGATAAGATCAATATATATATGTCTGAAATTGATAATAATTGAACTAAAAATTATTTCATTTTATTTGGACATATTCCTGGACTAGTCCCGCTATAATAGAAGCAGGCTAAACCTAGCCACATAACAGAAAGTCCAACATGTATCATCTAGACCATTGATGGCTAGATTCGAGCCGGTCTATAGAATCAGACATGTATCATCCAAATCACTGATGGCTAAGATCCAAGTTGATTCTATCTCAAAAATAAAACTGCAGTGGCGACTAACAATGACACATTCCACTAAATTTCTTATTTGAATTTACTGAATTTATGCATGCTAATGACATATGCATTTCAAAACTAACATAAGATATTTATCAATTATTATATGTCTCAACTAATGTGTCAAAACAATAAAAGCTCACATTAAGAAAGCAGTATTTACAAAATGAGTATAAAGCAGTACTACACAAAAATCTGTGATATCATTTATTTTTTAATTTATCATTATAACTATTCTGAGATTATACAAGCTCAGAATCTCCAATACCCTACTATCCAGTATAAATTCAGAGCTACAACCCTATAAAGTTAAACAATTAGAACTAATTGAGTTCTAATGTAAATCAATCAATATCATTGATATAAGTTAAATAATAACTCAATCATCTTAATTGATGAATTTATTAACCCAACCAAATCTTGATTAAAGTAAATTAAAATTAAGGGATTAAGAGTTAAACTCCAAAATATTGGGGTTTACAACTCTTAATCCAAAGGCACTTACATCTAAGGTTCTAAGATTTCTGAACTCTTACGAACTAATGGTTAAGACAATCTTATCAAGTATAATCAAATTTATTAAGATGGATCTCTAATCTTAAACTAAAGTTAAAAGATAAAAATAATCATAATTAAAAGATAAATCTAAAAAATCTAAATCAAGGATTCACTCCATTGAGTAACCAATTTACCCAAAAAAATGAACACTAACTTAAATCTACTACTTAAGCACTTCAGAATGGATTACTAAGAATTTTCAAAAAGGAAACTACTTGAGGGATTGATTTTAATGAATTGAGTTAGAAAAATTCTAATAATTGAATACTAAGATTAACATTGATTTCATTAACATTGAAGTATGATTAGGGAAGGTATATTGTGGGTCAAATTCACATTTTGAACTTCATAATTTTACTTAAAAAAATTTAAAGAAAAAACTAGGGTTTGCCTTAAAATCAAATTAACAAGTTTAAATGATCTAAATTTGATTCATAAACATTAACTTTACTGATTTTTGGAGGTAGCATGTTAGGTAATGGACGAGGTGATATAATTCACGTAGGCCATTGTCAAATCCATGTTAAGGTATAGATCTAACACATGTGAGCCGAGACCCATTTGTAGAACTCCATTGCTCACTCTTGATTTATGGGAGATAATAGAGTGTGTTAAGCTGTGAGCTAAGTCATATAAGCTCATTTAGCTTCGCAGCTCATTATCTTTGTTAAACTAAGAGTTGAAATGTGTGAGCCAAAGATGGAATCAAGATCAAGTTATCATAAAATAAAATATGGATTTTATTACTTAGATGTAAGAATAACTTTCACTCATAAAAGGATCACAAAAATATCTATGTGCAGAGATTGAATCCAAGTGTGTTCATCTAAAGCACTAGATAGGATCTTAACAACTTAAAATATCCCATTTGAAATGTTAAATATCTTGATAATAAAATTAAAAGTAAAACAACTCAATTATGACTTGATATCAAGGAGAGAGTATTTATGCACATAGATATGCTAAACTACATGTTTTAATCCTAACAATTCACACACCGTTCACAGAGGACGATAAATTTATAGATCTCACATTCTCTTATTATTTTAGACCATGTACACTTGCATGTGAGCGTAAATTACGTAATTTCAGACTGTCAAGTTTTTGGCGCCGTTGTCGGGAAACGATAGTTCGCACGCAAGTGTATATGGTCATAAGTAATATACTAAATTTCAAAACATTTTTTAAGTTTTAATTTCAGAACACCAGAGCTTTCTCTCATTCAAGCTGCCAACAATTCTTCATTGAGAGTTAAAATCAATTAAGTTTATTCCTTTATTCTTCTTGGAACTGAAGACTTTTGGTTTTTACAATTAATTTTGATATAGGGAACTGGAAGAATTTATAATTTTGGTCTTCCCAATGCTGACTTGAAGCAGATTTTTAAAGTAGATTTCCAGTGCACGCCATGGCTCGCTGTGGCGCCTTGGTTTTGGCCCATTAGACGTTGTGCGCTGCGGTGCCTTGGTTTCGGCCCATTAAGTGTGGCGGTCGTCTAGCCTCGAGAAATCTGACGTTGTGACGCACTGCAACAAGCCTCGAACAACATGGCGATGGGGCGCGCCAAAGCACTGTCGCACGCTGGAACATATTGTGGCGCTCTTATTCACAATTTCTCAGGAAACAGAGTATAATTATTGAGTTCATCACTATGTATCAAAGTTTTTTTGGAACTACTTAGTCATTTTTGGATTTGTCTATTATAATCAAATTGGATCTTGCCATAAATTTAAATTGAATAAAATATTCAAATAAATTAGAATATTATAAAATTATTGAGTTTAAATATTTTAAAAGTTACAAAAAATAACTTGAATTTTTCCTCCACTAAAATCTATATTTAACAAAAATTTATCCGCAAGACCAAAAAAATATATAGAATCCAAAAATACAAAAAATTTCAATTACAGATGGATAGTTTATTTTGTATTGAAGTCTAAATATCGAAAATTAATGAATTCATTATAAAGCAAAATAATTCCTAAATTTCATAGAAAATTAATAATATTTTTCAACACTCTAATAAAAAAATTATATTTTCTGCAATAAATAAATAAATAAAAGAAATATTATTAATACCCATTAATGTGAATTAAAAAAAATCAACTAATAAGATTTAAAAATTATTTCATTAATATTTATTTATTTATATTAAAATAATATAAATATTATTTTTAAAATTTATAATACCTAAATTTTATTGATTGAATAAATATCAGATCTAAATATTATTTCTCATAAATAAAAGCTGAAAAATTCATTATAGAGCTTAGCGCAAATGAGTTTAAGCTTCTTCAACGAGCATCGTCAAGCAAACTCGGTTGTTCCAAATGAAGTATTCCTAACTTTGAAGTACAAAAATGGAGGAATACGTATTCCAGCTTAAATTAAAAACCCTTAAAACTAGATTTATGAAGAAAAATCATAACGATGATTTTTTCTTTTATCAAATGAAGCTAAAATAGAGGCAAAATAATCACATACGCATAAATCTAAGAATGCTAAACTTATGGAGAGCACAGTCAATCAATGAAAGATCTAAGAATATTATAATAAAATCCTCTGCTCCCAAATAGCTTCAAAGCTCCACCGTCACTGGCAAGTGAGGCGAAGAATATAGCGAATAAGGTTGACTTGGATAAGAGGGGAAGGTGAAGGAGGTGTTTAATGATTATAAGAGAAACTTAATCTATCAAATCAATACTTTGAACATTAATGAGATAAATTCAATATCTTAGCAACTAAAATATGAACATCATTCATATTCATTACTTTATTAGCGCAAATGGAGGCAGACAATATGAGGAATTCGGAGAAAGTATATCAAACTCTAATCATACTGCACAAGGCAGAAGAAATAATCACCGTTAAATGATATGCCAATTAATGAACAGAACGGTACTATATCACTCTCTTTCTGCCTGTCCCTCTCTCTGTCGCTCGCAGTCTCTATGATCTTCATTCTCACCCACAAAGCATTTATGCCATAGCGAATCAACAACGTGCAAATTAAGAGACCTTTGTGGCTATATGCGCATTCAAAGCAAGAATCAGGAAAATAGAAATCGCATTAAAATCATCTCTTCTGCTCTCATTTCCCAATCGAGAAGCCTGATTCAAGCGTAGGCGACTTTATGATCTTCTAGATCATTAGCCCCTTGCTTCACCATTATCACAAATTTGATCTGTGTTGGATTTCTTCAGCGGAGGCATTTCGCCGCTTGAAGAACTCTCGCAGGTGAAGCAAGATCCGATCAGACAATTCGGGCTCTCGGGCGATCGGCAATTAAACAGCTTCCTTTTATTGCACCTGAAGAAATCGCTGCTGCCACAGAGCTTCAGAATGAGGCGATAAGCTTCGCACGCTCTTTCCTGCAATTAAAGTAAATATTTGCGATGAACGAAAGTGAAGAGACGAAATCAGGAAGTAGGGGTTTTTCCCCGCATAACACAAAAATATTTGATTTTTAAATATTAATCGCATAAAATTCAAAATTTTAAATTAAGCAAACCTATCATCCCCAATTAAAACATCAATCAACCCCATTTAATGCCCTCAGAAAAGAAAAGGATCCAAATCCTTCCGGTCAAAGCTGCTCGCCGAAATCGAATCGCAGCTTAGCAAAATTTTTATTTTTTCGATTTCTCGAGCGTAACACGACACAGCACAAGAAGCCATGACCTGCCGCCGCTGAGAAGAACAACAAGAACAATAATAAAACCAACAACATTAATAATAACAAGAACAACAAAAACATGAGGACGACTGCGACGATGGCAAGAACAACGACGACAACAAGAACAATAATAAGAACACCAACCCGATACGTAACAAGAACAAAAACATCAAACACGACAACAATAGTATGAAAATCAACAACAACAACAACAACTTAGTAGCGTAAAATGACGATTCATTAGGACAGTAGATTTTATATTATTAAGTATTTCATATAAATAATATTTAAAAATTAGATATTTAAGAATAAATATTAGAAATTTTAACGGAATAAATAAAGAAAGAAGGGAAACGCCAAACGACCTTCGATACGTTGAGAAGCTTCACCGGAGCGTCAATTTCAGGTGGTCTTGCAGCGTAGATCAGCGCCGCTGCTGCCCAAACCGACGGCGGATGCTGGACCCAGCAAAAATCAGCGGCGGCAGCCAGCAAGGCGGCCTCGCAGAGCGCGGCGGTGACTGGAACCTTGCGGAAAAGAGCGCGAGCGAGGGAAAGGGGGGTGACGGGATTCATTCTCCAGTCGAGCGCGGACAGAACGAGGAGCTCCATTCGGCGAATGGTCCTGCTATCGAAGACGAACCCCAGCGCCGGAGAGGGCCAATGGAGGTCGAGAAGCAGAGGAACACGTGTCTCCTCGATCTTGGCCGCAATCGAAAGGCAGGCCACCGCAGCCAGGCGGCTCATCCACGGTTTGTCTTCCTGCAGACGCAAGCATCCGCCGTCCGATGAAACGAAGCAGCGGTCGAGATAGTTGACGGCGAGCAGCGCGGTTTGGACGGAGAATCCGTGCTCAGCGCTCGCTCTCGCAATCCATTGAACAGCACTGCTTCTGGCTTCAACGGTGTAGATTTCTCCGGAGCTAAATCCCGAGAGATCCGGCCTGCTCTTGGCAAGGAGAGAGGAGACCCATTCCTCGCCCTCCTCTATTTCTTCTTCTTCTTCTTCCTCGAAATGATTTTCTCGGCAGAAGAGAGGATCGTAATCCATCGTAAGAATGGAGAATCTCTTCTTCTGCCTAAAGAATTTTATTATATATTTTTGGCGATCGTTGCTTCGTTCAATCGCATCGAGAGTTCGGCGGTAGCTTTAGGTCTCGGCTTGCTTTTGATGTCTTTTCGGCCTCGGGGAGGACGGCGAGGTCCAACCATAGAGGCTTAAGATGGAAAGGGCTGGGGTTTTAATGGGCCTCTGCCATTTTTGTCGTTTTTTTTTTGCTTGTTTTTATTACCGCCCATAATTATTTATCCTTCGGTATAAATTTTAGAAAGAGCTATGTAATGTTACTTTAATTATTTCTTAACATATTTAAAAAAAAGTAAGTATTGACAATTTTAAAAATATTTTTTCTTTTATATGATATATTTAGATATGCTGTTATGATACTCAAAAAAAAACTTATTTAATGAAATATTAAAATAAAAATTTGATAAATTTTAATTGTAAATACCTTAAAAGTTGCAATTATATTACAATCTCCTAAAACTATAGCCATGTATTATGATTTAGTACAATTTAAAAACTAATTATATTTTGTGTTTTGATTTCTCATCTCAATTGATGTCCTCTCACACATGCTCAAATATTATTAAGATATCTAATTTTAATATTTATTTTATAATAATTAAGATTCATTATTAATAATTAAAATTATAAATCAATTAAAATAAATTAAATATATTGAAAAAAATAATTAGAATATTTATTAGATTATTCAAATATTTTTCTTTCACTTAATGGTTGACCCAAAAACACTCAATCCCATACATAAAAAGCCTTTTAGCATTTATTTCTTTTTTTAATAAAAAAGAGATTTATTATTTATAGCAAAAAATTAATACAAAATTGCACATATTTGATTCCCAATATATAGCCATTTAAAATCTTGAATCTTGAATCTTAAATCCCAATTATTGATACACATTTGATTCCCTAGCTATTGAGTAAGGGGGAAGATTGTATCATCTCATTATTAGATTAAGCAATCTTAATATAACAATAGATATTACAGTAGTATTTAATACTAGATTAATACGTTTTAACCCGTTATTGAGTACTACTTTTAATTGTTGATCTATTGGGGTGGAAAAAATATCAGCTTCCAATAAGCATTCATCGTCCATAACATAAATATATATTTATATATAAACATACATAATATAAAGAAAGCATAAACTCATCACATGAATATAAAAGATAAACATCACAGATAAGTTATTATTATAAATTGAGTAAATGAATCACTCATCATCACATAATGTAAAAGATAAGCAACTCAAGTCTTCAAGTAATATGTTACTGCTTAAGTTTTTCTTAAAGCATAAAATCATATTCAAGCTTTTAATCTATCATATTTTGTTTATAATTGTATGACACATCCAACAAAAAAAACCAAGTGATTAGACATTAAAAGTCTAAATACACTTTAATGATAAGTATTGTTATTTTATTTTTAGTGGATGTTACAATAGTTGTTTACGATTTTAATAAAGTGGTGCAAAAAAGCAAGAAGGTGTTAGGTCTCCTGTAAACATACACTTTTCCCCTCATTGGAATTGTGTGGTCTCTTGATACTCATGTTGGGAAGTGGGGACCATTCAGATCATCGTGGAGGTGCCAATGGAGCTCTGATGGGCTTCCGGGAGGTCTCGGAGTTTTTTAGGCATTGTATTGTGCCCTGGTGCGCTGTGCAGAATTTTTCTGCTGAGAGCCTGCCGATGTAGCGCACTATGGCACGCCCTGGCACCCTGTAGGCTGAGTCAGGGGCACTACAGTGCTCCCTGGTGCCCTGTAGATCGAGAGTGGGGCACTACGACGCTCCGTAGCCCTCGTTGGGAACCTATATCAGGTTTAGGCGCTACCCAAGTATTTTGGGGGGTATTTTGTGTCGTTTGGGGTCCAAATAGTGCCTGAGTATATAAGGGATCATAATGGAGATGTTTTTCTAAGCTGGAGATTAATCATAATCAGGTGGTGGCTACTACTATTCTCCTTTACCCTAAAGTGAGAGCTAGTGTTTTTTAGAGAAGAAGAAGTTGATCGAAAAATTGTGCATACGGTATATCCTTCTTATTATTATAAAGATGGAGCTCTCTATAACTCTGTAATTATCTTGTTCATAATGAAAATTTTTATGTGGTGTGGCTTCATAGTTTTTTCTATCATTAGGTTTTTTGTGTAAAATTTATGTGTTTACATGCTTGTGGTTTATGCTTATGATTATGCTGTGTTCTATTTTATTTGTGCTCGACTAATTTCTTCTATTTCTTGGTAACCGTCAATGTATCCCATCCTCGCATTGCTTCCACCGTGTGTAACAACAATTAGTATTAGAACGATCGTTGTTATAGGGTTTACTGTTTGTATGGGAGTAATGGCAGACGAAATGAGACACAAAATAATAAAGTTTAACGACACTAATTTTCCTTTTGGAAGATGCAAATAAAAGATTTGCTCTACCAAAAGAAGTTGTATTTACTACTCAGTGGAGCCGACAAGAAACCAGCCACTATGTCCAATGATGATTAGGAGGTTCTTGATAAAATTGCATTCAGTTTGATTCGTCTATCATTGTCTTCTTCTATTGCATTTAATATTGTTAATGAGAAAACAACTATAGATCTCATGGATGCTCTGACAAGAATGTATAAGAAGCATTCGGCTTCCGACAAAGTTTTTCTTAAGAAATGACTGTTCAATATGATGATTGTGGACTATTGCTAAGTGACAGAACATTTGAATAGGTTACACTATGACAAGTTAGTTGAGTTTAATGGAAATTAAGTTTGATGACGAGGTTCGAGATCTGTTATTGTGATGCCCCGCACCTTTAATCCACCAAGGATTAGGTTAAGGGTGATGTGTCACTCTGGCTAACCCTCACTTATCATTGGATTAGGATAGACTCCATAATTCACCTGATTATGGAAGGATTAACCTAAAATCAATCTAACAGTCACTATATAAGTAAACGTACAAAGTGCGGAAGCAATAAATAACATTCAAGCATCACAATGTAACATAAGTGCAAAATATGACTCAGAATATAAGCATACAAATCCAAATGCACAGTCAAGAGTATCTATATTATTACAACATTTAAAATTTAAATAAAAGGAAATGTAAAGGAACTCATCATCACAATAACTCTAAAGGCTAGATATGCTCTGGTCCGAGCTGCTGCTCTTCCTCTAGGAATAGCTCCTCCTCAGGTGTTGGATCCTCTATCTGCTCTACGCCTGCCATTGTCGGTTTCACAATGTAGAGCCCCAGCCAAAAAAAGAGAAAATCTAGTTAGACAATTTGTCTAAGTACATTTTAGGCAAATACATTTTTATATGTTTTATAATATCACCACTTTACACAATTTTCCTAAGCAACAATATATAAAGGAGCGATTGGCAATACATAAGAGAGAGGAAAAGCTATAAATAACATTTATAACTTAAATAAATGAGGCTAAGACATGCCTCAAAAGTGAGGTAAACAAAATAAGGCATATACTATAAGTATCTAACATATGCTGAAAGAAAATGCTACATCCTAATACATGCTGGTGATCAAATGAAATATGCAAAATTATAATATAAATCTCAGCAGTGATACATATAAATAGCAACAAAATCTAACATCCTACTATATATAAGCTGTACAAAGAAATAGCTGACTGAATAAATAATGCTAAAACATAGCCAAATACTATAACTGCAAATCCAAACTCTGTATACTGACTGCCATATCAGAAAACTTGGCCAAACTGGCCCACATATATATATATATATATATATATATATATATATATATATACATCTCAATCTACAAACATACTAAACATACTATATGACTGAAGAGGAAGACAATACTTATGCAATATATTTTAGTTATTTTACTTTTGTTTCTATGGACAACTGTTAGAAAATAATTGAGGAGTCAGCACGTCTGCAAGACTATACAGGTCCCAAGCCTAACACACTCTCCTCAATGAGAATGTTAGGCATCCTGATCTCACCTTACCCCTGTCCATCGTGGCAAATGTGCACCATAATCACCATAAACCGAACCCAAAGGCAACTATTCTCCTAATATTCTAAGTTTTCATTTTCATGCACAAAGTTATCTTATATAAAATGTCCAGGGAAGTAATCTCAAATATACAAGGAATGCGTAGCACAGAGTATCAAAATAAGCAAGGGACTCTACAAATATAGTGATACCATTTGTTTTCTATTATCCGTTCTAACTATTCCAAATTACACAAGTTCAGGATCACCATTTTCCCACATATCAAGTGTAACTTAGAAATTCATCCTTACAAGTTATAAAATATCAGGACTAGCTAGGTCCTAATATACCAAATCAAAGTCGACTATAAAAGTTAAGAAATAAATCATAGCGAACATAATTAATGATTTTAGATGTTCTAACTTGAAACTATTAGACTATAGATTATGGATTAAACACCACAAGATTGGGCTTAATCACATAATCCAAAAAGGACAAGACTTAAGATCTAAGTTTTTATTCTAAAAGTGATCTAATAATTTAGGCCAACCCTATTAAGTAATTAAACTTAATATGATGAATCTCCTATCTTAGATCTAAGGTTAAAAGGTAAAATAATAAAAAAAAAGTTGGAAAATTCTAGAAACTAATAAAACTAAGGATTCATTCATTGGAAAACCTCATTTTTAATGAATGAAATCAACCCTATGATCTAGTCCTAGTCTCAGGAATGATCCCTAAGGTGTAGTGTTAAAGACTTAGGAAAATTTTGAGATTTGACCTAATTGGGGATTTTACTTACTTAAATATCACTAATATGGTTATAAAGTTAGTTTTTTGTGTTTTAAAAGATAAATTAAAGGCTTAAGGATGTTTATTCTAAATTTTTGGCAAAATGACCATTTTGCCCCTACTTAAGGGTATAAAAAGTCAAACTTTGATTTAAGTGCCCAAATTAGAGTTTCTCTTTTCCATATGATTTCTTACTGTCTAACTTGAGGGTAGACAGTAAGTTTGTCCAATTTGGACGAGAAAATGGATCCTACAGGTTCAAAACTAAGGTTTATGACTAAAGGGTATTTAAGTGATTTTCACTCTACTTAAAAACTAAGTTTTTATGCAGTTTATTGTAGGTTACTATTCAAGGATTCCATAGAGTCTAAGAACACTGCATTCCGAGTTCGATAACTAAGTTATGGACGTTTTAAGTTTGAAGGGCAATTTGGTAATTTCGAGTCGGTCAACGTGTGACAAAAACTGAACTTTTCCGTTTGAAGTCCAATTTCAGCAAACTCAATTTCTATAGCTTTCCTATAATGTACTGAGTATGTTGGTAGGGAGTGGACCCAATTTGGACCTCAAATGGTTAAGTTATGACCTAACTAAAGGTTTGGGATAATTTGGTCATTTACCTAAATTTCTAGGATTCAGATCCTAAATATTATTTTATTATATTGATGACATTGAAATTGTAGGCTGGTTAGCATCTTAAATTTTCCAATTGGAGTTAATTTGACTAAGTTATGCTTTTGAAGTCTAGGGGCATTTTGGTCATTTTCACTAAAGTCAACTCTGAGTTCTATGGTTGACTTTTATCCTGATGCCCAAATGGGAAAACTAATACTACTTCAGAGACGGGGCCGCTCTCCTGAGCATTTTAAGACCCATATTGACTATGTTTCGATAACCGGGTTAAAAAGTTATGAGGCTCTAAGAAGTCCTAAAATGCTACCTCCATCATACGTACCCCGAAATAAATTTTTAACATTACGTTATTTGATTCCTTACATTTTTTGAGTATTTTAAGACCTATATTGGCTAATTTGGATCATCCTATAAAAGTTATTAAACTTTTAAGATTTACTATTCAAAAATACAATTTGAATTAATTTACTATTCATTTATCAAATTAAATAATTTTACTGTTCATTCCTAAATTTATATATAGTTTCTGAATATCAATCTTTAATTAATCTATAATTAATTAACATCAATTATTAAGTAAATTATCAATTAATCTATTATTTAATTATTTTAATATTTTAATCATATCCTAAGATTTTATTCTATATATATACATATCATATGTATCCTAAGGTTTTCTGTTTGGTTAATAACTCCCAATTAATTAACTAAATCTGATTTAAGAACCCATATTCATATATATATATATTATATATATATATATATATATATATATATATAGATATATATATATATATATATAGATATATAGTTATATATAACAGATCCTAGTATAGTTTATATATTATATATATACACTAAATTAATTAGTTACTAATATATAAGTATAGATATATAAATAACTAAAGTTCTGTTAATATTAATCAACCTAATTATGTATATATAAGTATATAGTTATGCTAACTTATTACTAAACTAACTAAAATTTAAACTAACTTAATTACGTTTTTCTGCAGGTTTTCAGGCGGTGGGGGACCCGCGCTAAGACACGTGGCGCGACCAGATTGGTTTGCGGATGCGCAGTGGGCCCCGCTGTCGGGTCGACAGCGGGCTGCTGACCCTTGCGGGCCCCACGCCACACGTGGCCCCGCTGAGGGGGGGGCCATGCGCAGCGGGCGGGCGCCATCGCGGAAGGCGAACCGACTCGGGTCACGCCCGGACGACCCGGCCCGACCCGCAACCCCGCAACTTCACCTCGGATACCCGAGCTATGGCGCGGGTTTTACTGGCGCAACCGCCGGCGTCAGGCTTGGGCTCGCATGGCATCGTGTAGGTCTCGCCGAGACCTACACAATCGTGGGGTGCACCGACGCGGACGGGGCCGGTGGTTGGCGCACAATCTAACCCTAGGAAGACTCTCACGGCGTAGGAGGCGACGAGCGATCCATCCAGATTGGATTCGGACCATAGATCTAATTGTCGTTTGATTGGCTCACCACAGGACAATTATTGCATAAGCAATTTCAATAGCATCGAATAGGGATGAAGGTCGAAAGGTACCTGATCGAGCGCCGGCTGGGAGCAGGACGGGGGGTCGATCCTTGGTTCTAGGGTTGGCAGGGTTCTCGGCGCGCGCGTAGGGGAAAGTCGCGGCCGCGGCTGGAGGTATTAAGGGTGCTCGGCGGAGCTTCCCAAGCCCGCCGCACGCGCGGGTTGGACGCAGGGCGCGGCGGAGCGCCGCGCGTTCGCTCACGATCGGACGTAGGGACGACGAGCGAGGGCCGTTCGATCGGCTGATCAAACGGTCTTGGATGGCCGTTTGGTCCAAACGGCGCGATGGCTAACGGCGCTACTTACTTGACGGCGCCGCTTAATTAATATTTAAAATATTAATTTAAATTAATTATTAAGTTTCTTTTATCAAAATTAAATAATTAATTTATAATCATTAAAATTCTAAACATTCACCCATACCTAATTGAGGGTGAGGAATGCAACGGTGAGGTCGGATTTTTGATCCGACGAGTATTTTAATTTCCCAAATTTTCGAGGCATTTAAATATTATTAAAATATTCGCTAAAATTTTGACGACTTCCGATTGACACGAAAACTTCACCCCATAGCTAATTTGGGGTCATAAGTGCAATGGTGAAGTCCGTTTTTTGATCGGAGGCCAATTTAAATGGGTCAATTCTAGGGTTTCTAAATTTTCCAAAAAAAATCATGATTGATCCAATCGACTCCTGATTTGATTTGGGTCTTAGAGGTTGACTCATATTGACTTAATTAGCACTTATGATCAAAATTAAGACTAAAATTAGTCCTAATTAATTAAGGTAACAACCTGGGTTGTTACAGACTCCCCCACTTAAAAACGATGTCGTCCTCGACATCACCTTAAACAGAATTAAAGACAAGAGTCAAATATGACTAAGAATTTGAAACGGAATTACCTGGGTTCTTGAAGAGTCTGGGATATTTCGATCGCATGTCAGATTCCTTCTCCCAAGTGGCTTCGTTGCAGGAACGATTCTTCCACTGGACTTTGATCATGTCGATGGCACGACTTCTGAGCTGCTTGCGATCACGAGCTAGAATTCGAATTGGCTCCTCGGCATATGACAGATTGGGCTGGATCTGAACTTCTGGGAGTTGCACAAGGTGAGATGGGTCCCGGAGACATTTCCTTAGGGACGAAAACGTGAAAGACGTTGTGCACCGCGGTGAAATCCGTTGGCAATTCTAATTGGTAGGCAACTGACTCAATCCTCTTCAGGATTTTGAATGGTCCCACATATCTTGGGCTGAGCTTACCCGGCAATCCCGAAATGATAGACTCCCTTCATAGGACTGACTTTTAGGTATGCAGAGTCTCCTTCTTGAAATTCCAAGGGGCGATGATGAAGGTCATGATACTTGCTCTGCCTATCTTGAGCTGTCCTGATTTCTCTGCTGTATGAGCTTTATCTTCTGGTTTGTCTACTCTATTAGATCCGAGCCATACAGTTGAACCTCTCCTGTTTCTGCCCAAGCTAAAGGCGTAGAGCACTTCCTACCATAAAGTGCTGCATATGGAGCCATCTTGATACTAGCCTGGAAGTTGTTATTGTATGCAAATTCTACCAAGGGAAGGTGATCCTCCCAAGATCCTGCAAAGTCTAAAATACAGAAGCGGAGTAAATCTTCTAAACTTGATTTACTCTCTCTGTTTGACCGTCTGATTGAGGATAAAAGGCTGTGCTCATGGTCAGCGTGGTGCCTAGGTCCTGATTGACAGCCTGCCAAAATTTTGATGTGAATCGGCTATCTCTGTCTGACACAATAGTCCTGGGTGTCCTCATGACCTGTCTCAATATACTTGCTCAGGATCTAGCAAATTGCCAGATCCCAAAAGTACATCGTGTTAGACAATAAGTCTAACACATCGAAACTATTCTAAATTGTTCTAATTATTTACTTAATATTTACATAACATGTATAAAACTACAGGAAAACTGTAACATATCTGAAAATATAAAATTGTAACTGTACAAAACTGAAGTAAAACTGAACTATAACTGAATACTGAAAGTAAACTAAAAATAGTATTGAATCTAAAAACTGAGTAATCATTTGTAAACTATGTTGTATGTCACTGAAACTGTGCATCTGAATATACCTCAACACGGTATGCTACTGATATGCTACCAAAATATCACTAAACTATTATGAGCAATACGGTCCAATATCTACATACACCCTATTGGGAATACTATTTATTGATGACACTGATGCATCCAGAAATTCTCTTGTCAATATATGCAACATTCTGTAACTCATGGATCATCACTGATACTTATACATCATTCTGATTCTCATATATCATTCTGATATTCACACATCATGCTTATGTCCATGCTCATACTTCTAAACTACATGAGATAAATCCCAGAAAATACTTTAAAATCTGATAATGAATCTAAAGTCTCCATTGTGCAGAATCCTGCTAAAAGGATTCTAACTCCTAAGATTCTAACTGTGGTAATTGGTTAAAGTTGAGAGTTTACTTGAAATCATTAGCTGGGATGATTGTATACACATATTTAGCATGTTTGCAAGAAAGATAGATTTAAACCCTTAGCTTGTTTAAACTGCACTTATCGAAGCGCACTACGATAGGAGGCAGAACCCGATCACAGTTTATATCTCAAGCTAAGCCATTAAATGCCCTAATTACAAGCATACTTAGTGGTCTACGCATAGTGACTTAAGATACTTAGTTTGCTTAAATTGCACTAATCAAAGCGCACTACGATAGGAGGCAAAACTTGGTCACAATTTACATATCAAACTAAGGATCTTGTTCAGTAATTATAACACTCTTAGTCTTGGAAGATTTACTCTAATGGGACTGTATCTTGTTTAAACTGCACTTATCGAAGCGCACTACGATAGGAGGCAGAACCCAGTCACAGTTATATCTCAAGCTAAGCCGTTAAATGTCATAATTACAAGCATACTTAGTAGTCTACGCAAAGTGACTTAAGATACTTAGTTTGCTTAAACTGCACTAATTGAAGCGCACTACGATAGGAGGCAAAACCCGATCACATTTTACATATCAAACTAAGGATCTTGTTCACTAATTGTAACACTCTTAGTTTTGGAAGATTTACTCTAATGGGACTGTATTCGGCTAATCCCGCATGATAGCACCTGGTCATAAGTCCACATTGGAGTGAATCAACAAATCCTGAATATTACTGAAGTAATCTAGTAATATGGGTATACCCTACTATACCCAACTAATAATCTGAGTTCAGAATGTTCTATTTAATCAACAATGATTTATTAAATCTATTAATCCTTACTCTAAGTAGGTGTATCCTACACAAAGCTCCAAGGATGTGATCAAAGGATCACTCAACATAGGTTGCTACCACAAGGAATAAGCCATATTTAAAGTACATTAGGTGATCCTACCACAAGGTATCAAGTTCAACTTCTAAAGTTATGAAGGATCAACTAGGTTTCTACCTCAATAAGTTGCAAAAGTCCTTCTTGCCTCAATGTATCATTAGTTAAGGTCTTTAACCATTTCAATGATGAATCCTATAGCAAGACCCTTAAGATCTCACTTTTCTACTTCTTAAGGTTTACTTGTTATACTTAAGTTAAGGTGGTCAGATCAGATGATTAAAGTTCATTTGATCCTTGCCTATTCTATAATCATGGGATAAAATCAAAGATCTTATTAGAGTTAGATCATTGCATAAATCATTATAATTTTATTTCCATCTTATGTTAATTGTCTTATATAAGAGAAAATCAAATATCTAAAGTTTGGATTCAGATGGTTCAATCACACATATTTAATGTTATCCTTAGCACTTCTAATTTGATAATTTAATATCAATATCGAATCATATGCATTATTGGAATAATGTCAATTTAATTATCTTACAATCAAGTTAATTAATTAAGTGATTAAGATCTAAATTTAGATCTTAATCAAGACAAGTTAGGGTTTAACCCTTAACCTTTCTATCATTAAGACCAATGTTTAATTTAAAGATCAATGACAAATCAATATATTATTAGTGTATTATTGATGTCAAGATTTGGTTTGGATTAAGTACCATTTACTTAATCAAGTTATCAAGATGCTTAAGTTCAAGTAGGTACATTTAAGTATTCAAATAAATATTGAAGTTCTCTAATATACATCCTAAAAGTATATAGATAGAAAGATGACACAAAAGGGTAATCAATGCTAATCAAATTCTAAATCAAATTAAAAAGGATTAGCATTTAATCACAAATTTAAAAGACTTAGGTTTCATGCCATTGTTGTTGTTAGGATATACTTATTCAATTTAATCGCTTAAATCTCTATTACTTAGTATTTGGCATAGTACATATTTAGAATCATAGGAGGTTTTGAGCACTATATCAATTTCAACAAGGAATTTTATGCAATGCTCAATTTTAGCCCCACTAGAGTCCTACTGGTCTTAAAATATCAAAACAGTGAAGTTTTGGCCATTTCAGCCAAAACTGGGCAGTTTTATAAAATCTGGGCAATTTTTTAAAATTTTTGGGAATTTTGCAAACCTTGGACGCTGCAGCATGCTGGAGCGCGCTGTAGCGCTTTCCACGCGGCAGCGCGCTATAGCGCTTTTGCGCGCGGTAAGCGCACGGTAGCGTTTTCCGTGCTGAGGTACGTTGCGGCTCGCTGGGGTCCGCTACAGCTCGCTATGACGCGCTGTAGCGGTTCGATTTGTAAAATCACTATTCAATTAATTTATTTTGTCATTTACTAAGTTCTGAAATATTTTCGCTATAGTCCGCTACAGCGCGCTACCCGCGCGCTGTAGCGACTCATTTTGCAAATCACTGTTCAATTAGTTTTATTGGCTGTTTCCCTAAATTTTCATGAAATGCCGCTGCAGACTGCTGCAGCCCGCTACAGCGCACTGTAGCGGTCCATTTCGCAATTATACTGTTCAATTAGTTAATTTACAGATTTCCTAAGTTTTTCTGTCCGCTACCGCGGCAGACGGTGATTTCGCCAGGCGCAAAACCCGTGAGACCCTTCTTTCGAGTTTAATTACTCCTAATCTAGAGCGTTCCATGAGTGGTACCATATATCAATGGAAAGGTATTTTCGATACCTTTCCATCGACACTAAAATTGACATGAACGGAGCATCTTAGCTATACTAAAAATGTAGATGAATGACAGAGTATACGAAATAGACAAAAATAGAGCATATTCCTTTGAAGCTTTTAAGAGCCTTAATGACTTTCATTCATGCATATGGACTCCCAAGACTGTATTCTAGCATAATAATAACATATAGAAGGTAAAAGGAGATGAGCAAATGGGTACCTTAATTCCTTGGAAAGAGGGGAAGAAGGAAGCTTTATTTTCTTCTCCTTCTTCTTCTTCTTAGGATGCAGCAATGGAGGAAGAGGAAAGAGTGAAGAAAGTTTCAACAAGCTCAAGAGGAGGCTAAGCTCTCCCTTTTAAAGGAGAAAGGAAAGGGTAGGGCTTCATCATTAGCTAGGGAGGCTAGGAGTAGGGGCCATCATGGATGGGCATTAATGGGGCATGGCTTAAGAGAGAAGGAGGGGATGGCCAGCCGAATTGCATGGGGATGGCCAGTCAAAATAGAATTTTTGAAGTAAATGGGGAAATTGCAAGTTAGGGCCTCAATGTTGACTATTTATTTATTTATTTTCCATAATTATTTAAAATTCAGATTTTTGAATTGTGTTCAAAAAATTCCCAAAAATTTACCCATAGCTAATTTGGGGGTGAGAAATTCAATGGCGAAGTCGGAATTCGATTCCGATGATTATTTAATTATTCTATTTTTCGACGCATTTAATTTTATTAAAATATTCGCAAAAATTCGACGATTTCCAAACGCGTCCAAAACATCACCCCTAGCTAATTTGGGGGTGACGATCACAACGATGAAGTCGAATTTCGATTTCAAGGTCAAAATAAATACCTTAATTTTCTAATTAACTAAATATTAAATATTATGAATTAATCGATTGGTCTCTGAATTGTTCCAAAATTTCAGGATTTGGTTCTAATGACTAGATGAACTTGATAGAATGATAATTATGATATGATTAAGCTAAATTTAAGCTGGGTAATAACCTTAGGTTGTTACAAGATATGTATCCATCCTAGACATCCGTCGAGCTAGGTTCGAGTCTATTCTATAATAAAACTAGAACTGAAGAGGCAGACTATGCTAGGACATACTATACTAACTGAAAACACTGAACGAACTGAATGAATGCTATACTTTTCAAATGCTAACTAAGAATGTATCTTCCATATCCTAAGTTCTTCTATTATGCTCAAGAAACAAGGCTCAATATTCAAGATGTGCAGAGCAATCAAGTCAAAGTAAGCAAGAGACTCAATCTAGACTTATGTGATATCTGTTGTTGTCTACTTTATCCAAATCTAATTATTCTGAGAAGATACAAGTTTAGTATCTCCAATATCCAGCTATCGAGTAAGATCTCAAATTTACGACCTTAATGTTAATATTAGAACTTAACAAGTTCTAATTCATAATTATATGATGATTATAAGAAGTTAAAGTAAGCAAATCAATGACTTAATTATTAATTTTTTCCTCTCTTAACCCAAGTCTTGACTTAGTAAGTCAAACTTAAGGATTTTGGATCCAAACCCCACTTGGTGTTCAAATCCTAAATCCAAGGTAGTATCCTTAGTAAGGATCTAGGGTTCACACTTTAAAACCCAATTTAAAGGTAAGGAATCCTATAAGTTGAAGGATTCAGAAGCTATGATCTTAATGAAAGGTTGTGCTAATGTTGTAAGATAAAATAATCAGTAATAACTAAGAATCTAAGATCTATATTCAATCTTTAGGATAATTACATTATCTTATAGATTAAATCAATCCTACACCCACATGAAAGGCTACAAAGGAATTAAATAATAAATCACTTAAGGAATTCCAAATAGAGGCAGTCCAATTCAATTAGAAGATATTTTACTAAGATATTTTACTAAATTTATAAGTGTAAGGGGAGCTAAAACACATTTTGGTCAAAATGACCAAAATACCCCTCTTAAGACTAAAAATGGGATTTTAGAATTTAACCATCTAAATTAATTCTAATATGTTCTAATGAGTTCCATATTGGTTAATTAAGTAGGAAATATAATTATCTTAGGTTTTAGCAACCTAATTAGCCTAATTAACACTAATCTTATTTCTTAAGCCAATTAAGGTGATTAAAATTTTTTTGGCAGACCAGAATGATCCAAACATATTTAAAGGCTCTACCATACTTGATGAAGCATTAGGAACTAGATTTATCAAAATCAGGGGTTAATCTAAGGCTTAATTTAATAATCTCAAATTAGGGTAATTAAGGAGTGATTAATAAAATTAAGGTTCTTAAATTACTTTTAATGGTCTACATAGGTTCTATATTATCTTATGAGCAATTAGAGACCTAAACTAATATTTTTGGATATTAAATGAATTTATTATGATTTAAATAAAAATAGAAAAGGATTAGGGAATTATTTAAAATCTAACTATTGAATCCTTGATTTTATTTTATATTATTATTCCTTGTATTTTTTCTGACTAAAATAGTATATTGGATCATACATTTAGATAAGTATTGATCAAATTATTTCATTAATACATTCTGAATGTTTATTTAAATTGAAATCATAGGAAGATTAATTAAATTCATTTTTCAGTTATTTATTAGAAGGAAAAATAATTCTAAAATTATTTAATTAACCTGGCCCGGATATTAGAACGTGCGGGTCAGAGCGGAGCCCGGTTGGACCGGCACTGTCGCACCACGCGGGTGTGGGTTGGACCGGCTCGAGGCGACAGTGTCGTCGTCCCCGCAAACCTTCTGAATGCTCAGACAATGTCGACGGCTTAATTTAATCCCTACACTTCCTGAAGTCAAGACGCATCGATCCCACCATTAAACCCTCTCTGGGATGCACTACTTTGCGGAATGGCTAATCGATAGGATCGGTCCTAATCACAGCATCTAGGGTTTACTGTGAGGAGTAAATTCTCCTCACAGAGATAACCATTTGGCCAAAGCTCGATCCCTACACCATCCTGGTGGTGAGGCGGATCGAAGTCCTCTGGCCATGAGCTTCGGGGTGCTTTGGGTCGGTGGATCCTTACTCGAGCTCGACTACGAACTCGCGACACAAACCAGACGATCGAGCAATCAAAATAGACTAAGCCAGACCATATGGACAATCACATTGGGTTTCTTAAGTGGCTAAGGCAATCTAGGCAACATCCAGAGGCTCGTCTAGAAGCTTAAATGGAAAACTGAACTCTCTGAGTTTAGTGGGAGAAGCTATATCTGAAGACGGGTTTGCAAGCACGGCCGAGGGGAGTTGAGATGAGCTGGAGCTTCCAGAAGATCTCAGCAACCTAACAGGGGGTTTGAACACCAGACATGCACCCTTTATCAGCAGTTTGAAGCTTCGGGAATGTCAAAAAATCATCAAGAGGATGGGGGCTCCAAAAGATTTCAGCTAGGGAAATTCAGGGTTCATAGTGAGCAAAGGGAATTGAGGAAGGCTCGGGCCAAAAAGGAAGGTTCGAGCCAATGACTAGGGGCAATTCAGGGAGATTGCCACTGGCAGGAGGTCGCGCCGAGGGCAGAAGAAGAAATTTGGGGCTTTCCTGTACTACCACGGGGGCTGGGAGATGCGGAGCTATTGTGGGGGGACCAGACGCAGACGAGGCGAGACGAGGGAGACGATCCATAGTGCTCAGGATCGTGTCCATCGTCTGATGGATCGACCGTTGGTCTCGGATGGCTCTGATGAATTACTTAAGCAGGATGGATTGTAGCCGTAGGATACGTTCGAATGAATCTGATGCTTAGGATCTAATCTTAACACGGAGGAGATCCCACCATTAGATGGAGCGCGCTGAGATGCATGTAACCCGTCGAATGGCTTAATCCTATGCGCCGCTGTCGGGACCCCGCAGTGGATCTGCCGCCGTCCCGACAGCAAATCCCGCCTATTTAATTTTAATTAATAATTAAATTTAATAAATAAAATCAATATAATAATATATAATTAATCTAATTAAATTCTAAATTCAATTTAGGCTTAAAAGAGCTCCAAAAATTCCAAAAAATTCATCATTAGCTAATTAGGGTATGAGGAATTCAAAAATAAAATTAGATTTTGATTTGGAGATTAATTTAATTTAGGTATTTTTCAGGGCTTAAAAATAAGCAAATACCAAATTTCTCAATTTAGCTCCGATTGATTTCAAACTTCTAGGGTTAGATTTAAATGACCCATTGAGCCTAATGGAATCAAGATCAAAGCTTAGTTTAGTTTAATTAAATCTAGATTTAGTTAGGGTAATAATTAGGATTGTTATAATGGGAAACTTGAGTTGGTGCTTATATATATAAGGGCTAGCATTCGGGTTCTTGCATTCGAGTGAGGGTTGGGGATGATGGCACACAATGATGGGCTGGGTTACCCTCGACTTGCGCATTCTGGCATTTGGGTTTTATTATTTAGCCGATAATTTGTATTTAATTTCCTTAAGAAAATTAAATCAGAAGATCAGATCATATGGTATACTTAATCAAAATTATTCAAATTAAATTTTCTAAATAACTTAGCCAATTTATATCTAAATATTATGATTCAATACACCATTTTGATCAAAAAAATATAAGAAATAATAAACTGCAATAATATTTTGATTTTTATGATTAAAATTCTAACCCTAATTACTCTGAAATGTAATTAGAGAATATGAAATCCATTTCTCAGTCAAATTGCATGATGAAGGTCTCTAAATGTTCATATGACAGAGGAGAACTTAACTATGCAATTAAGAATATTTTTTGAGGTTTAATTTCCCTAATCATCTCTTAATGACTTTAAAATTGATTAGTGCATAATTAATTTAGTTGAGCTCTAATTTATAAAATATTTATATCAATCATCTCCTTATGCCTGGTAGAACTCATTGGTGAATTTAGATATCAATTTCATAACCTAATTTATTAATCACTTATTTTAGTCCTAAAATGTGATTAGTGCTTATTAGGTCTATCCTTAGTGCAAACTTGATATTTAAGGTATTAATCCATTTCATTAAATAGTAATAAACTTATTTATAATTGATTAAAATCAATTTGGAACCCAAGATCTTGAAATTTTAATTTTGACCTTTAAGATAAGGTATTTTGGTCATTTTGTTCAAAGATTGATTTAAGTGTTCCTAAACTCTAAAAACCCATCCAAATGCTTTGAATTAGTAAGATGAGTGATTAAGATCATCTTAGAAACCTTTAGACTTATAGAATGGAATCCAAATGTCAAACCTTAATTTTCCTAAAACCTATTTAAGAAGATTATTAAGATCCTTGAGGTAGATCTTAGATTTCCATTCTTGCCTAACTAAATGAAATTTAATGCTTATAAGATCAGTACTAATTAACTTAGTTATTAAAATATTCCTAATGCCTATCACAAGTCTATGTCTTTAGTAAGTTCTTAAGCTTAACCTTAGTTAAGATCTTAAGAGCTTAGCCTTAATTCTTCAAATCTTAGATTTTGGTAATTTACTTCTATTGAATAATTAAACTACTCAAAAGATTTAGCCTTATTAAGACTTGTAATCTCCATATCATTAAAAATAAATTTATGTTTTTCTTAGATCTTTTAAGAATCTCTTAAGTGCCTAATTATTTAAAATCTATTATTTTGGCCTAAGTGATTTCAACTATGTTAAATAATAAAGTTATTTCATAGAGCGAATCTAGTTCTTTGACTTAGAAGTTTAAATTGATTATTTTATTTTATGACTTTAGATTTCAGCCTTTCTAAATTAGGATCTTTTCATATTCTTTAATCTTCAGTCCTTATAATTCTCTATCTTTAGAGTAAGATTTTTATGTGAAACACTAGATCCTTAAATATCAGTACCTTAGATTAAGAGCTTAACCCATAATTTGGAGTTTAACTTTAAATCCCTAAATCTTGATTATCTTGATTATCTTGATTAAGATTAGTTTTGGGTTGTTGAAATACATCAATTAAATCATTGATTTATTATTTAACCTTTGTAGATGATCTTTTCTAATTTTGAATTAGAACTTATTAAGTTCTAATGTTTAACTTTGTAAGGTTATAAATCTAGGATTTTACTTGGTAGTTGGATATTAGAGATTCTAAGCTTGTATTATCTCAGAATAGATTGAACAATTAAATTAGATAATAATAGATATCACAATTATTTAGTAGAGTCTTTCCTACTTTAACTTTGATGCTTTACGCACTATATATTTGAGCCTTATACCTTGGACATTTAGTACTTTCAGTTATCAGTTTAGTTGAGTGTGTTCTAGTTAGTCTGCCTCTACAGTTCAACTCTTTTACATTAGAATTGACTTGATCTAGCTTTGTGGTTGGCTATATGATACATATCTGATTCTATAGTCTAGCTTGGATCTAGCTCTGTGGCTGGCTAGATGATACATGTGGGACTTTTTGATTAATGGCTTTGTTTAGATAATTTCTGTTATGGTAGTACTAACTTAGGCACATCTCTAAATTTCAGTTTTAGTACAGTTTCAATATCTATGTTGGCCAGCTTTTCTATTGTAGCAGGTTTACTTATTTTTTTATGTTCATCATGCTTTACTACTTGAAGAGTCCAAAATTTATTGCATAATAAAGCAGAAAAAACATGCAAATATATCCTTAGAACAGCATGCTTTGATATGATTTTGAACAAATTCAGGGAAAACAAGACAAAAAGGCAAATCTAGAGCAGAAAGTGGAAATATGGGCGAAACAGCTGCTGCGCGCCCAAGCGCGCTGCAGCGTACCATAGCGGAAGAAAGAGAACTGGGGAGCCTTGGAGCACTTTTGCAAGCCTAGGAGAGAAAATCGCTACAGCACACCATAGCAAGACAATCCCGAGAGCTCGGTGTTGCCATGCGTCGCAGCAGGACTATCCAATTCCAAACTCAGCGCTCATTTAAAAGCTCTTGCTACAGCGCATCGCAGTGGTCTCAAACCAGAGACACTGGTGCTACCATGCACTGTAGCGAAACCAAACCAAGAGCTCGGCGCTACCGCACAGTGCACTGAATCACAGGGAAACAAACTTAGAAAGAAAAATATAAAGCTACTCGCTACCGTGCGCTGCAGCGAAATCCAATCGAGAGCTCAGTGCTGCCCGCACCGCAGCAGGTATTCAGTTGAAATCTGTTCTGTAGTAAAATTGCTACCACATGCCCAAGCATGTTCCCGCGTGCCATAGCTCCCTATGCAAAATTTCCCAGGCTAGAGCATTTATGATAGCATAGGGAAGGTCAAAAATTCAAACTAGTGGCCTTCCCCAGCTGTTTGGAAACTGAAATCATATTAAGTTCTGCTAAATCCCAAGGGAATAAAAGGAATAAAATTTAATAGTTGGCCATTAATTCAAGGAGTTGGAGAGATGATAGAATTTATGCTTAAGGGGCTGAGGAGTTCACTATAAATACTACCAATTGAAACTAAGGAAGGGTTCCAAAATTTGACACTCATTGACCTTAAATTATAAGCTATTGTGAGAAGAAAAAGGAGACCTCACCAAGGAAGGAAAAGATATCCAATCAAGGCAAAGAAAGGAGACCACACCAAGGAACTAGAGGAGAAGAAGAGAGAAGGCAAAGGGAGAAAATTCAAAGAATGCCAAGGGAAGTTCCTAGTATTCCTCTAAACTTACCTTCTGATTTTCTTTAGTTTGAACTATGAAAAAATTTAGTTTCTTGCATGTAATTTCTTGCATTTATTTTGTAATGGAGAGCTAAACCCTCCTTGGGGAGTGTTGGGCAGTAATCATGTGCTGAGTAGGGGATGTAAAAGGTGCTGTATGAAAATTCTTACAATAAATGAAATTAAGTTTAATTGTCTATCTATATTCTATGCTTGTGAATGAATGTTGGGAATGCTTGCAAAATATATAATGGGATAAATCTATTTATTAAATGAAAAATTAATGTCATATAAATAGTCAAAATCTAGAGGGAAAGCACATAAAGGTCCTCGCCGCGATGCAATGTCGCTGAGCGAGGATGCTCGGTGTAAAATATCTCTGGTTTTGAATGGAAGAAATGACTCATTAAAATAATCATCTAGGAGTTCTAAGTAAATTAAATGTGATCTCATAAGAATCTATGTACTGAGGCAGAACCCTAGTGTGTTCACCTTATGCACATTTGCGTGCAAGCGCAGACACATATTTGCGGTCTGTCAAGTTCTTGGCGCCGTTGCCGAGGGCAGCTTTTAGTTTTGTATTAAGTTTAATTGCACGTAAATAGTGATTTAGACTATTCTTTATTTTGCGTACAATTATTATTTTCTATAATTATACTTATGTTGACTATAGTGCTAATTAGATTTTTAATTTAGTTACTTTGTTGCTGAAAACTTAAGAAAATCATGAAAACTGTATTGCTGGAAACTATTGTTGAACCTTAAGCTGCTGAAAACTATTTTTTGTTGAATTGTGTTTGCTGAAACTATATTGCTAAACTGCATTGTTGAATCTGAATTTTCCGAACTGCTGAATTAGAAATTGCTGAGAATTTAGGTTGCTAAAATTTATTTGCTGATTTAAATTACTGATATAATAACTTGATTATTGAATTATTCTATCTAGTTGATTCTTGTTAAATTACATGAATAGGAGAAACCTCTCTAAAATTCTTTTTGATCCTGAAATTGAAAGAACCTATTTGCGAGCTAAGAGAGAACAAACTAATTTAAATAAACAATAAGCCCAAATAGAAAATTTAGAGGAAATTCCTAGTGAGCTACTAGAAAATAAAAGGGCTAGACCCCTTAGGGACTATTCCTTACCAACTGTAGGAGGAGTACCTAATGCCATAGTTAGACCCGCTATATATAAGCAAACAACTTTAAAATAAAACCATCAACTTTAAATGTGGTACAAAATAACTAATTCAATGGTCTAGCTATTGATGATCCCAATTCACACAATTCCAAATTTCTAGAAATATGTGATATGTTTAGATTTAATGGCGTTTCTAAAGATGCCATTAGATTAAGATTATTTCTATTCTCTTTGAGAGGTAGAGCCAAAATTTGGCTCAGCTCTCTTCTTGGTGAGTCTATTAGGACTTGGGATGACTTAGCCAGAAAATTTTTAGCCAAGTATTTCCCGCCCTCTAAAGTCGTCAGGCTAAAAAATGAAATAGCTAATTTCTCTCAGCAAAATGGAGAAAATTTGTATGACGGTTGGGAACGCTTTAAGGACTACTTAAGGCATTGCCCCCATCATGAGTTTCCGCTGTGGATGCAAGTGAAAAATTTCTATAATCAATTGAATGTACCCACAAGGATACTCATAGATATAGGCACTAGTGGATCCTTGAGTAGCAAGATCCAAGAGGAGGCCTTTGATCTTCTTAAGGAAATGGTGACAAACGCTTACTAATTCCCCAGTTACTTTAGGGTCTCTAACTTTTCAAATTTGCATTTATAACCCTTAAACTAATTAAACGGCTGGGATTTGTTCTGCGGACCGCGGGTGATCAGCTGCGGAGCCCGGGTCGTGCGACAGCGGTGCTTCCATCATATTCGCCATTTACCCAATCAATCTGATGGCTAGGATTATATTCTACAAAATCACGGATCTACCATTGGATGCGTCTCGTGAATCCTATGGTGTGGATTCAATCAGATCCAGTCGTAAGGATCCAGAGGATCAAGACCGTCGTGCCTTTCTGATTGATCAATCATACGGCTCTGGACCCTCCCATGACTATGGACCTTCGTCCCTACTCGCTCGCGTGCATGACCGAGGAAATCTCCCGTACTGCCAGCCACCAAGCCTGTGGCGGCCCTACCCCACCGTGGTCCTGTTAACCCTTAAGTTAATATGATTACGGTGGAGGGGTCACCAAATGACAAGGTCCCCACTTAAAATTGAATTAGACTCATGTTCTAATCCAACTTAAATAAGAACTTTGCCATTCAACCCAAAATACCATCACTAAATAATCATACAAGAACTCAGAGTGCGGAAGCAATAAAAAAATATAACATCCATCCAATACAGTATAAATACAACAATACAGAATAAGTAAAGTGCTGAAAGAGAAATATAAACCTATATTATTACAATAATTAATAAGTTTAAAAGAACTGAAAGGAACTCTCAATCTCACTGAAAGAAAGAAAACTAAAACTAAAGATCTTCAGGAACGGGCTCCTCCTCCAATGGCAAGCTCTCCACTGGAACTGCTGCTCCAACAAACTCAGAACCTACCATTATCAGTTTCATAATGGTAGGGCCCCAGCCAACAAAATAAAAACTAGTTAAACAATATGTCTAAGTACATTTTAGGAAAAATAATTTTATTAAGTTACTTGAATATCACCATAAACCAGTACTGAAGCAAAAAGGTGCAGAAAGCGTACAAAAGAACAGTAATAAGTTATAAACAAACAGTTTATAACTAAGAAAATAGGAAGTAATACATACCTCCTCCAAGCAACTGCAATAAAGACAGGTAAGCAAAATACTAAACAAAACTGTAAGAAAAGTACAACCTAAACATGCTTATGATCAACAGATTATGCTAAGTAACATACAGAAATTTAACCGTATAAAACTGAAAACAACTAACATCCTATGTGAGCATATGAAAATAGTAAGTAAAACAAGCATCTTATATAAAAACACGTGCAAGAAAACTGTAAATAAAACAGTGCTACAATGCAGAATATGCAAGTAAAACAGCAACTGACAACAGAAATTGCAGTGATCATCTAAGTCACTCAAACTGAAAACATACTCAGCAAATCTTAGCTTGATGAGCTAAGAAACTCTGAACTGAACATCACTGAAAACTCTTAGCCTGATGAGCTAAGACAGAACTGAATGTAAGTATATTTGAATTAGTATAACCATATTAGAATCCTGACTCTATAGTCAGTATGGCAAGAGTCTATCCATCCTATCACTCGGACTAGGCATGGCCATAGACTGTCGGACATTAAACCCTCAAAAGGTTGCCAACCCGAACGGGTTGATCGAAGAGGTATACTAATCAAGCTACACCTTACAAACCACTTGTGAAACGAAAACATAATGCTGCTTATGAATGTTCCAAATTAACATAAGATATTTATCAAACATCTTAAGTACATAATATATGTTCAAGGTATAAGGCTCAAAATCAAGGAATGCGAAGCATCAAAATCAAAGTGAGCAAGAAACTCTATCTAAAGCACAGGTGATATCCGTTGTTATCTACTTTATTCATTCTATCTACTCTAAGTTACATAAGTTTCAGAATCATCAATTCTTACACATTCTGTAACTTAGAATCACGAATCCTACTAGTTGAAGATAATTAGGACTGGTCAAATTCTAATTATAATTTAATCAAAAGACGACTATTTGGTTAAAGTGAATAAATCATCGACCTAGTTTTGTAATTTATTTCATCCCAACCTCATCTTAATTAGCCAAATCAAGATGAAAAGATTAATAATTAGACTCCAGATGATGGGGTCTAGTCACTTAATCTAAGGGTATAATCTAAGGGTCTAAGTTTAGAACCCAAAACTCACGGATTAGATTAAGGCAAATCCTAATGATAAATCAAATTCATTAGGATAGATCTCTATTCTTAGTTCTAAAGTTTAAATATCAAATAATCATTTAATAAACTAAGAAAAATCTAGAAACTAGTAAACTCAAGGTTTCATCTAATTGAGTAACCCAACTTACTCAATAGATGAATTTTAACTAAAGATCTATTCCTAATCTTAGGAAATAAGGCTCTTAATCACTAAGAGTAACTCTCAAGACACACATCCTAACTAATATTATAAGGACCTAAGGGAAGGTCTAAGAATAATTAAAGAATGAGAACACTCTCTTAGGACTTGAGAATTTTCTTAAGGAGCAAATTTTGAGATTTAAATCAAAAATTTAATTTAAACTTGGATTTGATTAATTTTAATTCTAAATCATTCTATTTACTGATTTTAGTTATTTGAAACTGAAATTAGGGCTTTTAAAGGCTAAACCCTAAATTTGGGCAAAATGACCATTTTGCCCCTACTTAAGGGTTCAAAAGATCAAATTTTGATCTAGGGCTTAAATTCTAAAATTTTCTTTTGGAAAGAGTTTCTTACTATCTAATGTAAGATTAGACAGCAACTAAATAAATTTTGGGTGATTATTAAGCCATATGAGATCAAATTAGTGAATTTGACTCATAAGGGAAAATTTGTAATTTGACTAAGTGAAAGTTAAATTTTCTTTCAGATTATTGTTTTTTACTACCTAAGCTTTCCATAGAATCTAAATTTGCTAAAATCTGATAAGTATTGGCCAAGTTATGGCCAATACAAGATCTAGGGTTTAAGGGTGATTAAGGAATCCTTAATTATGGGTCAAAACCTAACTTTGTCAATTAGTGTCCAAATTGAGTAAAATTAGTGGCTATGGTTTACAAATACTCCACTGATCATAATGACATGAAGTAGACTCAATTTTGGATCTAATTTGACTAAGTTAAGACCTAATTAGGGTTTAGAGTGATTAGTATGTGATTAGCAAAATTAATCACTCAAACACTAATCCAATTTTATAGATAGCTTCTAAATGACTTTATGAGTCCTCTGAAACTTAAATCACTCAATTTGGATTACTAGATTTGCTAATATTTACTAATCAATATTTAGGGTGATTAGGGGTGTTTAGCAAATCTAACTATTGGATCCTAAATATTTTTATAGATTACTGTTAATTAGGTTTTTTTGATCTAAATTGATATTTGGATCATTCAATTTGGAGCTAAGATGACCAACTTATGGTCGTTTGAAGTATTAGGTCAAATTAGGCTAATTAGGGTTAGGTCCTAAATGTCATTAGGCTCAAACTAATCCAAACAGCAAAGTAAATATTCTCAGATTAATCCTTAGGGTTTGCTGATCACTTTGAGACCCACATTGGGTATGCTTGGATTATTGGTTACAAAGTTATTGTTAAATGAAGATTTGTAACATATGTTGATTTAATTAATACCCCTAAATTTCACTATGTTAAATATATATCCAAAATGAAATTTGATAGTTTCATAATATTCCTTATATTTTTCTAATTAATTTGGTATATTTAATTGTATAATTTGGATAAATATTTTAGAAGTTATGTATATTTAAAGTTAGGGTATTAATTAAATTTAAATGCAATTAAATAGTCATTCAATAATATTATTTAAAATAAATTCACTGATTAATAATATTTATCTAATTCAACTAATACATTATTATATTTATTTAATTTATTATTCAATATTCTGTTTATATATATATATATATACATAAAACCTTAGGTAGATTAAAGTATATTTATAAGTATTAATAGAATTATAATGATTATATGTATTAAATTATAATAATTTTAGTATTAATTTTTAACTGCAGGAGGCAGACGGCGGCAGACCCGGAGGCCACGCGGCGTTTCCTTATTGGACGGGACAAAGGAGCGGGTCCCATGGCTGTCTCAAATGGGACCTGTTTACCAGCTGTGGGCCCCACCGCAACTGTGCGTCTGTTGTGTTCCTAACGCGTGTCCAGCGGCGGAAAAGACCCACACGGGTCGGGTCAGCCTGACCTGACCCGGGACTCCATCGTCTTCATCCCGAAGAGCTGGAATTAGGGTTCTTGTTTTGAAGTCCGTCCTGACGTCAACCTGCAACTATCCGCATACCAGTAGGTAGGGCGAGGTTAGGGCTTTCTAATAATGGTTGAATCGCTTCATAAGGTGATGCACAGAGATGACTAAGCTTAGCCCTAGGAGACTATGTGACGGGTCGACTTCCGCCAACGGTAAGTACTGTGCTATGAAGCCAAAATTTGTCCGATCGTGATCGATTGATCTAGATTAAGCCAGACATAATTTAATCTATCGCACGGAATAACGATACGAGTTGAAAATTTGAAATTGAAAACAGGGATTGAAAGATCGAATACGTACAATTTGAACGGTGTAGGAAAATAGGGTTCGATCAGATGCTTCACCTTCGACTTCCACAGATCAAACGAGTAAACGACCGACTGGGGACAGGTTTAGGCTTTAAGGAGGTCTTGAGCGGTGCTCTTCAGCGGTCATTTGACGCGCGGGGAAGTCACCTGCGTGCCGCGCGTCGACGCCTCTGCCACGCGGGAGCTTCGGGGAAGATAACCCCTCAGCCGTCTGATCGAATGATCAGACGGCTCAAAATTCGCCGTCTGGATTGACGGTGGACTGAAAACGGTGGATAGGGAAATAGACGGCGCATAAAGTAGATTGACGGAAACCGTCAATCTAAAATAATCAATATTATTATTTAAATAATTATTATTATCCATTTTAATTAATTAAAATTAAGTACTTAAACGCATCCTTAAAATTTCCAATAAATCACCCCTAGCTAATTGAAGGGTGAGGAACGCAACGGCGCACTCGGATTTTCGATCCGACGAGTATTTATTTATTTGATTATTTGGGGTATTTAAATATTATTAAAATATTCGACGAAAATCCAACGACTTCCAAATGCCTCCAAAATTTCACCCTTAGCTAATTTGGGTGTTCTGAATGCAATGGCGAAGTCAGATTTTCAATTTGAGGTCTTTATAAAAAGTCAATTTTCCAGGGTTTGGAATTTTCCAGAGTTCTTGATTTGACTTTGTTGACTTCATATTTGACCTAGGTTTCAAAGGCGAGTTCTAAATTACTTAATTAGTGACTTAAAACCTTAATTAGGACTTAGATTAGTCTTAATTGAGCAAAGTAACAACCTGGGTTGTTACATAGCCTGTCCCCCACTCACGCTTCCATCTCAGCAAATCGTTGGGGATCCTCCCGTTACGGTTAGGTGCCTCAATCGGGCCTCGTGGCCCGGCCGAGCTCGAACTGGAAATTCGAGTGCTCGGCCATGGCCCGATCCCTCGAACCTCCCCAACCTGAGCTGACTCTCTGGAAGCTTCCTCGCTCTTGACCGAGGCTATAAATAGCCTCAGTATTCTTCCCTAGATCCCTTTGCTGCCTAATTGAGATTGATTTGTTCTCTGCCTCTTCCGCCATTATCATTTGCCTGAGCTTACATAGGCAAATCTAGGAGCTTCCGAACCGCTGATAGTAGGCTCTCCTGGGGTTCAGGACCCTTTGCACTCTCTGGAAGCATCGCCAGTGCCTACCTTGCCTTCAGTCGACCACCCCGAGCTCAACCATCAAACAAGGTACCCCATTTGCTCGATCTGAGCTAATTGGGCTCAGCCTTCTTTTCATCTAATTCGTGAATGTGCGTATTATTATTTCGAACCTAATGCTATCGTAATTAAGACCTAAGCTAGCCCCGATTGATTGAATCAATCGATTGGGCTAAGTCCTTAAGGAACTCCTTGGGTCGAGTAAGGTCTCGGTGTTCTAGCCAACCTCAGGCCCTAAGACCAGGGGGCTTCGATTCGTATCACCTCCCTGATGGTGTAGGGATCGAGCCCTGGGTCGATTGTGGTCTCTGTGGGGAGAATTCTCTCCCCACAGTAGGTCCATGAGAGGAGCTCTCGGGTACGTGAGGTCTGGGTGATCCAGACCCTCTCACGGGGGCTCCTGGTCTCAGTCGACACGCCTTGGCTAGGTGATCGATTCTCGATCAACCCGAGGCTGTGGCATGGTCCCTAGGCCACAGATTTGGCTGATTAGGGTTACCCTAATCGGTGAGGCGTTGAGCTAGCTAGCAATGGGAGGAAGACGAACTATGCGGGTCCGACCGACCTGTGACCCGCGCGGTTCGACAGTAACGGGTCCCCGGGCTGAGCCGACCCGCGTGTTTTGATGAATGGGCCAAGCCAGTTTTAAATATAAATCTGATTAATTGAATTATTTTTCTTAGGGAAAATAATTCAATTAATCAAATCATAGAGATTTATTTAAATAAAAATACATAATATATTAATTAAGTAACTTTTAATCCACTGAACCAAACCCTAAAATATTATATATCAAATTGATCAGAAAATCCTCAGGAATAAGAATATAAATTAATATGGAATATCTAATGATTAGACTTTCCATTTTTATCTAATTATGTCAGATCTTAATTAGGGTTGACTAGCATTTTCACTTATTCAAATTGCATGTTTATGGTGTTATTAGTTTCCTTATGATCAGTAGAATAAATGTGCTAAGTAGTTTAATATTCTAATTTCTTTATTTCAACTTATGCCATAATCTTGTTAAATCATGATTAGTGAAAATTAGGATTTTTAATCATTGGATCTTAGCAAACTTAATCTTTGATTAATCGTATGATTGAATAGAACTTATGTGCCAAGTTGTATGAAATTCTGATAGCTAAATTTATGATTATGTGCTAATCCTTTTGAATTGGTTTAGGATTTAATTAGCACTAATTACTTTCTATTTTTTTGAATTTCTCTATTAATATGCTCCATAACAGTGAGGTAGATGTATTTAAACCATGTATGCTAATTTATGATATAATTTGAATAAACCTAAATTTAAAGAACTTAAACATCTTAATTAAACTTAAGAAATCTTAAGACTTTGATCAAGCTATTAAGACTTGATCTAGGTCTGAGATTGCCACCAACAATACATTTTTAATCCACTGATTTGACACTTGGCCTATAACTAAACACTTGATCTTAATTAGGTAAGAGTGGGTCATTAAATCCTACTCCATTTGATTAAGATCCAAACTCTTAAACCTTAATTAAATGACTTGATTATAAGATAATGAAATTGATATTATTCTAATAATGCATCTGATTTGGTATTGATCTTAAACTATTAAATTAGACATGTTAAGGTTAATAACAAATCTATGTGATAGATTAATCTGAATTTAAGCTTTAGATCTTCGATTTCCTCTTATATAAGGTCATTTTCATATGAATGATAATAAAATCATTTTGATTAAATAAGTGACATATCTCTAATAATAATCTTGATTTGTTCCCATGATTGTAGAATAAGAGGTGATCAAATGATTTTAATCATCTAATATGATCACTTTGATTCAAGATAATAATTAAATCTTTAAGTGTTAGTTAAGTATTAGAAGGGTGAGATCTTAAGAACCTTACTAAAGAAGCATTTCTAAAATATATAAAAGACCTTAATTAATGACATATTGAGGTAGGAAAGACCTTTGCAAATTTATTGAGGTAGAATCTTAGATGATCATTTAGCCTTAGAAGTTGATCTTAACCCCTCGTGGTAGGAATCACCCAAGATACTTAGAATGACACCTCTCATTATGGTAGAATCTATATTGAGTGATACTTGATCACATCCCTTAAAGCCTTTTGTAGGACTCACCCATTTAGCATAAGAATTGATAGTATTGATAAATTCTTGTGGAATAAATAGAATTATTAAATCTTGGTTATTGGATGGTATAGTAGGGTATACCCATAGTACTAGGTTATCCCAGTTTTAATCAGGATTGGTTGCTTCATCTTGGTATAGATTATGTCTATATTCTATCCTATGAGTTTAGTCGGGCATAGTCTCACTTAGACTAAATCATTCAATCCTAAGTGTGTCTTGATTAGGGAATTTAGATCATTAGCTTGTTTAAATAAAAATTACCATCGGGTGATGCCTCCTATCGAAGATCGCTTTCATATGTGTGCTTTAAGCAAACTATGTGATCCTAGACACCCTATATAGAACACTAAGTGTGCTTATGAATTGGGTATTTTAATAGCTTAACTTGAGATATAAGTTGCCATCGGGTGATGCCTCCTATCGAAGATCGCTTTGTTATGGTGGCTTAATCAAACTAAGAGTTAGAAACTACCATTCTTGGAAGTATGTTATATATATGTGTATACCATCTCCCCATCTAATGATTTATAAGTAAATCCTCAACTTTAATTGATCATCATTCTAAATGCTAGGAGTCATAATCCTTTTAGCAGGATTCTGCATAATGAAGGCTTTGAATTTAATATCGGTATTTCAAGCATTTATGAATTTCTAGATTTTACTCATATGAAATAGATGCATGGGCATGAGCATGAGCATGAGTATGAGGAAGGATTCCTGTGGTGATGTATGAGTATCAGTGATGAATTATGGGTTACAGAATATTACATACATTAACTAAGGAATCTCAGGATGCATCGGCATCACAGTAAACTGTATTCCCAACTGGATGTATGTGTACATTGGACCATACGAGTCATAGCCTTTAAATGATAGTTCTATTATATATCGGTGGCTTACTGCGTTGTGGCATATTTGGATGCATTATCCTAGTGGCATATAGTACAGCATTGGACATTTTTACATTAGTTTCTAAGCATTTGATATTTTCTCTTACTTTCAGTATTCAGATCTAGGTTCATCTTTACTTTGTTCTGTCTTTACAGTTCAGTTACTCAGTGTCTTTACCGTTATTTTCTATAGTTTTGTTTACTTTACTGTTTACTTGCATTTACTTTAGTACTGCTTAGTTTAGTTGCGATGTGTTAAACTTCTTATCTAACACGGGGTACTTTTGGGATCTGGCAATTTACTAGACCCCGAGCAGCTTGTTGAGGCAGGACAGGAGGACTTGCAGGAGGTTCAAGAGGAGTACGTGGAGTCTTAGTGGATTCATCTTCCACCCTTTTACCTTACTATTTTTCGCTTTCAGTACTTTAGATAGACATTACTTTTGCCTCATTTTAATTAATTTGTAATAATTCTAGATGAATTTTACTTTTCTTTTCTGAGATGAATGCTATTACTGTTCTGTGATGAATGCATTCTGGATATTTTGCTTTAGCTTCTGCACTCTGTTATACTACTAGTATACTTAGTATTATGATGTGATCAGCATATTGGAAATACTGATATTTTAGAATATATATTGGATTCCTTATTTATTTTTGATAATCCAATGTATGTGTTAGTCTAATACTTAAGATAAGTACTATACTCTTATCTTAAGTATTGACTCTCTATCCTACTCTTAGGTTTGAGTCAGTAGCCTTCAATGTGCCTAGTTTTAGTTAGCCTATTCAAGAAGATGTTGTTGTTTATTTTTCCTGAGTAGCGCACCGCTCTGTCACCGAATTACGATTAATCTCTCTTTTGTGCACGACGATGGGGCAGGGCGCTAACTAAAAATAAGTCCAATTAATCGGATTATTTAAAATGGGTTTAGCCCGAATCCAAAAGACACGGGTTGGCCGGGGCCCGAGGACCCGGGACTGTTGCACCACGCTGGTCACAGGTCGGCCCGACCCGCACAGGAGCTTTGTCCCTGATCCCCCGTCCCGATCAAAGGACCCGATTAGGGGAACCCTAATCGGCTAATTCCCATTCCCCTAATCGGCTAATTCCATATTCTAAGTTTTAGTCCACTAGTGCTCCATAGGCTCCTCCCGAATCTCCTGGGTGTCCTCCTGACCTAGCTCAATATACTGCTCAAGATTTAGCAAATTGCTGGATCCTAAAAGTACCACATATTAGATAATAAGTTTAATACATCAAAACTAATCTAAGCAGTTCTAGTTAATCATTTAACATTTTTATAATGTAAATAAATCTACAGAAAAACTGTAAAGTAATTGATGGTATAAAACGGTATAAAACTAAAGTAAATTAAAATAAAGCTGTACTGGAAATTGAATATTGAAAGTAAATAAAAATAGTAATAGTTCTGAAACTAAGTAATAATATATAAAACTATGTTGTATGTAATTGAAACTATGCATCTGAATATGCCATAATACTGCATATTACTGATATGCAACTAAAATATCACTAAACTGTTATGAGTCATACGGTTCAATGTATATATATATCCAGTTGAGAACTGTGATACCGATACATCCTGAAATTCCTCAGTCAATATATGCTACATTTCGTAACCCATAAATCATCACTGATACTTATACATCATTACTGATACTCAATATCATGCTTATGTTCATGCTCATACTTCTAAGCTACATGAAATAAATCAAGAAATCTAGAAAATGCTTTCAAATCCAATAATGAATTCAAAGTCTCCATTGTGCAGAATCCTACCAACAAGAAGGATTCTGACTCATATATTATAATATCAATAATTGGTTAAAATTCAGAGTTTACTTAAAAATTATTAGATGGAAAAATTGTATACACATATTTAGCATATTTGCAAGAAAGGTGGTTCTTAACACTTAATTTGATTAAGCCTCCTTAACGAAGCGATCTTCGATAGGAGGCATCACCCGATGGTGATTTGTATCTCAAGCTAAGTCGATAAGATACCCAACTCACAATCACACTTAGTGTCTTAAAGAAGGTGACTCGAATTACTTAGTTTATTTAAGCCACACCTATTGAAGCAATCTTCGCTAGGAGGCATCACCCAATGACGATTTGTATTTTATCAAACTAAGGAATGAGTTTATAACACTCTTAGGATCGATTAATTTACTCTAAGCGAGATTGTATCCACCTAAGCCCGCATGATAGCACAAAGATAAATCTTACTTAAAGTCACTCAACCATTCCTAGATACTACTGAAATAACTCAGTACTATGGGTATACCCTACTATACCCAACCAATAATCTGGGTTCAAAAGATTCTATTTAATCAACAAGGATTTATCAAAGCTATTAATCCTTGCTCTAAATGGGTGAGTCCTACACAAGGCTTCAAGGATGTGATCCAAAAATATCACTTAATATTGATTTCTACCACAAGGGAGAAGTTCTATTCTAACAGTTATAGGTGATTCCTACCACGAGATGTCAAGATCAACTTCTAAAGTTATGAATGATCATCTAAGATTCCTACCTCAATGAGTTACAAAAGTTCTTCCTACCTCAATGTATCAATATTTAAGATCTTTAAGCATTTCAAGAATGATCCTAAAGCAAGACCCTTGAGATCTCACTCTTCTATCTCTTAAGTTAACATTCAAAGTTTACTTAATAGACTTAGATTAAGTGATCAGATCAGATGAATAAGATCTATATGATCATATTTTAATCTACAATCATGGGATAAAATCACAAATATTATTATAGTTAGATCATTTCATAAATTATTACAATTTATTATCCATCTTATGATAATAGTCTTATATAAGAGAAAATTAAAGATCTAAAGTTTAGATTCAGATGATTCAATCATACAGATTCAATATTAATCTTAGCACTCCTAATTTAATAATTTAAGATCAATACTAAATCAGAAGCATTATTGGAATAATGTTGATTGAATTATCTTACAATTAAGTTTATTATTTTAGTGATTAAAGTTTAGATCTTAATCAAGATAAGTTAGGGTTTAGCCCCTAACCTTTCTTCCATTAAGACCAAATGTTAATTACAAATTAATGTATTATTAATGTATTATTGATATTAAATTATAGATTTAGATTAAGTATCATTTACTTAATTAATTTATTAAGATTCTTATGTTCAAGTTTAGTTTATTGTCAATTTAAGCACATCTAAGTGTTCAGATAAATATTAAAGTTCTCTAACATACATCATAATATCATGAAAATATAGGAATATAAAGATGACATAAAATAGAAGGTAATTAAAGCTAACCAAATTCTAAATCAAACCATAGGGGTTAGCACTTAATTACAATTCTAAGATACTTAGGTTTCATGCAATTTGGTTATTAAGACCTACTTAGCCAATACAAGCATTCAAGGATCTTACTCTTTAATATTTGGCACAAAATTTTATAAGAGATTTTAAGCGCATATTATAAAGGATATCTTTCAAATTTAATTTTCACATAAAATTTTTTGCAATGCTCAATTTTAATTAAAATAGGTTTAAATTTAATATAATTCAGTCCCACTAAGGTCCTAGGGACCTTAAAATGCAAAAATAGTAAAGTTTTGGCCATTTCAGCCAATTCTGGACAGTTCTAAATAATTCTGGGTACTACAGCGCGCTGCGGCGCACTGTGGTGCACTGCAGCGCTTTTGATGTTGCGGCGCGCTGCAGCAAAAAATTGTGTTATGGTGCACTGTAGCGCTATTGATGATGTGGTGCGCTACGACAATACCAATCCGAGAGTTAGATGCCACAGCGCGCCGCATCGCTTTCAGGCGCTGCGGCGCGCGGATTAACTTGCGGCAACACTGTTCAATTAATTTATTTTCTGGTTTCATATAGCTTTCAAGAAATGATGCTGCAGCCCACTGTGGAGCGCTGCAGCGGTCCAACTTTTGTGTTAATATTCAATTAGTTTTTCTTTTGATTTCTTATAGTTTTTTTTCTAAATGACGCTGCAGCGGTTTAATTTGCGGGTTACTGTTCAATTAGTTTATTTATTGATTTCATATGATTTTTCCTAAAATGATGCTGTAGCAGAAATTATTTGAGTTTCAGGAGCTACTGCGAGCTGTAGCGCCTGACTGTGATTTCGCCTGTGCGAAAACCATGAAGGGTCACATTTCGAGCTCAAATACTCTCAATACGAAGCATTTTATGAGCAGTGTCATATATCAATGGAAAGGTCTTTCTAATACCTTTCCATCGATACCAAATTGGCAAAATAGATTATCCTAACTATATTAATAATAGAGTTATGAGATTGGCCAACATCTATACAGAATCAGTCTGACAAGTTGGAAGAAAATGAGATGATTTGGTGAGTCTATTGACAATCACCCAAATCACATCAGAACTAGATTTTCTCTTCAGCAAATCCATGAAGAAATCTATGGAAATGTCGAACCACTTCCATTCAATAATATCCAATGATTTGAGAAGTCTGCTAGGCTTCTAATGCTCGGCCTTCACTAAGGAACAGGAATTACACTTAAAGATAAAAATAGCGATGTCTCTCTTCATGCTAGACCACCAAAATGACTTATTCAGATCCAGATACATCTTACCGCTACCAGGATGGACAGTGTAATTAGAGTTATGAGCTTTAAATAGAATTTATAATTGCAGACTTTTGGGGACCCCTAACCTTTCTTTCTAGAAGATCATACCGTCAGCGTTAAGACATAACTCTGATCTTTTTGCTCTAATAATATCATACACAAGCTTAGAATAATCCATGTCTTCCTTCTAAGCTTTGACAACCCTTGACCTTAGAGAGGATTCTGACTAACAAGAAAATAGAATTCTACAGAAATCAACTAATCTGATCAGCACAAGGTTTAACCTTTCAAATACTTCAATCAAAGAATTATTGCTACAAAGAGAAAACAAACTCACTTTTTGACTAAGGACATCAGCTACTACATTATCTGTATCCAGACAATACTAAATTTCTAAGTCGTAGCCACAAATCAACTCTAGCCATCTACGCTGACGATGGTTAAGGTTCTTCTAGATGAAAATATACTTCAAGCTTTGATGATAAGTAAATATCTCATAATTAACTCAGTACAAGTAGTGTCTCCAGATTTTGAGAGCAAAATCTACCCCTACAAGTTTAAGATAATGAATATGGTAGTTTTTCACATTGGTTTTAAGGTGTCTGGAGGCAAAGGCTATCGCTCTACCATCTTGCATCAGAACACAACCAAGTCTTATCTTAGAGGCATTAGTATACACCTAAAAATCTTTACCTTCTTGAAGTAGTACAAGGACTAGTGCAGAAGTTAAGAAATGCTTCAGCTTCTAAAAAGCTTCTTCGTAATCTGAGCTTTAGATGAACGGTACTTTCTTCCTCTTTAACTGCATTAACGGCACGATGATTTGAGAGAATCCTAGAACAGATATTCTGTAATATCCAGCAAGTCCCAGAAAACTACAAATTTTAATTACTAATTTGGATTGCACCCACTGTTGAACAACTTGGATCTTTTTTTGGTCAACCCGAATCCCTTCAACGTCAATCACGTGACCCAAAAATGCCACAGAATTAAGCCAAAATTCTCACTTAGAGAACTTAGTGAAAAGCTTATAATTTCTAAGCAATTCAAGAACAACACGCAAATGCTTCTCATGCTCAGCATCTGACTTAGTATAAATCAGGATGTCATCGACAAAAACCAGACGAAATTGCCGGGATACGGCTTAGGAATTCGCTGCATCAGGTCCAAAAAAATAAAGGGAGCGTTTGTCAGTTCAAAAAACATGCTAAAAGCTCATAGTTTCCATAACACATCCTGAATGTAGTTTTAGGAATGTCTTCATCTTAAACTCAAATCTGGTGGTATCATGACCTAAACTCTATTTTAGAGAAATCTTTCACTACGGCAAGCTGATCAAATAAGTCGTCAATTCAGGCAGAGGATACTTATTCTTCAGTGTCACCTTGTTAAGCTCGCGGTTATCAATGCACATATGCCTCTACGACGCGTGGTAGCACTCTACAGTAAGCTACGACAAACGCATTTTTGAAACTTCGGGCGCTACGGCGCGCGGTAGTTCCCGACGGTGATTTTGTCTGTGCAAAAACTGTACCGGGTCACCTTCCGCACTAAAATACTCTCAATATAGAGCACTTCACGTGTGGTGCTATATATTGATGGAAAGGTCTTTCAAAGATCTTTCTATTGATACCAAAATTGACACAAACAAAATATTTTAATAAATAGAAATTAAAGTTCTAGCTACGGGTATACAGAAATCATGTAGTTTTTTTGACATAAATTTTAAATGAAGAAATGGGCTTCGATCGGACTCACTCGAGTCCGATTGAGGCGCAACACTCATGCATATAATTCATACAGTAACTTAATGGAAATATATATCACAACACTTTGTTACATATGAAGAGAATAGCACAAGGAAGAGTTAAGCAAAATGGTACCTTGGCCTTAGGAATTGAAGAAGAAGACTCGGCTAGTTCCTTCAGAGCTTGAGGGCTTGAAGGATCCTTCAACAGCAGCATAGTAAGAGAAAGATGGGAGCTCAGCTAATAGACAAATGGAGAGGAAGAGATGGCTGAGCCTCCATTTAAAGGAGAAGAAGAGGTTAGCTCTCCCTTGAATTCTCCCATCAAATATGGAAGGGGAAGAGGGAGGGTTAGGAGTAATTGCATGCATTAGAGGATAGGGAGGGGAAGAGGGAAGGTTATGAGTAATTACATGTATTAGAGGAGAGGAAGGGGAAGAATGATGGTTAGGAGTAATTGCATTCATTAGATGAGAGAAAGGGGAAGAGGGAAAATGGGGTCCAGCCATGGAAGAAGAAATGAAGGAAACAAATATATTAGTTAAAGCTTTGAATTTAATTTATTTAATTAATTAATGATTTAAAACTCAAATTCAATGGAGCAGGAAAGTGGGGTCTAGCCAGGAATAAGAAAAGGAAGGAAATAAAGAGAATGGATTTAAATAGATAAATAATTATTTATTTCTAATATTTAATTTATTAAAAATTCAGATTCAATAAATGTATTCTGAAAAATCCTAAAAATTCACCCCCTAATTAAATTGAGGGTGAGGAATTCAACGATGAAGTCAGATTTTGATTCTGATGATTAATTAATTACACTAATTTTTGGGGTATTTAATTACATTAAAATATTTGAGAAAATTCGATGACTTCTAAACACGTCCAAAACATCACCTTTAGCTGATTTAGGGGTGACGATCGTAATGACAAAGTTGAATTTTAATTCTGAGGTCAAATTAATTATTTCAATTTTTAAGTTAATTAAATATATTTAAATATTCTAATTATTCGATTGATCTCTGAATCGCTCTAAATATTTGAGGATTTATTCTAATGACTAGATAAAATTAATGAAATGATAATAAAGAAGAATTTAATAAGCTAGCTAGTTATTACACATACCTCCAAAACTCTGCTATAATAAGGGTAGGTATTAAAATGAAAATATAATATACTAATAAATATAAAGAAACTCATCATAATTATATTATGATCAAAATAACTCATGTTAATTCATATAATACAAGTGATTTATAAAATACAATTAAAACAATTCAAATTTACATCTAGCATCCTATATAAAATGAGTTAGGCTAATATTATAGATATGTCTAAAGAGAGTAAAGTTAGCATCCTAAGTTAAGTAATATTAACATCCTAAACGTACACATAAAATAAAATTAACATCCTATATGTGATCAAATATACATGTCTAACATCCTATAATGAATAAGACTATCATTCTAACATGCATGTAAATGCACAAGCTAAGAAAGATAACATATAAATAAGCTGAAATACTTATAAAGTAATAATTAAGGAAATGCCAAAATATAGTAAAATGGTATGAACAATAAATACAAGACTTAAAATTCGCTATGTCCATCAAGCCACAGAAACCACAAACAAAAAAAGAGCTACTTAGCCTACTGAGCTATGGCAGAAAACACTAAGTAGAAATGCACCTAAGCCAGCATTTCCATATCAAAATCTTAACTAATGAAGTTATGTGGGCGAAGAATCTATTATGCACCATCTCAGATCAGTCAAGATGGAATAGATCACCGACCTAGTTGTATCACCAGTGATAGTCTTTGGATCAATATGGGCAAAGGATCTATTACGCACCATCCCAAATTAGCCAAGATGGAATAGATCATTGACATAGTTTTATCACTAGTGATAGTTCCAAATCGAACAAGCTGAAGAGGCATATGACTTATGCTACACTCTACTGAACTGAAATCAGTAAAGCCAAAAACATTGACAAAATGCACATATTGTTAATGTAAATCAAACTTGACATGGAATACTCATCAAATATCCTATATCCAACACATATGTCCAAGGTAATAAGGCTCAAAACAAGGTGTGTAAAGCATCAACATTCAAAAGAGCAAAAGACTCTACTAAGACACAAGTGATATCTATTATTGTCTAATTATTCATTCTATCTATTCTAAGTTACACAAGATTAAAATCATCAATTCTTATACTATATATAACTTAAATTCACATTCTTACAAGTTGAAAGCAATAAGAACTTGCTAAGTTCTAATTTGATTAAATCAATATCGATTACATAAGCTAATTAAATAAATCAATTAACTTATTTTGATAATTTAAGCAACCCAAACCCATCTTGATTAAGCCAAATCAAGATGGAAGAATTAAGAATTAAACTCCAAATATTGGGGTTTAATTTCTTAATCCAAAGGTGATCCTAAAAGACTAAAGCTTACAACCCAATCTCATGAATTAAGGTTAAGGCAAATCCTATTGAGTGAAGTCAAACTCAATATGATGGATCTCTATTCTTAAATTTAAGGTTAAAAGATCAAATAATCATTAATAAATTATGAAAATCTATAAACTACCAAAACTAAGGCTTCACCTATGGAGTAACCCAATTTACTCAATAGATAAATTCTAACATAAGACATATTCCTAATTTTTAAAGAAAAAGCTCTTAAACACTAAAATTAACACTCTGACATAAAATCATAACTAATGTTATTAGGACTTAAGAGATGGAAATATAAGGCTCAAAGAATGATATGATGTGAGATGAATCTCACATAATAACAACTAACATTTTACTTAGAATTTTCTAAATGAAGAAAAATTAGGGTTTTTTAAGAAATTTTTATTAAAGGCTTAAATTATTTCATTTAACTTTTTAAACATTTTACTTACTAAATTTAGTGATTAGTTTATGAATCTAAGGCTCAAATGCACTTAACCCTAAATTTGGGCAAAAATACCATTTTGCCCCCACTTAAGAGTTTAAAAAGCTACTTTTTGATTAAGGGTTCTAAATTAGAATTTATCAATGGCAATTGATTACTTACTGTGTAATATGAAGATATACAATAAGTACTCCCAATTTGGATAATTATTAAGGCTTACGAGTTCAATTTAAGAAATTTGACTCATAGGGCAAATTGGTAATTTAACCTAATGGAGTCTAAATATTTATGTAGTTTATTAATGCTTACTATTCAAGAATTCCATAGAGTTTAAAAACATTAAATTCTAAGGTATGATGGTTAAGTTATAAGCAAATCAATTTTTGGGTTTATTTATGTAATTTAGGATTCTTCGAATTAGGCCAAAAACTAAACTTTTCCATTTTATGCCCAAATTTAGCAAACTTAGTAGCTATAGCTTTCCTATAACCCACTGAGTACTTTAACTGGGAGTGGACCCAATTTGAACTCCATTTGGCTAAGTTATGATCTAATTAGGGTTAATGGTGATTAGTGAGTGATTAGTGAAATTAATCACAATATTACTAAATCATTTACACCACAAGGTTCTACTCTACTCTATGAGCTATTGAAAACTTGAATCACTCAATTTGGATCACTAATTATGCTAATATTCACTAATTAAGATTTGGGATAATTATGGATAATTAAGAAATCTAATCACCCAATCCTAAATATTTTTACAGTTTACTAATTATTAGGTCTTCTTGATCAAAATAATATATTGGAAGACCTAATTTGGAGCTCAGTTGACCAAGTTATGGTCAATTGAAGTTCTAGGGTTTAAGGGTGAAATTAATGAGGGGTCCTAAAAGTGAATAGGCAAAATACACCTCAAATAGAAAAATTAACACTATCAGAGTAATCTAGAGGTTCTTTTGATTACCTTAAGACTCATATTAGGTATGTTTAGGTGAGTGTATGCAAAGTTATGATAGTTTGAACATTTGTGGTATTTAGGGAAAATTATGGGGGTCCTAAATGTCACTAGGTGAAACAATTATCAAACTCAAAAATAAACACATTTGGACATGTGTATTGTAAGATATTAATGTATGAAATTCTGTAATTAATTAATTTAATAAATTCCTAATTAAATTAATAAAAATGAATATATATATATATATATATTCATTTTTATTAATTTAATTAGGAATTTATTAAATTAATTAATTACAGAATTTCATACATTAATATCTTACAATACACATGTCCAAATGTGTTTATTTATATATATATATATATATATATATATATATATATATATATATATATATATATATATATATATATATATATATATATATATATATATATATATATATATATATATCGGCTAATCATTACAAGCAGCAATAGCTGGCCCCACCCACACATGGCAAATACTAAATAGATGGCGCCATAATTTAAGATGGCGCGGGCCCCACCTTTGCAGCCCCAAGCACGTGTCGACCTAAAAGGCCGATAGCAAAATGGAGCAGGCCCCACGGTGCATACGCGAACCCGTTGGAGAAGAAGGGTCGCAGCGGGCTAGGCCGGGTATGCGGGCTAACGGGCCAATCGGGCGCAGCTAGCGGACCTTACGCAGCGGGGCAGAGGAATGGGCCGGACTAGGCCATCCCGAAAGATGAGCTGACGAACTGATGAAATGGGCCGATGAAATGGACCGCGAGATCACAGCCCGAATTCGAGGGAATGTACCTGTGACGACCCCAATATTGAGAATCACTAAACTCAATATTGATATGTCACCATATTATCTAATACTAGATTAGAAGGAAACTAATCCAAATCATTAGATACTATGTTTGGCCAAGGATTTAGATGAGGGTCTTAAGTTAAGATGGGAAGGATTATATTAAAATATTGTATGAAATACATATGAGAATAAAATAAAATTAATTATGTGATACATGTAAGGACAAGTGAGAATGTAATTTATAAGCAATAATATGAATACTTGTAATTCTAGATATAAAAATTTTAAGTATTTAATATATGAAACATGAGTCTATAATTTTCAATAAAATTTCTAAGTCCTTAAATTCTTAAAAATTTTGACAGAGTTTCTGTTATAAATGACCAAAGAAACACCTGCAATATAGACATACAAGACTTCCATTCTAATGGAAGGTATAATTGAAAGAAAAAGAAACCTAAAATTAATATAAAATCAATCCATTACATAGGATTTTTCAGTACCAATTCTAATATAGAGCCGATGGATTATATAAGATTTGTTCATTTATAATTCTAATATAAAGTCAATCCGTTATTTGGGATTGCCTATTTCCAATTTTAATATTTTAAAGTAAGAAAAAAAAATACATATGTAATAATTATCTATCCTAAAGTTTGCACAATTCACATGACTTATTACATACAAGAAGATTAAAATTTAATCTCAACTTAATTATGTAACTACTTTCCAATTCTATATAAGATCTAGTATACAACTAATTCCAATTTAATATACAAGTAAATATGCAACTAAACTTCAGTTTAATATGGAAATTAAATATGCAAGATTATTATGCAACTAATAATTTAATTAACATTCAATTATATTCATCCATCCATTCATCTCATCCCAAGTATTTAAGTATTTAATTAAACTCCAACACAAGCATAGTAAATATGAAGTAAATGACTTTAATTATTACAAACTATTTGTAATTAAAAGGAAAGTAATAGCTCGCATGCAAAAAGATGATAAGCTATATTTCTCTTATATTATAAGTGGAAGCAATTTAGGCTATGCACTTGGTCCAGCTCCACTAGCTTCAAAATGCACCTGATCTATCACATTTTGGCATTTAAATATGATAGGGCAAAGCCAAGAAAAAGAAAATCTAGTTATACTAAATAGTCTAAGTACATTTTAAAAGTAGGCTAAACATTATATTAATTCAATTGGATATTACTACTAGTTACAAAATTTGCATAAGTAAGGGTGCAATAAAGTAAGCATACAAGTGTAGAAAAAGTAAGTAAGAAAAAGGCAAAGTGAGTTAGAATACTCACTTAAATATACATCCTAGCCTGCAATTAAAATAAGGGTAAAAGCATCCTAAATAGGCTAGAAAGAAACTAAAGTGCATATGAAAGTAAATAAAATAAAGTATGTATATATTCAATGAATTTATGATGAGTAAGTAAAAGAGACAGTAAAGCATTAATTGTAATTAAGCAATATATATTGTATTCTAAATGAATTATAAGTAAGCAAAACACAATAGTAAAGATAGAGAGTGTAGATCTTACATAGTAAGGAAGGTATCTTAGACACATAGTCTAAAATAAACATAGCCTAGGACTATATAAGAAACACGCCTAAGAAGTTATGATGAGTCTTCAGAATTAATAATATTATAGAGGGTCTCATATCTTATTTAATGGAAGTTATTTCTTAGAAAGGGTCTCATTCTGTAGGGACTTACAGAATGAAGAGAGGAATTAAGCATGTCTGCTTAATCGGTATTGGAAAAAAGGGGTTTCAAATGTAACTTACACTCAAATATTCACCCTCTGAGAATATGAGGATCCTTATTTCTCTAATTTTGCATGCCCTTGGCTACTTCAATTAACAACCCCTATTGTTTTAAATGTGAATGTTTTATTTATGCATAAAGTCTTATATGAATGATTCAAATGAAAAAGGATCAAAGTTAAGCAAGCATTCAAGAAAAAATTCAATAATTGTAACTAAGTGATATCCAAAGTTATTTAATTTTTAATGATCTACTTAATGATTGGAGCTAATTGAGCTCCCAATTAACTTTCCGATATTGATCTCAAGTTAATTATAATTAATAATAATAATTAGAGTTTTAAAATAATGATTTCATTTCATTTATTATGATATGACAAAATAATTTATAAGTATAATCAATACAAATAGAAGCTAGTTTTAATCTAATCCTAAGCCGTAAGATTCAAATAATTTAGCTAATCAAGGCTTAGGTGACTAGTAGGAAAGGATTAAGGTTATAAAATTATCAATATAAGAATTTAGAAGTTACGATTTAATTCACTAAAACTCACTAGCTATGTTATAACTTAAAAATTCTATCTAAATCAAATATTAATATAGCTAAGTTATAGTTTGAAGGATCAAATCAATCAAGTGCTAATCTAGTTAGGCTATAATAAAATAAAAGGTTTAAAGTAAAATAACAGATGAGATTTAAGAACTAGAAGTTCTAAGTATCCAAATAATTAAAGTTTAAGCAATTCAATAGGATTCCTAAACTACTCTAAGTAAATTGGGATTTCTATTACTAGTTCTTAAAGAAATCAAATGAAGACTTTAAGGATTAAGGTGAATAAACTAGGTTCTAATCTAGTCCCTAAAGGCTAGTCCTAGTTGATTCATTAGTCTACAAATACTAAGGCATTAAGGTTAACTACTCTTAATAGATGTGATAGATAATTCTATGGATCAACTAAAATTCATATTTAACTCAATCCTAGGGTTTCTACCTTAGGGTTGAAAAAAGAATCAAGCAAATTACAATTGATTCATATAGCTAGAAAATGAGAACAAAGCTCAAACCTAAGTAATCTAATTTGATATGAGAAATAATTAATGTAACATATTATTAATAAAACTAATATATGCAATCTAAGAATTTATGGGTTATTATAATAATACTAATTAAGAGTCAAGAACATAAGATCATAATTTGTTGTCCAATGGAAATAATATACAAATATTTGAAATCCTTATATCATAAGGAGAAAAAAATGACACTAAGTAGATCAATTTTGGACAACATTTAAAATTTAGGGTTTCTGGGACTCCTAATTAGGGTTAAAAAGTGATTATGAAAATTATGGTTCAAATGTTAAATTTGATTTTATATTATTTTTCCTCACATTTTTGTGAGTAAAATGGACTATTTGATCATTTAATTTGGATATTAAATGATCAAATTAGGTCATATGAAAGGATGAAATTAATTTATATAATTAATTAATTAATATTAAATATTGACTAATTATAATATTTATCAAAACAAAAATTAAATTACATATTATTAATCAACTCATTTTTGTGATCAAAATGGTATTTAATATTGTATATTTTGGATGAGTATATTTAGAGTTATAATTGAACTAAATTTTTGTAATTACTTTAAATAACAATTAAAATAAATCCTTGATTTAATAACCATTGACACAGAAACCTGCAAGCACGGAAAACGGAGCATCTAACGGCTGTCAGCTGCTAATTCAGAAATGGACTGAATAAATTTCAGCATCAGTTCTCAGATTTAAGACCCTACAAGTGTCGGCACTTGGTTGGTGTCAATACGTGTGTGACGGCGCGACGGCATAGCGTTGGGCCAGTCCGGTCCATGGAAGGAGACTCAAAAAATAAAACTGGTTCATGCTAGATCATCTTCTTTGATAGAAAGCAGGAAGAAAAGGAAAAAATTAGGGTTCCAATCTACTGGTCTGCCTCTGATCCCTCAAGAGTCGGCTCACTTTCCATTTGAAGGTAAAATCGTCGTCGACACGATGGACTCATGAGTGACATGGATTGTCGAGTTAAATGCCAGAAGCTTTGATGCCCTAATTTAGGGTCTTCAGAAATAGGGTATCATTCACAACTTAAGACGAACTCAAACTTACGCTGAGTCGATTCGAGCTCGATTGACCCTCGCCATACCACACGATTCAACATAGCATAAGAAACTGCTTAAATAATGGAAGAAATGAAGGGAGAGGTACCTGATAACTCAAAGGAGCTTAAGGGTTCTTCTGGTAAAGGCTCGCTCCAAACGCACAACCTGATCAACGCTCACAGCTCCTTAGCAGGTAAAAGGAATTTACTTAGGTAAAATGAGAGTGTGTAGAGGAAATGAGGGACAATGCCGAGGTTAAGAAGGTCCATCGTGTGCCTTCTGACCTTTGTAGGTGCACGATTGCGGGTGAGGACGAAGGTGTACAGGGAAGGATCCTAGCTGTCGAATTAAGTGCCTGATCCAATGGTTTGATTAATCCTACTCAACTCAATCGTCCGATCAAATCTAATTAGAGTTGACGGTTCTGATCGCATGGGATCGTTGTCCCATGCAAAGCTTCCCGTAGCATATATGCATTGTAATTTAATAAGCCGATAGATAGAAAATAAAATAATGCATATATTAATAATTTATTTACATTATTTAAATAATTAATTAAACACATTTCAATAATCAAAATAAAATAATTAAATGCGCTCTGAAAAATCCAAAAAAATCATCCTTACCTATTTGAGGTGTGGGGAACTTAAAATTGAAATTAAATTTTTGATCGGAGGTCAATTTAATTATCTTAATTTTCTGAGTATTTAAAATACTAATAAAATATTCGGGGAAAATTTGACGACTTTCAACCACTTTCAAAATACTGCCCCTAGTTAATTTGGGTGTGGTGAGTACAATGGTGGACTCCATTTTCAATTCTGAGGTCTAAATAAATTAGGCATTCTCAGAATTATCAGAAAATTAGGAAATATTGGAAATTACCAAGCGATCTCCAAATTGCACAAAAATTGAAAAGGAGGCTCCTAATATTAATACAAGACTAATGGAAAAGGATTAGAGTCAATTAAGTCACTAATCGATGGGTAACAACACTAGGGTTGTTATAGGACCGCACTGGCACGGCCCAGACCGAAGGGTTCTCCTTCTTCAACCTTAGAACGACGCTACCCTAATCAATCTAGTGTTAGGGAAATTAGGCGATGCAACCAAAATTCTAACCAATTCACAAGGAAATTTTATATAGATAATAAAAAATGATGCAATATTCTAATTAGAATAGCTGAAAATGAATGATAAGAATGGGTTCCTTAATTGAAAGCTTGCGGTAGAGGGGTTCGTCCACTGGGAAGTGTTAATTCTGAAAAGTGATTAATCGCTTGAATGGAGGATTTGGATGCTAGAAATTGAGGTTTTAAGCAGTGAAGGCCACCTACAGGGATGCACTGTGGTCGCATGCATTCTTGTGAGGCGCGTGTCGAGCCGCGACTTCTCAGCAAAAGGGACAATCCGCAGACCGTTCGATCGAAGATCGAACGGTCGAGATCGACCGTTAGATCTAATAAAAAGGGGTGGATGGAACTGCATAAAGGAAACATCGTCGGGAGATTTTGGATGGGAATCATTTTAAATAATTAATAATTATTTTAGTATTAAATATTTTGAATCAAATTTTATTAATAAAAAAAATATCGATTAAATATATTTTAAAAATTTTCAATAAATCACCCCTAGCTAATTGAGAGGTGAGGAACGCAACGACGAAGCCGAATTTTTGTTTCGATGAGTATTTAATTTTTTTTTGTTTCGATGAGTATTTAATTTTCTCATTTTTCGGGGTATTTAAAATATAATAAAATATTCACCAAAAATCCAACAACTTCCAAATACTTTCAAAACATCACCCCTAGATAATTTGGGGGTGATGAGTGCAATGGCGAAGTCAGATTTTTGATTTAAGATCAATTTAAATAGATCAAATTCTAAGGTTCCTAAAATTCTCAAAATCAGAATTTGATTCATTCGACTTCTGATTTGGATTATGTCTTTGAGGTGGACTCCTAATGACTTAACTAGAGTGCTAAAATTAAAATTAAGGCTTAGTTTAGTCCTAATTGACTATGGTAATAACCTGGGTTGTTACACATCCAATATATTATTTTGATTAGAAAAATATAAGAAAAACTAATCTACAATAAAATATAGATAATATTGTTAGTTTTTCCAAAATTATTATAATTATCTTGAAAATTTGTTTATGACAAATTAAGATCAATATTTAACCAATTTGCATGAAATTAGTCTCTATGGTTTTATTATGTCATGTAGAACCTAATGGAAATAATTAGAATTAATTTATGTGATCAATATTGCTAATGATATCTTAATTACCCATTTGCTTGATTAGGAAAAACTATCAAATTTACTTATTCAAATGGCATATTTTTAGTTTATAATACTTCATTTTAATATTTTAAACTTAATTGCAAAGTTTGACTTTAATTTTCATGATTAATCTTCTTAATTATTTTCTAATTGTATAACAACCTAATTAGCTTAAATTACCATCTTGGATTAACCAAAATGAGTCATAATACTGATTGAACTTCAATAATTAATGATTAGCTTAATGATAACCTTGAATTTCAAATTTGCATAAGTAAACCTTAATCATGCTTAATTAGCTTTAATTAAGTTTAATAATTAATATAAACCTAAGTTTAATTAATAGTTTTGCACTCATTGATTTGCTTGAATTTAACAAACACTTGCTAATTTTATCATTTGATCTTATAATAGCAAGATAGTAGATTAGGCCTTAAGGTAGTTAATGTGATTTAATTATCTTAATCAAAACCTTAGATCTTCTTGGTCGTCTCTTAAGCAAGAAAACTAGCATAAACTGATCCCTAATAATTCAATAAAAATATAATTCATTTGTAAGCAATCAATTTCCAATTATTTATATGATTTTACCCTACAATCTAGGTTATTATGGTTAAGCTGGAGTTTATAAGAGATTAGTATGCTTCCACTTGACCCATCGCTCTGTATTGCATGCAATGAAATTGAACTAATGAGGAAAATGCACGGATGCTTGGGAGAGCTCGAAGCATTGGAGGAAAAGCGACTCCAAGCCCAATTATGAGCTTTATATTTAGCAATTTATAACCTAATCATTGAACTTATGAATCTACATATAATTATACTACTTAATTTAGAATCAACCCAAGGTAGGTATAGATTCTATGTGGTAAATATAAATTTTAAATCTTTAAAGTATAAATATAGCCTTAGTTTAAGTAAATAGTATATCTTTAATAGGATAACCTTTGAGGTAGGAATTTTCTTATTTGTATTATTATTGAGGTCAGACCTTAGATGAACCTTTTCAACTCTAGATGGTTGATCTTAAGCCTTATGGTAGGATAACCTAAAGAGACTAAGATTGAGTTATCTTTTGTGGTAGTTATCCTAAATTGAATGATCTATATGTCATTTGTTTGGAGCCATTTGTATAGGACCTAATACAATGGAGGATGGATTTATTAGAAATGGATTATTAGAATGAGAATATTAGTATTATCATATAGATATTGTAGTGCATGTCCATAGAACTGACTTAATTCAGTATGATACATAATTGGTTGATTTACCCTGAGTATAACGGTAGAGTTTTGGTTTTATCTTAAGTAATTGGATAAGTACAGTTCAATTCAAGATAAACATCCCAAATTTTTAGTATATTATAAGTTGGGGACTGAACAACTTAGTTTAAGAAAATAAATTGTAAAAAATTATATCCATTATCTTTGAGCATATTAATAAGTGCAGTTAAATAAATTAAATATTTAAAGTCACCAATCTTAGGACATACTAATCATGTATTTGTACTCCTAAACATGTGATGAATTAAGATGCTATAAATTATAGTGTTGAGTAAATATTGAATTCCTTTGAATTAAACTCAAATTATATGGCTCATATAGTTAAATATCTAATCTATATAGCATTCAAGGTGAATAAGCATATCAAAGGAATTAGGTTAAATAATTAAACAACAAGAAGGGATATTTATTTTGGTTTTATTTGTTTTCTAGTTTTCATGATTTAAAAACACTTAATTTATTAAACTCTAAGATATATCTTGAATCACATAAGTATATCATGTCATTAGCTGAGCAGTTCTGCTCACCTATAATATGTTAGCGAAGTGGTTCAGCTCATCTAGGATCTGTGGGATACCTATCATGTGGCATCAAAGTATGCATATTTGTGGCATAAATTCAGTGGCATATTTATATGCATATATAATGACATATATCATAATTTTACTTATAGTTATTTCAATTTATAGTTTCATTTCAGTTTGTTTGCTTTCAATATTATTATTTAAATTACAATTTTTCCTGTCTTTAGTTTCAGTATTAGATTTACAATTTCAGTTTACATCAATTTTCAACACTTTGATTTTTGTTTTACTAAATGTTAAGTAAAATCCCTTAAATATAAGAAATAGTAATTGCAATCTCAAATGTACTTAGACTTATTATATATCAAGATTTTCTCTTTTTTTGCTGGGGCCTTGGCATTGTAAAATTGATGATGTCAGAACCTGATCTGTTTGAGGAGTTAGCTTTGGAGGCATCTCAAGAGATCCAAAAGGAGCAAGAGGATCAGTAACTAGCACAGCTTTTACTTATTATCTCTTTTTTTTTCTATTGTAAGATGAGGGACTTTTTCTGCTCTTTTTATTTAAACCATAGTTTGTAATAATTAAATTTTAGATATATTTTTCTCTTTTATTTCTAAGTTGAATGTTTTGTCTTATCTTCTGTGATGAAATATATGGATGAATGTTATAACTTCCACACTCTCTTATTACTAATGCTTATACTTAGTATTGTGATGTGATTCATATGAAAATCATATAAGATACTCATATACATTGGGTAATTATTCATCATCCTTTCTAATCCCAATGTATATAAGTAGCTCAAATAATACTTAGGATAAGGATATTACACTTTTCTTAAGCATTAGTGCTCGGTAATAAGTCAAATAATGGGAAGTTCAGCTCTTCCCAAGTAACGCACAGTTCCGCCGCCAATTGTGTTATCATTAAACAATCTTTTGTGAGCGGCGACGGGGCGGGGCATTACAACTGGGGCTCTTCATTGTGACATGCTTTGTCGAATAAATCCTTTGTTCATTAGGTCTTATAGTTGTTTGCTTAATTTTTGAAGTTCTTTGGGTGTCATAAGGTGTGAAGACCTAGTTAAGTAATAATAAGTGAAACTCTTAAATATCTAGGCGCCTTTTCAGATAATGGTGGAGTTCCTAATATGAACTCTAAAGTTAAGCGTGCTCATATGAGAGCACTCCCAGGATGGGTGACCTATTGGGAAGTTATCTTCTGAAAGCAAAACAGTGAGACCTAAATACCTTAGTACTTAAAAGTTTGAACTATTACAAATAGTATCAGAGCAAACCATAGGGTGTCAGATGCTAAGTGCCATATAGGGAAAATTACCACTTCATGTGAGTAGCCTCTTGAACCTATGATAGTTAAGGTGCTATATGGTTGTGGGTACCTCTTGTGCCTGTAGGGGTCACCTCTAGTCCTATCTACCCAATGGATGGTTCTTGGATCTGTGTGTGGATACTGACGAGGACGTCAGGTACTTAAGTTGGGGAGATTGTGAAGACCCACAAAGTAGTAATAAGTGAAACTCTTAAACATCGATGCACTTTTTTAGATAACGGTAGAGTTCCTGATAAGAACTCCAAAGTTAAGCATGCTCATGTGGGAGCACTCCCAGGATGGGTGACTTACTAGGAAGTTATCTTCTGATGGCAAAACCATGAGGCCTGAAAGGCCAAAGCGGACAATACCTTGGTGCTTAAGAGCTTGGACTGTTACATGTGGTAAGGTGCCTTTGCTATTGGTTGAGTGCTTAGTATTAACTCAATTGAGAATTTTATTTCTCTTACTAGGGTCATTGCATCTAAGAATGATGGGTGATCCACTAATTGTCGATCATGCGAGTTGCTTGACATTGCCAAAAGTTGTGACCAAGTCGTTCACATGTATAGTATATCCCGCTCCTATGATAACAATTACAGTAAGGATGCGATTGGTTGTATTTCCCAATAGGTGTTTGCCGAGATATTTGATAAACTTCGGCTTGAGGTTGTCTCAACCTCTTGTATTCAATGTGTTGTACATGTATAGACGGAGGACTTTTTCTTAGCTCTTCTACTTCTTCTTATTCCTTATGTTCTATTATTTTTGTACTTTCAAGTATGTTTGAGAATTTGGAGATTCAAAGAGCTATAAGCATCTTCTTGATAAAAGATTTTAACCTTTTTTAAAATTGATCACATCGAGCAGACTAAGAGATCACTAGTAGTGGTGCATAACGGGATAATTTTTAAAATTTAACTTCATATTCAACGACGCTACGGTTTCCCTAACATAATTTGATGAATAAATTTTTCATGATAGCTTGTGCAAAATGAGGGATGCCTTTGGCTCTGAAGGTCTTGACAAATTATTCCCATTGAATATTCTTAATATATAGGCTTATAAACTACAAGCTTGCAGTAGTTTCCCACCATCATTCAACTTCTTCTTCTAGCTTAAAGATGGTTAATCTAATTATATATATATATATATATATATATATATATATATGTGTGTGTGTGTGTGTGTGTGTGTGTGTGTGTGTGTGTGTGTGTGTGTGTATGTGTGTGTGTGTCTATTTCATATTGGTCAGTATTTTTTCTATCTTCTTTACCTAATCTTCAGCATCCATTGGGTTAGCGCTTTCATTAAATATTAATGGTTGGAGTCTTAGAAAGGCTTATAGTAGTTCATATATATAAATGTTTGGGAAATGTGTAGCTGATAGTATAGAAGTATGACTATTTATCTTGAGTATTTGTTGTGTCTGAAGCTTTAAAAATATTTGATTTTGTGTATCAACATGCTCCAATA